>CM060612.1:21333245-21933245 GCA_030578255.1 Tiaroga cobitis | reverse complement strand
CAATCTCAGCATGTTTGTGATGCGCTAGAGGAGTGAGTGGGTCGTGCTCACTGAAACCCTCAGATCACCAATGTTATTAACCAAAGCAGCCCCCCTCTGGTGCACCAGAAGAGAAACTGGATCGGAAAACAAGCAAAGGGACTCACCTCATAGAGGCACGCGAGTCTTGATCTTGACCACGCATCTTGAGCGCCGAATGACGCGCGCTGGGTTGCCGTGACAACCCGCGCCATCAGCCGGCGCTCGACGGCACACGGCACGCTGAACTGCTCCAACCTTTACGAGAAAGGGGAGGCGAACAACGTGCCGACGTGGTCATGCACTCCTAAGAGAACACGAACCACCCACGAACATAGTCTCACACACTGATTAGGCATGTGAAACAATGAACGTGGCCGTCAAATAAGGACAGGAAACGATCGCATCCAGAAACACACAAGTGAAACGTCATCCTGAAAAGGACGCGATCTTCACTCGTGTTGCTCTTTCAGAAGAGAAGAAAAAATACTCTTTTACGTGCCGAGGCACAGAGGAACCACCGCGGCAGACAGACGGGGAAACTGCAAGCCCGAGTGCTGCACTCACCACCCAATACCAGCCGTTAAAACAGCTTTTGTTTTTAAAGCCAGCTGGCCGCGGGAAGCGATGGTGACTCGAAGTGCCGTCACACCAGCAACAGAGGATCTTCTCTCTCCTTCCAAAGATGACTCGTTCTTCTCCTTTTTAAATATAGCTTTCTCGAAGTACACAGCAGCTCAAAGAGACACACTGGAGGCTCCGAAGCTAAAAGCATTGCGCAATATTTACTTCCGCCCTTTATACCCGCGCTGGTAGGCGGGCTGCGGATTGCAAATTTTGCATGCCAATTCCATTGGCTCGTTTTAATTCTCTCGAAGGCAATTGGCTCCCTAGCGTGATCCCAATTCGTCAGGGAACTCCCCCGACGACACGTCTTCGTTCCCAGGACGAAAGGGAACTGCTAATTTAGCTGCGTTTGAGGCAACAGGCTTGTTGGACTACATTTACATTTGCCTATGAACTACATTTCCCATCTTTCCCAGTGGCTGCACAGGAATAGTAAAATGCACAGATGCAGCATTAATTCTACACTTAATACAAATAATTTGTTCTTTATTTTGCTGCATTACTCTTGAAAGCCTCCTACATTTATGTTGAATTGAATGGGAGAAAGGAATGTGCTCATTCAATTTAAATCAATTTAAATTCACTTCGTAAACGACTTCTGACCTCATATGGAAAATTCCAGAAACACTTAAAGGCAGCATTAGTCTCTAATGCAGTTTCAATACAGTAATTTATTACAGTGCATGCATGAATGAATGGCCAGATAGCACAAGTTAATTTAAGTTGTGTTAACTCAACTTAATTAAAGTCATTGTTGCCAAAACTAGTTCAACTCATCTCAACAAAAATATAATTAAACTTGGTCTGGTTCATTGCACTCACATACTGAGTCTTGTCAAGATGGGAAATGGAGACGGTGCTGATGTTGTCCATTAGCATGGTGTCGTACTCCTGTAGTACGCCATTAGCGTACACCACTCTATCTTTTACAAAAATGCTGACCGCACGCAGCATGAAAGACACAAATAAATGCATGTGAATGTAGTTTCTGGTGCAGTGCAGACGCCTGGGAGACAAAAAGAGAGAACATGTATGTTTATCACAGAAAATCTTGTCATTTTTGTCCTTTTACGGAGCCCCTGTGGTGGAAAAAAATATTAAGCCAATGCTTTTGCGTTTTTCGGAGAAACTTTGAGTTCACTCGCAAAACTTTTGTGTTATTTGCGAGCAAATGCAAAGTTTCTTGAGGGGACACAAAACATTTGCAAAACGAGAGAATGCAAAAGCATTGACAAATATTTTTCCTCCCATCTTATATTTTTTTCCTTCATGTCCCTTTAGAGGCTTCGTATTTGCCCTCCTAAACCGGCATGGATAAATATAATTTCCGCCACATCTCATTCATTCTGAGGTGGTGGAAATGAAATTTCTAAAATGTGTGGAATAAGAGGGCCAACTTCTTTGTCTTTTTATGAAGGATTCTGATGTTTAAAGATTGAAAGTCAAATGTCTATAGCAATAAAAGCATAAAAGACATTTGAAAAGCTAATAAATTATGGATGCATGGCAAAAATGTCAAAACACAGTTTTGCGTGAACCTTCATATCAGTGTTTAGTATCACTGATTTTTGTTCATATTTGAGTTATTTTTAAAAAAAAATTTTTATCAGGTTATTTTATTAAATTTTTGTTTATAGTTTTAGTTATTTCAGTACTTCAGCTTAAAAATAAAAAATGGGAAATGCTGCCTAATGTGCCTATGCAACTATATGAAAATAAGTTATATTTGATCATATTTCAGTTCATGTTAATTTTATTTCAAGTAATGAAAATGCTTTTTATAGTTTTAGTTTTACTTTTAGTAAACAATAATAATTCATATAACATAATGTTTTGTTAAAAAAATAATATCGTGCCTATAGCTGCATGCGGGCTCAATAAAACCCTTCACTGGAGCCTTTCAAATTGAAAAAGCAGAGCACAAGTTGTTCAGTTACTGCAGAAACTCACGGGGGAACTCTTCAGCTAATTTAATTTTTTGAAGCTCTTTAAAGAAGAAGACCTGAGATCGTCCCGCTTGAATCCCTCAACAGCAGCCAATCATACTTGTACTTGCTTGCTGTGCAACTTAGTGTTTCTTTAACTTGCCAGGTGGGACAAAAGTCTCTTTGGTATGAAAATGTGACTGATGTTCAATTACCGAAAGTATCCAATGATGAAAATGGCTACTAGCAGCGAGCTGAAGGACACGGCGTAGCCGACTGTGTACATGATGTGCAGCCGCTCGAAAAAGTCCCTCTGGAAACACAACAGCACTTGAGCCATCAATGAACGAAACTTGATTTTTGCTAGACATCCTTAAACATTTCCTAAGACTTTTGACTTCATAAAACTAGTGCCATTTGTATGACATCTGTAAAAGCAGCTTTACGGCTTGCAATAAGACTTTGTGTTTGAAGACACAAACCTAACTACATCTCATTGGAGCATTATAATCAAAAAGTGACTCTTGAATGATTTTGAAAGTTGAAACTTTGAAACAATAAGACACCACAACCTCTTCCAGCCTGTTTAATTGGACTTACTTTGTCCTTTTCAATGCCTGGAGCCAAGAACCGCAGACAGTCTGAATAATTAACCCAAGTTCTGTTCTCCACCGATACCCATGACCCATTCATGTCGCACTGACGGTATGCAAATCCTAAGAAAAAGAGAACAATTTGACAAGATATTGTTAGATCTTGTTGAAGAAACTGGTGACATTTTCTAAAAGGAGTTTTGCTGTCATGCACCTTTGTGGTTGAAGTCGTACACATAGCCGGGACACGGGACTTTGGTTACGGTTCCCGGGGAACCTTGAGGCCAGCAAACCAATCCGTCCCATCCAGGAGAACAGACCTCATCTGCGTACACAATGTGGAAACCATAATCACAATTTATAGAAATGCAATCTCACCAAAAAACACTCTAAAGTGAGTAAAGATCCATCATTTCCGGTACGACGTAAGTTACATTTCTTTGCTCTCAACCCCAGATTGTGCGTCCCATATCGTGCGAATCTCAAAAAATATCCCAACAATGTTTGCTCAGATTTGTCTGCAGTCAAATTAAACATTTCTCATCAACTTATCCCATGAGTAGGCAAATAATTGGACATGTTTGGCACTCTAGTGATTGTAAACAATATCTCATATGTATCTCTGTTATCTGAAGAAATGTTAGGGGAAACATCTGAGACATAGTTGATAGTGATAGGCTACATACTGTGATATAATGGCAAGAAACACTGTTCCATTGAACGGTCGCGAACAAATGATTCTTATGACAGGTCTTGTGCTCAATTTAGGCTCCCTGCTAAAGGATTCCCTCCAAATCAAATTGGTAATCCATCAATACCCAGCCATAGATGAAATTGTGCATGATTTTTACGAAGGGAAGAAATTCATTCTGCATGTGTTTCATTACGGTCCATTGCTCACTTAAAACCAGCCTAATGTAAAACCTAATTAAAACTGTTAAGAGTTCATCGAGGAATGTCTAAAGTAATTATAGTTTCTTTAGTAACAGACGGAAACAGGGTCAAAGTGAGACTTTCCGACAGTATTACCACATTAATTTTCACACATTTTCAGATAAGACAATTAACTTAGCTGTACTGCAAAAGATGCATCATTAATAAAATACATCATGCTGCTCGGCGTTTGAAAATAGATTGATTTCAGGAAAAGGAAGAATTATTACTTTTAAGAATAGCATGTTACATAATAATCTTGCGAAGAAATCTTTTTTTATGAAAGGAATAGCCTCACAGCACACGCTTTATCTTTCCTCGCGGCTCATTGATTCAACGCTGTTGTCAGTCTACATTCTTCTTCATTCATTCCCTCAAACATTGATCCAACCTCCGCAAAACAGTTTGGCGAAAAGGGCAAGGTCCCAGTATGGAAGCACCATTCCAACGGGTCAATTCCCTGAAGGGAGAGGAGAGTGTCCACTGGCGCTACAAGAGCCTGATGCTCTTTAGAAACTTTATTCAGAGGGAATGAATCAGCACAGTTCAATTCAACCTGATGGTCTGATGATAAAGGCTAAAAGAAAGAGCATTACCAGCTTTGTCTGTGCTGTAAGTAACACATCGACTGGGTTGAGATGTCAAGAGACGCATGTCGTCTTTCAGAGTCAGACTTGGACAATATATATATATATATATATATGTATGCACAGTATATCAAAGCCCACACATTTTATTTAGAGTTTGAGTATATCGAATATTCTGAGAATGCTGATAGTTGCCATGGCAAATGGAGGTTCGGCGAGGGTGCTCGGCAACTTGATGCGAATGACATACTAAGGCTACACTCTAATTACCACTAATGACCAATATTAGCCCATGTTGTCAAACAAAAGGAAACCTTTTTCGTTTAGCTTTCGTGTTCATCATGCATTTGAAAAGAAGCACAAGTGCCCATATAAAAGAAAAATAATTGCAAACATAATCTTTATAGACAAAGGTTTTATACTAGGTTAGGCACTAGAGATTAAACATATATAATATCTGGAGAGGGCTTTATAATTGGGTTAAGGATTAGTGCATTTGGAAATATATATAGACGGCTTGTGGCAGGAAAATTCCGGTCCATGAATTTGATTGGCTGAGTGGCGTTCCAAGACGACAGAGCTGTAATAGTACAGCAGATTTGCATATTTTCACTGCTTGATATCTCTTGTCTGACTCTTTCTGTATGCTTCATATTTATGCCAATGGGTGCTCACCTTTCGAAGGCTGCGTCCTATAAGGCTGCATATCTAGGCTGCCACATCACCAAGCGCCGTCAAAGACCGACTCATTTTGAAGGATCCTTGGAAGTCAGCCTTCCTTTTGCGCCCTTCAGTTGTCTCTTTTTTTAAGGATACATCAGTATCAGTATCGCTAAAAAAACTATTTTGGACAGAATTCTATGCAGAATTTGCTGGATTTTGTTGAATGGACGGTTTCAACAGCTTATATTGTGTGAGAAAATGGAAGTGTTTTATGGAAAAATATGGTAACGCTTTACAATAAGGTTTCATTAGTTACCATTAGCTCTTAAAACAAATTTAGAAAGTACAAATAGACAAAGAAGCTGACAGTAATGTGTCTAAAAGTGTAATTTAGTCAACATTAAATGATTGTTTATTGAACTGTTGTATAAAGGCAGCTTAAATTTTTGGTTGTGAGTTTTGCACAGGAAAACTCACTTCAAATTTTCTTCTGAAAATCAGTATTTTCCCAAACATATATACCCACAACAAAGTTCTTTTTCATTCTTTGCTTAGGGGTGAAACTACTTTAACTATCGTTTTCTCACCGCTGTCATTTTTGTTGAGTTTGTTTTGTTGTTGAAAGGAAAGCGTGCAGCACATATTTACAAATTCATCTATTCTAAACGCCGCACTCAGCAGTGTGGTTGGCGTCGGGATGTTATCGCTCACGTATGTCAGAGTCGGCTGTATAGATAATCCAAAGAAGACGCGTGATGCAGGATGCATGAACAAGACTTTAATAAACACAGAGAGAATGAGAACACTCACAGCTAACATTACATTAGCACAAGTCAAAGAACTGAGGAAGACAGAAAGCTTAAACACACAGAGGAAGGTAATCAACAGAACAGGGAACAGGTGAGGACTTATTAGAAACGATGACAACAGATTAATGACTAACTCAGGCAAAACAAACAATGAAAACTATGGCTAAGGGTATGTTTACACAACAACTATGTACTAAAAACGGAAACGCGTACAGACGACAACGTTGCCAAAATGATCCCCGTTCAAGCGGATCCGCGAAAACGACTAAAAACGCTGTATTCTGCTGCCAGGCCAGTAGTTGGCGATGTCACTTTGTAAAGAAATTCTACGCGCCTATAGACTGAACATGTAATGCGCATGACGACATCACCGTTTTCACATGGAGACGATAACGTTATCGTTATCAAAAACTTGGACTCTGAAAGTTTAGGACCCCAAAACGCTGTTGTGTAAATAAACGTCTAAAACGCATAAAAAGTTTTAACTGAAAATGGTGTAGTGTAAATTGCTCCTCAAACTAAAGAAAGAGAAACATAACGTAACTGTGACAATGCATCTAATCATAACAATGTGGATATATTTTGCACAACCTCTGCAATTTGCACTCCAAGTCACATCACATCACGTTTATTTATATAGCATTTAGATTGCTTTAAATCAAGCAGCTTTACAGTATAAAACATGAAAGGAAAAAAAAACAAAAACAGTGGCAGTGTCGCTTTCGATTAGAATTACAACTTAATTTTCGAGTGTGCTCATGCTTTTAATTTCCACGTCCAAGAAGCCGGAGCCTCTGAGCCAAAACCATCTATTACGTAATCACCACTGACCAATGGTAGTTCGAAGAAGTTTACCAGTCAGAGCGAACTTTTCTGGAAAGTTCGCTTTTGCAAGCTGTTTCGAACTACCGAAACAAACTTTGTTTTGAGGTATATCGGGGCCTTACCTACATTTTTACACAAACACATTGACATCATTGCATTCACTAATAGCAAAATCTAATAGCACACCATTTTTGGTTGTTGGATTTGAAAATATTCAGCTGTGTGAGACAAGACATGGCATGTGTGAGATTATAGGCTTTTATGGATAAACTGCAGGATATAGCCAGATTCAAGCTCAGATCATGTATAATCTTGTGCAGCTGAATGGAAGTGTCTACATTCACAAGAGAGTCTGGTTCACAGTTCAGTGAATATTCTCTGTGATGATTCACATGTGCACAAATAATCTCTAGCATTAAATTGCACCTGCCTCAGCATCCTTATTCAGAATTACACTGGTAACCAGGAACCTTTCCCAATCTTATCTTGGTATGCGTGGTCTGCTGGATGATGGTAGGACCACCACAATTAAATGAAAAAAAACAAAACAAATGTGCGTCAGCTTCCGTAAACAGCAGGGTGACTCATAAGCCGCACTACACCATTAATCTGTGACATCACAAAGTCCCTTCAGTCAGATTTCAGAAGCATTGTAATGGATGTGCACTAGTGCAGTGTTTTTCATTTGCTCTGTGGGCTTTTGTGTAGCTGTGGAACCCGAAAGCAATTGCACTTTGAAAGTTTCAGCACATTTAATGCCTTTAAAAGACTTGATCTGGTATGGTATGTTATGAGGCCGCTGTGCATTACACTGTAAAAAAATTAAAAGTGTCCTATTATGCTTGTTTATGTTCATCTGTCTTTGTGTAATATTGCTGTTTGAGCGTGAAAAGGTCTGCAAAGTTACAAAGCACAAAGTCACTCCAAAGGGAGTTATTCTCGATATCAGTGCGCACTGTTTCTGAACTCCCTGAAATGCCTCGATTGTAGACTTGAGTTTTCTTCCAGGATGAACACGTCACAATAATCCTCATTCAAATTATTCCCACACACTGGTTGAGTTGCATTTGTAGTGTGTTGTGGACATGTCCAAAAGATGCTGTTTATTCCATCCCCAATTTAAATAACCCTTCCTAAGGAGTACGAACTAAGGAAACATTGGTTAAAATGTGTTTCAACATTATTCTTCAGCAGTACAACCACAAACTTTTGTTTTGTTCTCACCGTTTTTCTAACCTTTTTTTCGTAACAGTTCAGTGCTATCAGGTGTTATAAATGAGTTATACCACATCTGAAATGTGAGAGAGATATAAAATAAAGAATTACCACTGTGAAAAGTACTGGCCAAATCTTGTGAAGGTGGTTCGGGTTGATCAGCTTGTTCTTTTCGAGTGTCATTATCGGACTAGGGCTCAAACTTAGTTACAGTAGCGCCTCAGGAAATCATTCGATACTCGCCGCTTATGATAAGGGATTTAACATTTCCAACTAAAACAGAGCGTTCAGACAGAGGGTTAAAAAAGGTGCTGCAACAATGTAAATTATAAGAAAAATAATGAGGTTTTTAACATTAAATGATTGAATGATTAAAAGTATTCTAGTAGACTCCATAAACAAAATTATGAACTTGTATATGAGCATAATAGGACCCCTTTAAAATAAGATTTTACAAGAAGACACTATTTCCGATTCAATTCACATTTATTTCAGCGTGTATCTTGTCATTTGTTTGTATTATTCGTGAATCGTACTAGCAATTTTTTTTTATGAAATTTGTTTCAATTGTTTAATTCTTGCTAAGTCGTGCATCCATTTTGGGATTCAAACCCATGACCTTTTGGTTACCAGTCCAGCTCTTTAACAACATTAGGCTACGTGTATTTGCAATTTGGCTGAAAAACTGTGACCTTTATGTCATTTACATATTTGTTTCATTTACATATTATAATCGAACGAGGCCAACTTGAAAAGCGACTGAAAAGCAATCAGCCAAGATCGATATCCTTGAATCTGCATCAGGTTGAATACAAAAACTATATCATGCATGCTTATATGAGGGGCCAGATATACGGTTATTTGATTGTAAGATAATTCAGTGTCTAAATAAAGAATAAAGCAGAGACCAAAGGCATTTGGACAGGAGCAAGAGAGATTCAAGCTCAAAAACCACATGAACCAACCAAAGACCTTCTGTTGAAACGGATCTTGGATCTCTCTGGCTGCAGATTTTGACAGATAAGTCCTCTAAACAGATTCAGAAGTCACATTCTGTTCAATTGATTAGGCGTCATTAGGCGTCAGATGTGAATTCACATGTAAAAATCGTTTAAACTAATGAACAAATGGCATAAATGCGCTGTAGAGTCCCCTTTATCTCAATCCTCACATATTTGCATATGCGTAATTTGCGGGAGAGACTGGTGTTAAATGTCCCTACCACTTTTTTTAAACATCTCGCTGTACAGTCAGCTACCTAATGCAAATGAAATATATCCAGCTGATGTGCATTTGTGTTTAATAAGAGGCGATCTGGCTCTGGAATGTGTTGTTTTTTAAATCACGCTGTGTTCGGTGCCAATGTTATAAAAGGCGGAACAATCTCTTTTGGCTTGTGCGCAGTCTTCACACAGATGAGCGCGCCAATCTTATGCCGTTGCAGAGACTCTCTAATCGTTCCATTGAAATCACAAAACAAAGTGCACACAAACGTGTCACTGCTCTTGATGTACAATCATTAATGAATATCTTTCATTTTAATTAGAATCATTTAATTAGGATTGGAAGATTGAACCCGGAACCTCTGACACGCTTAACAAAAGTTCTACCACCAGACCACGGGAATCCAAATGCTAATTGCGGATCCATATATGTGTGAGAATAAAGCTATCACATTAAACATGAGTTCTCAATGAACAATTGAAATTGATTTCTGGACATCTGATTTAGCATCTCCCCATCACAAACACACTCCTCTGGCCCACCCACAAAACAAAGTTACGCCACTGCATATTTCGATCAGTTATGCAAATGATCTGTCCTCTCAGCTATCACCGAACATCAAAATGATGTTGGTTTTAGAGTGAAAAAAGGTTCCGAGCGGAGTCTTACCGGCAGGGTTGTGTTCTGAGATGTTCTGAAGGCACTGCAGTTTGATGTCATACAGCAGGAGAACTTGTTCCTGAGCTGTTAAGCCTACATCAGGGTCCAAATGCTGCCCAGAGACAAAAACCAAGATTAATTGTCGAAGTGTTTGACTTAAGTATCTTGGATTTGATTAGACCTCCAATCACTATGTGGAGTTTTAAAGCCACCAACAGACCTTTAAGCTTTATACATAAATGCAAAACGCCATGGAAAGCATAAGAAGACATTTGTTTGCTTGTAGTTACAATATAAATCTGTTGTCATCTCTGTCAAAAAACTAAATCCAACTATTTACTCCTAAAATTTCTGCAATGTTGCATACAATTATGTCACATTTACAGATGAATCCCATTCACATCGTCTGACTTTACATATATGACTTCACAATGTTTGTCAGGTAACAACCTAAAATGATTTATTCTGTAAAATCAAAATTAACTAGTTCATTTAAGTCAAAGATATTAACTGAATTACATAATATGTTAGATTACATAGTTAAAATACATTTTAAGGGTTAAATTAGATGCAAAGGTAGCAATTAAAGATTAAAGATTCAAACTTTCACAATAAACATGATACGAAGAAAAACATTTAGATATAATGTTCAACGTTAAAATATATTGTATTATATAGATTTTGTATGGCTTTAAATTCAAATAAATCATGAAGGTGATGTGACGTAAGATAAGGGTGTATAAAAGCAACATTGTTTGTTCATCTTACCTGTGCTTCGACTGAAGTACCAAGCAAAACTTGGACAAATATCCACAGTACTATAATCCACATTATGAAAGGTTTAACAGCGTTTCAAATACTTATAGAAATGGACTATTTCCTCAAATGATGTGTTCAGTGGTTTCTCTGTGCACAAAGCTCAAAGTGCGCCGATACTGCATCTCCAGTGATTTTACCCAGCTCCATATTTGCACTGGAGAATGAACTCAGCATCTGCTGAAAGCGAAGTGAACTGAATACCACCACCCACAGCAGAAATACTCCTTCAGAAAAACAAGAAAGGATGTACCTCTGCGCAACCACTGGTGGGGTGGAACTCCCCTTGAAATGTTCAAATATTTTTTTTTTTACAGAAACAACTGCCGGCAGCAATTTTTTTACTCCTATTAGTTTAGCCTATCTTGAATTCCACAAAAAAACGTAGCCTACTAAATAACTGAACAGATGAATAGATATTTTTAGAAAAATTAAGTTAATCTATGGGATGCGAATGTGTGAACGTTTTCGAAATGTAGGCTACGTTGAAGCGTTTAACGCTAAATACGCTAGTGAACGTAAGTTGTGTTGGTTGAGCACGCAACAGTACGCCGCTCACGTAGGCTACTCCTACTACGCAAGGCTCGTTATCGCACTGCACACCAACAAACTTATAAGATATTTAGCTATTACTTTTTGTTAGTCAGCCTGCGCAAAATAGACGATTGCAAACAGAATGTTCACTAGAAGTTACCAATAGCAACAATAGCCGCTGGAGCCCTTTAGAATGATTTGGAATTCGTTCGTTTAGAATAATTATTATTGCACGCTACACAGAAAAAACATAAGCTGTTTATTTGACATTAGTCAGAGCATAAGTTCAAGTTCAAGACCTTTATTTGTCCCCGAGGGGCGATAGCTTAAAACAGACACTGAGTGCGAACATGAGACTTAATCGCTTTTTTATTTTATTTTATTATTAGGCTATGCCTACATAAAAAAAATATGTGAAGAAAATCTGTATTGTTTTGTTTAAAACGACTTGGCGGCTAAATAAACTGTAGCCTAGCTACAAAGCTAGGGCGCCAACAGACTATTTGAATTGCGCGACGCAAGCCTCAAAAGATTCCGCGAGCAAGAAATTCTCGGCAGGAATCCTGGCAAGTCGCCCCACTTAAATCTTTGAGTAGCCTAATATGCAACCTGATGTATATCCTGATGAATGGATCGGTGTTGACAGAAACCCTCTCAATTACGCACGAACACAGCTCGTTCCGCATTGAACATTACTTTTCCTCTCCTAATCATTCGAAAACTTGATCTTACTTGAGAAAATATACTACAGCGTAAAGCTTTCTATTCCGCATAATTTGTTCGAATCTCCTCATACTCAGGCCCTGGAAATGTCAGTAACGGTGCGCAACGGCGTTTTGACGCTTTTCAAAAAGATCACCCGCAGAGTTCCCCAGCATGACGCTTTAGATTTAGTAGACGGTTGGTTCAGATGAACGTGTAGGCAAGGAATGCATGCAGTGGAAGGAGAGAGTTAATGCCACAGCAGTAGAAATGCGTTTCTGCTGCGGGTGGATTGAAAAAGACACTGTTGAAGAAGTCACTAATGCTGTTTAGAGATTAATTTCAAAGCTTTTTACATAGGCCTAAGTCTGAAAATTTTAGATTTGCATAGCCTTTTTATCTGTTTTAACATTCCTGTCCTATTCTTTATATTCACATGGCTCTGTCCATTTGGGATGAGCCATGTCTAGTGTGGTGAGCTATTTTCTGATGACTGTTCATTTTGGGGGGAATACACATACAAGTAGCCTGTGTAATATATATTTAGAAAATAGGCTATGCTAGTGCATTCAGTAAGAACAGCATCTCCTCTGTGTCAGTGTATACAGGCCTACATTGGAGAGACAGACAAAATATGCAGCAATTTGAAGGCAATTTCAATTATTGGGACAATAATTTAACACTAACCCCTGTTTATCATGTCTCAAACAGACATCTTATCTTTATGAAGCACGTTCAAATTCTCTAACCAATCAGCAAGAGATGAGGACTAGGCCTATATATATATATACGCAGTTTTCTGCATCCCACCACTACTCGCCCGTTACTATCTTAACCAGAGATACGAGGGGAGTACTCTGGGTTCGGGCCAAAATTCAGAGCTCAGAGCCCTCCCCTCGGACAATTTCTGATCATTTTTTGTAACTGTGAACTTGTGAATTCTACCTCACCCCAACAGGGAATGTTCTCAGAATGTCAGCTAACGTTTTGGCAAGGTTCTCTCAAAGTTATGAATAAGAGTTCTTCCAGTAACATTTATAGAAAGTGTTATATGGTCTTTAATAGTGTTCCAAATTAACACATGGTTCATGGAATGTTTTTCTGAAACGTGTTAAGGTGATGATACACAGGGCAACTTTTTGAGCAATGTTGCTGGGCAATGTTGCCGTCAACGGGCAACCAGATGAGACACAAAGCCCACAACCAATCTAAATTATCCAGATAGAAATATATTTCCCATTTTCAATGGGAAAATGCCCAAGCAACAATCGCTCGGCAGGATTGCCCAGCAAAATTTCTCAAAAAGTTGCCCTGTGTATCATCACCTTTAGTTCATTTAACGTAAAAAAAAAAAAAAAGTATTTACTTGTTCCAGAATGTTCTGAAAACATTAAAAACATTAAACATCAAAAGTAACGTTTCTATGATATCTGCAAAATGATGAAATGGAATTTCCCCTTAAAGCTACACTGTGTGATTTTTACCCCCATCTAGCGGTGAAAAGGTATATGACCATCCAGTGAATATTAGTTTCTGTTCCTCTCAATTTTCGATTTTGTTTTAACTCCTACGGTGGCCAATGGAGTCCAAGATTAACATGGCTTCCAGTACGACCTCCTCGACACGGTGCCATCGAGTGTTAAAACGCGAAAGGCGAAGCTTGATGTCCCTCTTTGGCTAATGTACTTTCAAGATGGAGGGGCAACATGGCGACCGACATTAGAACCCCTCACCCGTATGTATTTTCAATGGCATATTATACACTCGCGAGAATACTTTATTACTTGAACGAAGTAAATATACATTAATGAGCACATATATTTTTGAAAGAACTAAGTGTTTTTAGCTAAGAATAAACTAAAAAAGTTACACAGTGTAGCTTTAACGTTCGTATACCAAGTAAAAAAATTTTTTTACGACATTCAAAAATTGGATGTCACAGAACATTCAGAAATAATACTTTCATAACTTAATGGGGAAATTGGCTAAATGTTCTTAGAACACATTTTTGTTAGCTGGCATCTATACATTTCTATTCTATTAAAGAAAAACAGGATAATTAAAACTACCCTCAGCAGAAATATTTATATCCCTCATTCTATTATGTTCTCCTCTTTGATCTTGTCCTTCCTGGGCTTTCAAATTCATCATTTTTGCCTTCAAATCTGTCTTGTAAGGACAACTCTGCCCTGAAGGATGCTCGATTCTTTGCCGAGTGTGAAGCCCACTTTCAAAAAATTACATCTTCAAAAAGTTTCTCTCTCTTTCTATCTCCCTGTTTTTCCGTCTCTATTTAAATCTTCTTCACTGTTGTATACTCCAGTGCTGGGGTTTTGGGCCCTCCTCTGCATTCTGGGCAGCGCACCACATGTTGCCAATGTTTTATTTGAATCATATTCATTTGGGTCGTCCATCCTTCTCAGATTAGTGCTGGACCGCCACATGTAAGGGACGCGTTTCTGCTGAAATGCGTCAGATTGCAGAGACACCATTGAAAACAGGAATGGAAGACTAACATACTGCGCACTATCCATTGAATCTTTTATATTTCCGTATTCTAAACTGTGTGTATCATTCACTGTGCGTATGCATACATTTGTGTGAAGCTGCTCACAAACTTTTTAATAATACATCATGATTCATGACTCAATCACTTTCATTCTGTGTGCCATATAAATGTGTGTTAAGATACAATTTTCTGTTAGGTTTGATTGAGATCCGGGGAATTTGGAGGCCAGGGCAACCCCTTGAACTCTTCATCGTGTTCCTCAAACCATTCCTGAACTTTGTGTGCCGGGTGCATTATCATCCTGCTGAAAGCGGCAACTTGACCATTGTCATGAAGGGGTGTACCTGGTCTGCAACAATGTTTTGGGTTTCTCAGCAGAACATTGCCCAGAGCATCACACTCCCTCCACTGGCTTGTCGTCCCACAGTGCATTCTGGTGCCATCAATTCCCCAAATGGTGCACATGTACGGTATGCAATGCTGAATGTTTCCATGCCAAATGTGGCACTGTTATTGGCAACATACTGCAAGCACTAATACTGTACAACTCCTTGTTAATGTACTGCCCCCGTGAGCCGAAAAAGAGAGCCTTTATACTACTCTTTTATGAGGCCTTTGTGTCACTGAAAAAGGAAACGTGAGTGTGTTGATGAAATGATGTGTGGATCTCTGTGTGTGTGGGAACACATCCCTGCACGCAACAAGCTTTTGCTTCCACTAAACCAAGCGTGAGCATGGCGAATGTTGTGTAACTAAGAATCCTTTCCGCCACAAATGAAAGCAGAAACCGAACAGAAATCTGTGCAAATCGCAAAGCGTCAACAATGGAATATGTCAAGTGCATGATTTATTTTTAGCAATTGTTCCTGAAATGTTAGCACGACACGGCACCTGAATATATGTTCCTCCGTCCGTGATCTTTAAAAAAGGGTTGTTATGGGAACCAGCAAAACTGTTCCTAAAGATATCAATCAAATTAACCACGTTGCGCCTGACTTTCTTTATCACTTTTTTTACGAGTTGCTTAATAAATATTCAAGGTTGTGTTTGCAACATCAGAGAAATGAAAAATCACAAATAACATTTCTTTAATATCTCATAGTTACTCTTTAAATAAGTGCTAGCCCAATACTTTCACATACACAGGAAATAGTTAATGTTTCGTTCAGTTATTTCAATGTTTGTAGAAGGTCTATAATGCTCTCTTCTTTCACCTTCTCCACATACTTTGCTTCGCCATTTGCTTTTCCTTTCTTCCTCTTTTTCTTTGTTTTTTTAATATTATTGTATATCCATTTGTACTTGGTTTTCATAAACCTGGAACTGTTTAATTTGTTACTGACTAGCAAAATTCTAAAATTGATGTGTCTGATTTGATCCTTTGTAAGGATTAATTCTGAGAGGACTAAGCGTGCCTCGAAAGCATGAACTAGCCATAAAACCGTTTCATCTATTAAAAAAAGGCTCAAAGCTTTAATTCACACATCCAAAATTTTTTGCAGAGGCTCACAGAATTTCAATGGAAAACATAAAATTAAGATTAATTTGAATGACTTGCATATAAAGATAATAATATGTGAGGACTTCATTTATTTGTGTTCTGGAGATACAGACGTTTTACGGGTTTGAAATAACAATGGTGACTGATTTTTATTTTGAACTGGTTTTGGTTTATTTTTAGCTGGGATTGTGTATATGGCGTCATTATGGAAGGAAGAAAATCGGTAAAGAGAGAAAAAACACAACATTTTATTATGTGAAACATGGGGATGATTTCATAATGATTGAACAATATGCAGACAGGAAGCGAAGTTGGAGATAGAGGGAGAGTTTTTGTGAGTTTTGAGTTTTAGAAACACTTTATTAAAAACGTCTCGGTTACGGATGTAACCCTCGTTCCCTGAGTAGGGAACGAAGACGTTCCGTCGGATGACGACGAATGGGGAAACCCCCATTCGTCGTCATCCGACGGAACTCGGAATGACAACGAAAGGGAACGTCTCGGTTACGGATGTAACCCTCGTTCACTGAGTAGGGAACGGAGACGTTCCGTCGGATGACGACGAATGGGGGTTTCCCCATTCGTCGTCATCCGACGGAACTCGGAGTGACAACGAAAGGGAACAGTTATTATTTCAAAGAAGAAGAAGAAAAAAACACACTACATGATTTTAACTACTAAAAACAACTCATTAAGTACAAAACACATACCAACATCAACACCATTCAATCTCAAAAACGTTGATTGCATTCATCATCTTGAAATAATTGAAACGGTCAAGTGTTTTACTTCTTTAGCTGTGCTTTCACCCTCACTTGATAGGGATGTACCAATCATGAACATTAAACTGTTTCACTCAATAACCAGGCCTCAATTGGATCTTTGCCCTTTCTCTTTTATTTGTCTTCACCTCTTGAAGCCAGACATTACAGGTGAAAAACCTTCAAAACCAGAAAACACCAACAATTTACTTTTTTGCATGTTTGAGGTAAAACAGACACATAGAGCTCAAAAGTGATCAATTATCAAACTTAGCACTAGACATATATATAAAAGTAAATACACAGATCTCTTCATGAACTATTTAAGTTTAAATTCATTCACAAACATTAAATTACTATTTAAATTACAGGAGGCACAATGAATTGCATGAGTATTTAAATATTCAAACAGTGAATTTAACTCATTTTTTACCCATACAAAATCTTTTCAGTACATATTCACTCCCATTAAAATTGTACAAACTACTATTTTAACATTTAAATATTTTTAATTTCCATTTTAGGCAAATATTATATAAAAATAGGACCATGCACGATTTTAAACCATGTCTTTCCAAATCAACAATATCCCAAATGTCGGAGCACATATCAGAATTAAATAACTAAATTAAGTGATTTCGTAAATACCACGTGAGTGTCTACAACACACAAATACTACAGCACGCAAACATAAGTGTCTTCCTCCACCCGTACCTCGACGCCTCATCAGCGTGCAACAAAGTCTGATTAATGTGGCGATCTTACCGGCTGTCTGTTCAGTCTTTTGATTTGGTACCGATATCTGCACAGCTTTAGTGAAGTCTGATTAGAAAGCCGCTTTCCTTTCTCGCGCTGTACTGGCGTTGTTGCGGGTACTAGCTGACACATTGAATCTGAAATGTGCGTGTCTTTCCTGCTTGATTACCCACAGGTGAGTGATAATTTGTTCCGCCTGATCGCTGACGAAAAAAGGGGCGTTCGCCGCGACAGAAACCAACAAGAATTCTTGATTTGAGCATATTCTTCAAAACTGATACAATGTGTTGTCCATTTCTCTGTTCTAATTAATTTCTTCTGGAAATATAAATCGCTAATTTGGCTTGACCAAAAATAAAGTTCATTAATTGACACTTATATTTCTGTAGTCTACTATACTTAAAGCCAAGTATAAAACATTGCTTTGTAAAAAAAATATCCCTAATAAAGAAAATACAAATTCTAAAATATCAAAGAGTGGAGAAAGTCTGTCACAATTCATAAAACAATGGAATATTGTTTCTCTCTCTGAACAGAAAGGACAATTATCATTTACAGTGGGATTCAATTTCGTCACAAAAGCGTTTACCCTTTTAGTCATTGGTGGTTTGTATAGTGCTCTCCACTCTGGTTTTATTTCCTCTACCACTTCCAGTTTGTCTCTCCATACTTTGTCAACTGTCTTTTAACGTATGTTTATATATTACCTTCACAACACATTTATATATCACCTTTCCTTTAACTGTACAAAAATCAACATTTTCATTTTTATTGAAACACAACAGTGGACTAGGATTTTTCAAGATCAGGTATAATTCTGATGTCTGGGAAAAAGTCATTAGCGTCAGGGGAAATATCACCCATACTGTATCTCCCAAGTAGAGTTCTTTCCTTGGGGTTTAAGTTTAAGTCCAGTTTGTTCAGAAACTTTCTAGCAAATCTCACTGATCGTATATCCAGGTATAGCAACAGTTTCTGCATTTTTTAGTACAGGTCCTGCTTTGTCAATGATATCAATTGCAGTAATTTCTTTGACACAAGCAAGTCTTTAAGCCCTGGAAAGTCGTCTCCTGACACATCAAGGCGACTCCCAAACACCACAGGTTCCTCAAGCAACCAGAAAAGAGATGTATAGCTGACTCTGCCCACTTATGTTTAAAAAGTCTCCACACTTTAAAAAGACTTTTATAAAAAAAGAAGGTAGTCATAGTCAAATCCAGAAGAGTATGATCCGCTAAGAAAAGAGCAGCATGAAGTCACATTCCATTCACCCCAGATAAAACGGTTTGTGCTAATGGTCTCCACACTATATTCTGAGGTCCCATCAGTAAACGCTGAATGAACTGTAGCCGATAAGTCGCTCCTCTGCTGACAAGATTTACCAGGCCTTGACCTCCTTCATCCCTTGGCAAGGAAAGAACACTTTGAGGTCTCCAGTGCAAATTGTCCCAGAAAAAGTTAACCATTTCTCCTTGAAGCTTTGGCAAAAGTCTGACAGGAGGATCAACACAAGCAAGTTTATGCCAGAAGGAGGACCCCACCAGATTGTTGATTATAAGTGTACGACCTTGAGTCCTCGATAAGACAGTTTGGGAAGTAGCCATTTCCATTTCTGTAAACGTTCTTTGATTTTTTTCTAGCATACAAACCCAATTCTTTTGGACAAAATCCTCATTACCTTAGAAGATTCCAAGATATTTAAATCCATCTTTCTTCCAGATTAAACCTCCAGGTAAACTGGGAGCTCCTCTATTCCAATCACCCATTAAAAGGGCCTCACTTTTTCCCTAGTTAACTTTTGCAGAAGACATTTTTTTGAAACGGTTAATAATAATCTCCAATTTTTCTATATCATCAGCATCAGATATAAAAACAACTACTTCATCAGCATAAGCAGAAAGGTGCAACGTGACATTACAGTGTGATAGTAAACCCACTCAACTCAGTTCTTAATTTATGAAGCAGAGATTCAATAGCCAGGGAATATAACATTCCTGACATGGCACATCCCTTTCTAACTCCCCTCTGAATTTCAAAAGGAGCCCTCAAACCACCATTGACTTTGAGTATACTCTCAATGTCACAATACGTGGCCTCAATCATATTTATAAAACTCTGACTAAAACCAAAGGCTTCCAAAACCTCTCAAATGTTCTACACGGTCAAAGGCTTTTTCCTGGTCTGACGAAATTAGACCACCATTAACCTTGAAACCTCTAGAACATCTCTGACCAATGATATGTTGTCGAAGATTGACCTCTTGGGTATGCAATAATTCTGATCGGAATATTACTTGACTCAGAACTTGACTTAACCTTGTAGCTAGAGCCTTTGATAAAATGTTAGTCTGCTCATAAAAGAGATATCGGTCTCCAGTTGCTTATGTTTTGGAGATCTCCCTTCTTAGGCAGCAGGGTAATAACAGCTCTTCTACAGCTTAACGGTAACAATCCTTTGTTCAAACTGTCATTAAGAACCAAAAAGAAATCTTCACCAATCACTGGTCATAAAATTTCCCATACTCATCATAGCTGTGTATAATTCATTTTGTGACAAAGATTGTTCAAGCATAGTATTAGACTCCTCATTAATCTTTGAAAGATCAAACGGATTAACGCCCCTTGAGCTTTCATACCCAACAAGTCTGCAAGCAATTCTTTTTTGGATTTACTGCTTTCAAAACAATCACCATCACCTGTAGACGCTGTACTCAAAAGTTCTATAATTTCATTTTCTAACTTTTTCATTGACTGGGCCATTTCTTTAGTGACATTAAGAGTGTACTCTTGACACAATTGTTTAATGTGGACCTTTCCACAATCCCACCATTGGTGTAAGGAAGTATAAAACTGTTTTTGTTTCTTAAAGTTTTCCCAAAACAAATTGAAAATTTCAATAGACTTTTTATCATTTAAAAGGGATGTATTAATATGCCAATAAGCACTCTTTAAATGCACAGAATTAATAAAAATATTACAAACAACAGAACCGACTGGAATTATTTTACATTCTCTAGCAAGATTTGCTTGATAATTAAACACATAAAGCCTAGTCTTGCCATAGAGATGAGATTATCTCTACTATGTGCCCCAAGTATATTGTCTGTGGTTGATGCACATTCCTCCAAACATCACATAAATCAAATGCTCTTATCAATTGTGTGAGAGCTGTTTGTGAGGCTCAAAGTGATTCCGGTCTAATTTATCATTTACAGTACAGTTAAAATCTCCACCAAGGAACAATAATTCTTCTGAGCTTAAGTCTTTCTTAACAACACTAATTGTATAAAAAAAAGCTATTCTTTCAGCCCCTTTTGTGGGAGCATACATATTTAAAAAAGTCATTAGTGTTTTCAAACTTGGCTTTAACTTTTAAAAAACGACCTTTAACTATTTATTCTATTGCATAAGAAATTGGTAGTGATTTCTTTGAAAACAGAACAGCTACTCCTTCACTATTAGAAGACAAATGACTCAAAATAATTTGCCCATCCCATTCTTTTTTCCAGTCTACCTCATTTTTTAAGTCACTATGTGATTCTTGAACAAAGGTAACATCAATATTCTTTTGTTATATAATTCAAACAAACACATTCTCTTCTGACTGTCTCTGGTACCATTTAAATTGAAATCTCTCATAAATCATGATGTTTAAAAAAAAACATAAGTAATGAAAGGAAACAGTCAGCAAGGCAAAGACTTCTACCAAAAATAAGTTACACAATCTTGTTTTTCATCATTAAGGGTTTGCTTTCTAAATTTACTCACAATTTTCCTGAGACGGTAAACTTCTTTATCTGCAAAAGCTCCTTCTTTCATTCGAATTTTTGCATCATTAATAAAAGTTGAACGATCAGGGAAATAATCTTCAACCTGAACTCCAGGTAGGCCTTTAGTTTCTTTCAAAAATGTGCTAATTTCCTCAACTTTATATAGCCTACGATTGTCTGATTTTCATTTTCAGTTTGCGATGAAAGATAAGAACAATCAGAATTATTGGAATCTAGTCACTGTCATTATCTGAGACTATAAGCTTTCAGCCTCATTTTACTTGTTTAATGACCTTGCTCTGGTAGACTTTTTTTCTTTTAAAAGGGACTTTGAAGATTGATTCTGTTTCCATCTCCAATTCAACCACACCCTCACTGACCTGTTTATCAGTAGGTGTCATTTTATCTGTAGTTACAGTGATATCACTGCTTAAAGGGTTAGTTCACCCAAAAATGAAAATTAAGTCATTAATTACTCACCCCCATGCTGTACCAACCCCGTAAGACCTTCGTTCGTCTTCGGAACACAAATGAAGATATTTTTGATTAAATGTGACAGCTGGATCACTCCTCCATAGGCTCTCTAAGGGAATGAATCCTGACGGCCCAGAAAGTCAATGAAGAAAATGTTTAAATATTCCATGTCACAACAGTGGCTCAACTATAAGTTTATCAAGCGACGAGAATACTTTTTGTGCGAAAAAACAAACAAAAATAACGACTTTATTCGACTATTCCTTTTCTTCCTTGTAGGCCTGAAACGAGACTTCAAGAGATTTCCACGACGCGCGAGAACTTAACTGAAGTAGTTGAAGGAGATCGCAATTCTCGCGCATGCGTCGTGGAAATCTCTTGAAGTCTCGTTTCAGGCCTAAATAACCATAAAATGACAGGAGTGATCCAGCTGTCACATTTAATCATAAATATCTTCATTTGTGTTCCGAAGACGAACGAAGGTCTTACGGGGTTGGTACAGCATGGGGGTGAGTAATTAATGACTTAATTTTCATTTTTGGTTGAACTAACCCTTTAAATGTCCCGTTTCATAAACCATGAGATCAGGTACAGAGAACAGACCTGCAGTAACCTCAGCCATAGTGGGTTTATTCCCAACCGACCCACCAGAACCTGACTCAACAGCAGCAGGAGCCACAACATCCTCTGTGACAGACACAGCTTCAGAATCATTAATCTGAGAGTTTGTCTGTACAGTAGCATTTTCATCTGCTTTTTCAGGACATGCGCGTATCAGATGGCCAATTTTGCCACAGCCAAAACATTTCATCATGCTTTCAGACGTTGCATAAACCGTATAGCTAAAGTCCTCGACTTGAACAAGGACAGATTTAGCTCGTCAGCATTGTTTTTCAGAATCATGTAAATTTTCAGCAAGGGTGATTTACAGCAATTTTCCTTACCAAAGGAAGGCAATTCTTTACTTGCATCAGAAACAAAAGGAGGAACATTTGACAAAATAATTGGGCTACTAAGAGGAAGTAGCCTACAGGTGTAAGCCCGTTTGAACAACCTCATTAGCCTTTTCGATCGCGCTCTAAAACAAAACAATCGCGTTGTTCATTTTAGAAGCAGAAACAATAGCGTTGTAACCAACTACATTGCCAACCGCTAAAGCATATTCCTCTACACTGAATTTACACAAAATCTTAATCCCATGACGCCGAGTTAGACCATCACTACTCGCAGTGGCTCAGCCCCCACATAAGCCTGCTCGTTTGTGTCCTGGTGTGCCTGTTTGCAGTTGCCTGGTCTGGAAATGATCATGTCACATAAAATTTTATGAAAGTGATGCTTTTAAAAACGTATTTCTGACAATAAATGAAAGATTTTTGAAATGGCATTTTTTAAATACGCATGCGCATCTAGGTGACACTGATAAATGTACGCCGCAATAAAATGAATGTTCCTGAGATCCGTAGTTGCGCGGGATGTGTGGAAGCGCGCAAAAGTTGCAGAAATGTACAAAAAGTGCCCTGGCCTTGAATGACAAGGTAAGGAAAATAAGACTAAATCAAGATATAACCAAGAACTAGGTTGACCATGTGATTTTTCTCAGGAGATGTTTTGAGCGTTTTACTTCAGACACTTATAAGCAACTGCCAAGAGAACTGAGCTGGCTAATCAAATTAAACTAGCAATCTATTCAGTCAGCATATTTGTGTATTGATCTGTGTGAATAGTAAAGAGAGAGAATGAGAAGGAAGTTTGTGTGAGGTGGACCTGATCACCACAGACCCAAATCTTCTCAGCTGTTGCTGTCATTATGCTGCACTGTCTCTTCATGGGGCACATTTATTTTTAGCACATTGTATGGGTCACTATCATAAAGGTAATACAATGTGTAATCAAGTGATGACTGATTAACAGTAATGTAAATGATAAATGTCCTAATACCTGTTGATACTACAACAATGCAAAGTATGCTCTTAACCTTGCAGTTTTTCACATATCATGCAAGACTCAATTTCTCAATTTCTTTGCACAAAACTCTCCAGAAAGTGCCATTTAATGGTTTATTTTTTTTATTAATAAATAATATATAAATAATAAATAATAATAAATCCCAATTTAACTCCTGACTACTCGTAACCTGCTCGTAACACATGAAGCAACCATGCTTAAAAAGACGCCGGGAGATCTCCCACAACTTTCTCTAAAGAAAACGGCTCTCCAAGACCAAAAGACACACAAAAAACGTAAACAAACAAACTACAGAAAAGTTAGAAATCACACGCTTCTCACTCGCTCCACAAACGCTCGCACATGCGCACAGAGAGAGAGAGAGAGAGAGAGAGAGAGAGAGGGGATCAGGAAAAGTCAGCGAGCCGGGACTCAAACTCGTGTCTCCCTAGGCATAATAACACTACATGTCAGCTCGATGCCCACAAGGCTGTGCACTAACAAAGCCAGCATCAGTTTTGGAAACATTAGAACCTCATTTCATTGTGTAAGAAACATGGGGGGAACGGAATCCGACGGCAAACAATCCAGCTGTCGGAATCCGTTCCCCCACCCCCATGATGAGAGATGTTAATGTTAATGTCAGGGTTCTGGTTTATAACTGGTTTGGTGACAGAGCTCTGACATTCCCGGTTTGTCATGTGTTGGTGTTTAGTCTGGTTTGTTGTGAGCACATGGCTTGTCTTGTATTCCTGTGCCATGTGCTCTCTTGTCAATTGTCTGGCACCTCGTTGTCCAAATTTTCCATGTTCCTCGTGTTTCCTTATCCTGCCTTGTTTTTGTTCTCGGTTTCCCCCACGAGGGAGTTTTGTTTGTAGTTTGTGTTTGTTTGTTTATTTACTTAATAAATATTTACCCATTGTTTCTGCACTTGAGTCCTGGCACCTTAATCCACCCATTCTGTGACAGCAGTGGCTTAAAAGAGACTGGTTCTATTCTGTGTAGTGTGTGGATAGAGCTCAACCAGCAATGGTTTAAAGATGAATTTTTTGCCGTTCCTGCCTTTCATAATGATTGGACAATATGTACACAGGAAGCGAAGTCGGTGAGAGAGAGAGAGATTTAGTCTTTCTTTAATTTGACATTTTCTTACCACTTATTTAAAATATATTAATATACAAAACACATAAATATACATGTATGTACACAAAAAAAAGAAAGAAAAAGAGAGAAAAAAGTCATAAAAAAAACAACAACAACCAAAAAAAAAAAAAAAAAAATACATTACATACACAGAAAATACCTCATACAATCATTTGTAAAATTCCATCTTTTGAATTACATAGAACATCATTCAGAGCCCACGTAAGATTGAAATGATCTAGATCTCCAACCATTTTATAATATGTAAACTCAACGGTAAGCCGGGCAGATATCAGACCTCTTACAGTCATATTAACATCAATATAAAAAAATAATGAAAAATAATTTTATTATTTTTATGTAAAGTGCTTTGAGATGCTACTATAAAATAAAGTTTATTATAAATATTATTATCAGTAGAAACACCCCCATTCAACTTCGCTTTTCTTGTTAGCCACACAGCTAACTTCACTTGACCATATAAAAAAAGAATGAATACATCTCTTTTTCTATTTTGATACTTATTTTGGCCCATAAATAAAATCTTATATTGTAAATTCAAAATTCAAAATTTTACTCCATTCTTCCAACAATATAAACATTGGCTTTAATCTTTCACACTGCAAGAATAAATGATAAATGAACAACTCTGTAAACGTTGATGGAATTACAGATAATGATTCAGTCTTTATTTTTTCTGCAGTACGGAGTGATTTCATACCAAGCTTTACTACAATATCCCTTGAAGACAACCAATCACTCTTACTCCAAAGATGAGAGACTTTTATAAACTGGGCTCTCACCATAGCAGCCTGCATTGAATAAGAGTTCAAGATGTTCACAAGGTATTGCAGGATTGTAAAGAAGAGGTTCTTCTTTAATCCACGATCCACTTACAATTCCCTGTTCTCAAACAATTCTTGAGACATTCCGTGATTTTAGAACCATCTTTAAGGGAGCTAATTCAACTAGTGCAACATTCTTCAAATTCATTATAAACAATTGGTGGTCTAGTCCCAGTCGTCCTCCTCTCCTCAAGAGACCACAAGCCAAATCAGCCCAACTGACATCTTTCCCATACAAGAGTCTTAGCTTAGCTCAGCTTGTAGCCTAAAAAAGCAGCAATCCTTCATGCTATGTCAATTAGACCTTGCCCTACTTCATGAAGAGGTAAAGAACAGCAGGTCTCAACCAATGCTGACCTGTCCAAAAGAAGTCAACAAGGCATCTCTGAATATTCAAGAGATTTCCACGACGCACGCGCGAGAACTTAACTGAAGTAGTTGAAGGAGATCGCAATTCTCGCGCATGCGTCGTGGAAATCTCTTGAAGTCTCGTTTCAGGCCTACAAGGAAGAAAAGGAATAGTCGAATAAAGTCGTTATTTTTGTTTGTTTTTTCGCACAAAAAGTATTCTCGTCGCTTGATAAACTTATAGTTGAGCCACTGTTGTGACATGGAATATTTAAACATTTTCTTTAATGACTTTCTGGGCCGTCAAGTGTCATTCCCTTAGGGAGCCTATGTAGCAGTGATCAACCTCTCAGATTTAATCATAAATATCTTAATTTGTGTTCCGAAGACGAACGAAGGCATTACGGGGTTGGTACAGCATGGGGGTGAGTAATTAATGACTTAATTTTCATTTTTGGGTGAACTAACCCTTTAAGACCCTTCCCCAATAGGTCAGCTGGGGAATTAGCCATTTCTAGTTAGATAACCGGAGACATACTTTTTCCAATAGTCCTTCCCAGGTTTTTTTCTTGTATGTATCAGAACCTAAAAACACTCCTAAAAACTTGAATCCATCTTTTTTCTATATTACATTATTAGGCACCTGTGGGACATTTGACCTCTCTGAACCACAGCATAAGTCCTCACTTTTTGTCCAATTTATTTTCGCTGATGATGCTCTTCCATAACATTTAAGATTTTCTGAAAATTGTCCTGAAAGAGAGCATCCTTGCCTTGTTCCCATTTGCACTTAAACCTCCAGCTATTTTGACCATACATTCAGCTTCACTGTACAATAAATGAACTCATTAAATAAAACCATCTCCAAAGCCAAAAGCCTTCAGTAAATCAAACAACTCTATCGAACGCTTTTTCTTGATCAAGAGATATCAACCCTAAATCATTATCATTATACTTTGGATAATCTGTTATATCTAAAATATATATAAAAATAAATCTTCTTTACATTCAGAATCTACGACATTGGCTGTGTATAAGTCAGAATAAAAATCAACAGCAATTCTTCTCATTTGATAAGAGTCATAGGTAATAACACTTTTTTAAACCCACCATCACATTTCTTTGATTAGTCTTTCATCCTAAATTGAAAAAGAATTTTGTGGGTCCATCAATGCCTTTATTTTGGATAAAACGTGCCCTAAGAAGGGCAGCTGTCACTTTACCATGCAATAAAGAATTGAACTCGAAGCTTTTTCTCTGAAAGAGCAGTTTCCAAATGCAGTCCACTCCTTGCCATCAATTTCTCCTCAATATCAGAGATCTCATTTTCCAAGTCCTGTATCCTGGTCTTTAATGTCCTTTTGGAATATGAAGAATATTGCTGTTGAAATATTGACAGAAAACTCTAATTCGCACTTTTCCAATGTACCACTATTGTTTTATATCATCATAATTTCCTTTTTGAATTTGCCATGTTTCCCAAAACAATTCAAATTCGCACAAGAAAACATTGTCTTGCAAAAGCTTATTATTAAAATACCAATACAGACTCCTTTTACTTTCATTTAAAATGACCAAATCCATTGTTATCATTTTTTGCATCTGAAATGATATTCAAATATCTTCCAGATTTAAACTTTTAACCACATTGGATTAAAACAAGTGCTGATTTATGGTGAGGTTCTTCAGCATTTCTATCTATATTGAAATTCAAAGTGTAATTCAAGTCTCCTGCCATTATAATTATATCTCTTGAATTAAGAGCTTTTAAAACCCGACCCAATTCCTCAAATAAAAGGTACTTTTTCCTTTCCACCATTAGGGGCATAGGCCTACATATTAACAAAAAGAAAATTAAAATTGAAAAGGTGGGGTAAAGTAATAATCACCAGAGCTTCTCGGACAATGTCAGTAAAGATTACGGCGAATTTTACCTTTAGGAAAAAGGTCCGGGAAAATGACCTCAGGTAATAGGCTACTAATCCCGTGCGAATAGACCAATTTTCAGTTAGTAAACATGGTGACGTTTTATGTGGGCGGAGCTTAGGTGGTGGCAGAAAGATCCCTCTGGCCGCTTCACTAACGTAAAGTCCGCAAGTTTTGTTAGCTTGTTTTTAACAATGACTGGAGAAAATCCGATTTTATCTTAATGTGCAAGGTCACTCACTGTCCAGGACCACGATTGCTATTTGCAAAAATGAATTTTAACGGACGGAACCAGATTGGCCGACCCGTACACTCATTGAGGATCTGACAGGATTAACGTTAACGCTACCTCCGGTTGAGTGGCCTGACTTCTACACCTACCTGATAGAGAAACGGAGGGCATGTAAATCTTTAGATGCCTATGTGCTGAATGGTCATGTACAAGACTTGTGTGTACGACCCGCAGTTCTGCCTAGCCAGCGCCATGAAGACGACAATGTAAAGAGTGACATTACGGTGCAATTTTAATGAGGTGAATATTTTCTAGAAATAAAAAATTGCAGATAAAGCATATTAATTTTTCATTGATTCTTGCACCCAACAACACAACAAGATGACATTTAATAATAAGAAGAAGAATTTAAGATCCTTAAGGCTGATTTATACTTCTGCGTCGGACCTACGCCGGAGCCTCTACGCTGTAGACTACGCGTTGGTTTTAATTTATACTTCTGCGTCGTTGTCCGCGTCGATGCACGCAGAGGGAACATGTGAAACCCGAGGGAGCGGTTCTAGCAGACCAATCACAGCGCTTGCGTCCGCGTAGAATTGACGCGTTGTTACATTTTTGGAGATGTGCACGTCAGGGTACGCGCGCTACACACAGCCTATGACGTAGCTACAGAAGTATAAATCGGGCTTTATTTTGTAGCCGAATCTGTGCTGCATGGTTTGTATTTGCCGCCTCCAGTTTTCCCTTTGTTCTGCCAGAAATTGACATCTGTAGGCCTACGTAAACATTTCGTAATTTCCTGTTTAAAAGTAGTTTTCCGCGGTTTTTCAAGTATCGTGCTCAGTGTTGCCAACTTAGCGCCTTTGTCGCTATTTTAAGCGACTTTTCAGACCCCTTTACGGAGCCGGATATAGGCATGGGCAAGGAGGGGCAATGCCCCCCAAATGCCGTGACTGCCCCCCCAAACGTGATGGCATGCAAAGATCACAAATTTAAAAAATATTTCAAGAAAAATGGTCAGAGTGAGCGGTCTCTGCTCTCTATCCCTCATTCAAAGTAGCTACTGATTGGTAGATGCATAGGGAGGGCGTGGCCGCTTTACCGGCTTGTGGTGAACCTGCTGAGCTTCACGTCTCAGTCAGTCACTGCAGAGCGGAGCACGCATACACATAGTCGTCAGCTGAGTTCAGCCCCTGTTTTGAGTTTCCTGCGCCGTCAGTCAGTCACTGAAATTATTTGGTTAGTCTTTCTGTAAGCGTGTTCTCATTCCCTCCATATCTCTCTATCGCTTTCTCTTGTAATTTGCACCGAGTGACGAGTAGGGCGTGAAGTGCTTGAAAGCAGCTTTTGATGCGCTCGACCTGAGTCCGAATCCGCCTTTTGCCGAACTCTCTCTTCTCCCTTTTCCCATCACATATGTAAAGATGTAAAATGTATAACCTAACATTAAGGTCTCTAGCGTTATATTTTGCCAACGAACTAAAATTTAAACCATGATATGGCTTTGTGTCTTTATAAAACAGCACAAGACTTTAAAGGAGAACTCCGGTCAATTTTAACATTGAGCTAATTTTTTTTTTATATTTGGAGTGCTGTCAGTACAGACAAAAACGACAAAAATCGGTGTTGCCTACACCGTGTTATCCTCTTTTTAAAATTCGCACCCTGTCGACTTCAATGGGGCAAGTTCTAAACCTGCTTTTAGCCTCTTAACAACCTTAATGTGTCATAGTCATTACAAGTGCACAGCCATGTGAGTGGTGTTATTAAGAGTGACCACGGTCAATCTGACTGCAGAAGATGTGAAAGATATTAATAAAAATTATGTTGATTCAGCCAGCTCACATACCTGTATTTACTTCCTGTTTTCGTTCGAAGTCCACAGTAACTAATGATCGCGCGCGCGAACTCGACACTCGACTACTGTGGACTTAACAGGAAGTAAATACAGGTATGTGAGCTGGCTGAATTAACATCATTTTTATTAATATCTTTCACATCTACTGCAGTGACCGTCGAATTTTAAAAAGAGGATAACACGGTGTAGGTAACACCGATTTTTGTCGTTTTTGTCTGCACTGACAGCATTCCAAATGTACAAAAAAATTAGCTCAATGTTAAAATTGACCGGAGTTCTCCTTTAAGAATAGGCATCCTGTCTGTGCTGCGTGATTACTTTGCTCATGCGATCAGCATGGTTATCTGGTGTTTTCTCCTAAATAAAAGCTCAAGGGTTTATTTCTTGCCAGTGAAGAAATTAGGACAAAAATATTTTAATTGTCCTATATTATAGTGTAATGTGTAGGCTAAAATATACTTTTGAAATATTCATTTTCATTTATATAGTACATTTATAGGCTAAATGGATTTTACGTCATAGGAATAATTATATAAATCTTATTACATTATTATAATAATTGTTTGGCATCCTAAAACATCATTGATAATGTAATGCAGACTGAGACTCTCATAACTAAAAAGATGCCCTCTTTATTGTCCTGGTACAAATCAATGCTTTTTCTTTGTTCAACGAGCAGTTCATGGGTTGAAGCTCTTAATTTTGATCTCTCAAAGAGCACGAGATTGATGCATTTAACCTTAAAATGTAAAAAAAAAAAATCTTGCGGGGGAGCATGCCCCCGAACCCCCCTAGAGGCACAGAGTCCACCCAACATAGTTTTACAAATTCCTATGGGAAAGAACGACCATTTATGAACTTTACTCCAGCATAGTACAACAAAGTTACTTTTAAATCAGTAAAACTGTAAATGCCATATTAAAATGTCCCTGGACAAAATATACATTTGGCCTGCCTAAGAGGGGACCTACAAGACATTGTGCCCAGGGGCCTCTGAACTCTGTGCCGATGAGGGCCAGTGGTCTACGAAATTTCCCGGTAGATTTTTTGGGCCCACTCCGCCCCTGGATTTCGTTTTCACAAAACAAGGATTTACTAATTGGAAAACTGCATTGGAAAAGCAGACAACTGATGCTATAATGACTGATATAAGCCATGCTGTGTACAGAGCTAAAGAAATGAATTTAAAAAAAAAAGATTGATTATGTATCGATTGATATATCCTATATATCACAATATAAATCAAATCACTATATTTGTCAAATTTAAATATTCCGTTAAATGACTTGCCCCCCCCCCTGATATTCTACCTGCACCCCCTAATGGGGCTGGCTGAATCCGGCCCTGCCCCTTTAGCGTCATTTTTTCAAAAAAGCGACAATTTTAGCGACTTTTTGGACAAACCTCAGTAACCTCCAATGTTGCCAGTACTGTCCTGCGAGCGCGAGGTCTTGCTTTCTCCCTGTCGTCATTCTCTCTAGCTGCGTCTCCCCTGTTGGGCTCCCCTGAATGGCTGAGAGGAGCGCACGGCCGGTGACAGACGCGAATGAGCAGTGTTTTTCCACGGACTTATCACTAATCTGCTTTTCTTTTGTTTTATATTTAAAGAATTTATTTTGACCATTTTCATTTTATTTCTTTTCTTGTGCTTATTGCTTGTTACACTCACTATCACAGAGCTTAGTTCATCCGGTTCCCTAAAGCCTAGTTCACACTACATGATTGTAAGCCCGATTTAATCCCGATTTGCAAATCGTTGAGCTCGCCGACAGGTCAGGGTGTTATCCCGTGCAAATCGCAGGGGATTAGCGGGCGATGAACGCTCGCCAATCTGTTAGTATGAAAGAGCCAACAACGCATCAAAGACGCTCGCAGACGCCTCGCAGATGCGTCGCCGAGCCCAGAAAAATATCTAGAATGCTAGATATCCAGAGCTGTCGCACGACTCGACCTCACGTGATGTCATGAGCTACAGCCAATTGGAGCAAGGCATGGGTTGAGGTCAGTATTCTTCGCTGGGTATTGGCGCGCGTGCTGTTTCGTGTCATTTCCGGTTCGTTTTATCGCGTGATTTTTCGTGACAAAACGTGGTTTGTAGACAAGATAGAATCGTTGGCTGACAGAGTTGTTGTCAACTCGTGTAGTGCGTTACATCCTGTTGCGGATCAATCACGTTGTGTCGTGTGGTGTGAACAGCTCAACAACTTGAACACTCCTGATTTCACAGAGAGCAAGTCGTGTGAACCGCACAGCTCAGCCCGACGTTTTAAAATCATGTAGTGTGAACTAGGCTTAACTCTCTCAATTCAGATAATGTTCCACATAGGCCTATAAAACATGTAATCATTCACTATATTATAGCTATTCGTTCTATTGTCTGACAACAACAAAAATAGTAAATGAAAACAGCTTTATTTGACATTCGGCTCTATTGTACTATTAAATAGAGCATTAATTCAGGGGGCTTTCACACTAGCACTTTTGGTGCACACCCGGGTTCGAATGACGTCAGAGTTCGGTTCGTTTGGATGATGTGAACGCTGTCTTCCGAACTCGGGTGCGAACCCGCGAACCGTACTCGGGTCCGCTTAAAAAGGTGGTCTGGGGTACGGTTCATGTGAACTCCAGTACGGTTCGCTGCTGATATGAACGCAATCGAACCAAACCGCGGAAGTGAACCGCTATTGATGACGTATAATGTGGTCGACAGGACAGTTGTCAGTGCGTGTGTGTGTGTGTGTGTGTGTACACTTACCTTGACGAAAAGCGGGATTTTTAGCGGCAAAAATTGTCTTCGGCTGACAGCCAGCTGTCTTTGGAACGATTTTAGTACTTTTGCGGCAGACATACCCAAGTGTGTTTCTGTATCTTTTCTTTGAAAACAAAACCAAAGGTTAAAAAAAAGAAGAACAAATGTGAAGCGAGCAATTCTATCCATTTTGACGCCTTTTCATTCATAGCGGCGCCGGTTACCAAGCAACATGATTACTCGCCAGTTGCAGCTTGATGACGCAAGCGTACCGCGGTTCGGATACAAATAATATAATGTGAACACAGTCCATCGGGGGCAGGGGGAGGGGGGAGCAATCGAACTCGGGTTCTGAACAGGCAATCGAACCAAGTGTGAAAGCGCCCTCAGAGAGAAAACGCACTAGGCTGACAGAACGCAAGTACGACACGATGACGTCACGTCATTAATATGCTAATTGGCGTATGACGTAATCTAGCGACATTTAGCACCTTTTAGGGAAGGCCTTAGCTACTTTCCTTTGAAAATAGTTGGCAACATGTGCTTTTGATCTTCTTTCTGATCTGAATGGTATGCCGAAAACACTTGAGTTTTGCCACAGACTTGTCCCAGCGTCTAGAACGCAACTGAATGCTTTTTCAAGCGTCTGCGTCTCCATATATGGAGACGCTTGAAAAAGCATTCAGTTGCGCTCTACACGCTGGGAAGTCTGTGGCAAAACTCAAGTGTCTCCCTGCCTTATAGTCTTGTCCAAAAAAGCTGTTAAAAATCCCAATTAGTCACTCTATTGGGAGACACGCCCACTTCCTGGAACTTCCTTTACCTGAGGATAATTACCTTAAAGGGTTAGTTCACCCAAAAATGAAAATTAATAATTACTCACCCCCATGCTGTATCAACCCCGTAAGGCCTTCGTTCGTCTTCGGAACACAAATGAAGATATTTATGATTAAATCTGAGAGGTTCATGACTGCTACATAGGCTCCCTAAGGGATTGAATCATGACGGCCCAGAGAGTCATTAAAGAAAATGTTTAAATATTCCATGTGACAACAGTGGCTCAACTATAAGTTTATCAAGCGACGAGAATACTTTTTGTGCGAAAAAACAAACAAAAATAACTCGACGATTTCCACGACGCGTTGTGTTTATTCATGCTGAAAGGAAGTGAGAGAGAAATAGAAATAGATTGATAAAATGAGAGAAAGAAGAGAGTTTTCCATCCAAGACCGAATTCATGGGCCAGTTTCCATCAATGATTTTTCAGCAAATGTCTTTTTCCTACATCCTAAATCTGTCTCATGACATGTTGGAGGTCCTCTATGTATTTGTGAAGAAAAGAAACACTGAATTGTTTGACCATGAAGTATCCTACTTTTCATAGTATCATCAATGTCCTCTTTGAATAGATTTTTTCAAAGCTTTGTTCAGTTGAATTTCCCTGAAAGCACTTCAGCTCGAATAATTTTTTGGAGTAATGAATGTGAAAAAATAAATAAACCTTTAACAAATCAGCCGTCTGGTGTTAACAGTTTTAAAGAAAAATTTTCTCTCATTACATTGGATAGTTTCCCAAGATTGATTTTAATCATTCAATCTGGAAATCAATGACAATCCAAAACAGCTTTTGAAAAAACAGTCCTTTTGAAAAAACGTCCAATAGATGGCAGAATACACCAACACTTCCTAGCCTATTCTAGCCCATATGTCAAAACCAACAGTAGGCCTAAATGTTTAAAATGATAATTCTTACCCTCACGTGGTTAACCCTTATGACTTTTGTTGTAGTAATTTAAAGGTGCTCTAAGCGATGCTGGGTGACGTCATTTCTTGTTGACATTCAAAGTATTGTCAAACAAAACGGAGGCTAGCTAAACCTTCCCTCCTCCTCATCCCGTCCCCTCCCCCTGTAGTTTTACTGATACTTCTTTCAAGGTGTAATGTCGCCAAGTGAGATAAATGCTTTCATATAATGCAAAAACAATAGAAACATTACCAGAAAAACACGATAAAACGTTTCGCCACCTGAGGTTATAACTTTAGCTCCCATACCAGGACGCAATAATAGCAAGATAACGTTAGCTTCAAATGTAGTCAAAGTTGTCAATAGGCTATGAATGAACATTCAATTTCATAATAAATAGTTGGTGAAAACTATCATTCACACAAACTGTCGCCCTACTGTGAGTTTGCTTGATTATTTACAATAGAGATCGATAGCTAGCTGCTAGTAACCTATATGTTGTATTCACCAAAGTTAGCGCTGACTGCATTGTTCTAGCTAATTATATCCTTGTGTTTGTTAGGCGAACATGAAAGTCCATTTAGAAAAACCAAACTGGATTTACCCACCTGTCCAGCAAAAACAGAGCTAACGTTACCTGAATGTCGGATTGGAAGCCCTTCTGCCGGCGGAGTTCTCACCACCTTTCAAAGGCTTTTCCAGAGTAAATTCGGGCATGCGTTCCTTCTCCTTTTCCCTCTTTGTATTTTTGCAATCTGTTCATCAGAACGCCGTCTCTTTGGTCGTGTGTCGGCCATATCAAACTTGAAGAGTTAAAATTCTAACTTCCCTCTTCAGGTTTCTCTCCTCCACACCCCCCATGTACGCACACTAACCCCACCCCCAGACTGGAACACTGTTTTGTTTTGTGGAGCGGGTCGCCGCAGTTTGTTTTTGTTGCTGTTTGTGGAGCCTGGGCTGTCTACAGAGACCGCATTTTTTTACAGTGTGTTCAGGGGACAGGCAGCTAGCGGATAGTGAGGAGATATTTGCTGTATGTTTCAAAAACTGTTTTGGCCTAAAAAACGCGTGACATCGCTTAGAGCACCTTTAATTAAATTTATTTGGTTATATATTTTTGGTAAAATGTTAGGCTATTTGTTTGAATATATTCTGTTAATTAAGAAAGAAAATATAGAAATAATGATATACGTCATAAAGGGTGCGGAAATGGATTGAATACAATATGTCGGGAGAATATTTTCGACAACTTCAGAAGTTTGTTTGAAGTTTTTTCGTTTTGTATCATTTGAACCTATAGGCTAATTTCAATCGATGTTCTGTTTATCAATTATCTGGATAGAAGAAAACTATCAACGCTTGGTGGAATGAAGTGCGTAACAAAACACGAGCCCACTACCGTGCTTCCCCGGCCTTGAGAAAAGGCCGACACAACTTTCTTTATTTTGTGGAATACAAATGATAGGCCTACGTGCCTTTTAATGACATTGAATGCACTGAAGAAGATGTCAAGTCTATGCTACTAAAGGCCACAAAATCAACATGAACGGAGGCTAGTCCATATGACTATATTTCAAGTCTTAAGACATCATACAACGCTTTGTGTGAAGAACGCTTTGTACAAGGGATAATGTAGAGCAAGGCGGTTGTAATTGGGAATACAACCCCGACCATCAGGTCTTGAATTCGCTCTAACCCGCTGTTAACCGTTGAACTTGAAACCGGACTGAGTTGAATTTGAGAACCGGATCGGTTAGGCAAAAAACAATTCACCTTTAAGGAGTGGTCATTTCTCTTGTAAACCCTGACATATTTCGGAAAAAACGATTTTGTTCTAAAAGATTGATATAAAGTTTGGAAACACGTGCACTTTTAATATGATAGGCCTACTGCTTTAATTATGATTTTTTTTTAAATGTAGGCCTATGCATTTATTTGCAGCCACTTGGTAGGATGGAAAAGATAACGGTGGAGTCTTATTTTGTGAGAGTAATTCGTTTTTAAGTTATTTGAATTCACTAATGAAAATGAAAAACAATTACACATGTAGGCCAATGCTCTACAAAGTTAGGGATCCTTAAAAGCTTTTTTTTTTTTTTTTTTTTACGTTTTCGAGCCCGTTGGTAAAATCGCCACGCTCCCTGCGGTCTCGACGCTCTTTGTGTTGAATGTGATCAGACAGCGAAACGGAACACACAGACCGTTGTCAGGTGCCTGGAACCACACCGACTCCGATCACAGAGCAAACACCGGCGTTTCTACAGCCTTTAACATCCATATCATAACGTTAAATCTTTAATCAGGTGAGTGTTTGCTTGGGTTGCCTTATAAACGCGTATGAAATGAAAGCGGGGCGCGTTTGCTGCGCTGCAGTCCACTGCGGAACACGCGAATATGTGTTATAACTTACGTCTTTATTTGTGTTATTTATACACTCAAATCTATCGATCACAAATACATTAGGTGTTTTATCAGCGATTTGATTATAAATGTACAAATAACCCTTACAAGAGGAACACAATGTGGCTTTTCTGTCGTAAAGTGATGGTAATCGTACTTTGATGTATAGCCTACTATTGAAATTCATGTAACGTTACCATGCTATTGACATTGTACTCCAAGGTAGGCTACTTCCGATAATACTATTGGTAGCCTACTACAATAGTACATGTTTAAAAGACATGATAGTTCCATGATACCACGTCCAAACAATCATGGCACTTTTCAGTATTCTTTAGTACGTAGGCTATAGTGTTCGTGTATATGGTAGCCTACATTACATTAGAATACTATGGTACATTGATACGCAGTTTGTACTTTTGTTGTTAATGGACACAAAAGGCCTTCTGATATGCACAATAAAGATTGTACTTTTTTTGTAAATGTAGACAAACAACAAACTACTAATGCATTTTTACACATGTTATTGTATAATTTGAAGTACCTTGGTGGACCATGTAAATACTATGGTATTTGAATATGATAATTTGTCATAATTTGAGGAAATTATATTAAGTTCATGGTACAAGCATAGTAATTCTTTAAAATTGTATTATGGGATAACCTGAGGTTAAGTGCCTTGCTCAAGGGTAAAGTGGTGATCGGATCAACCTTATGGGGTTCAAACCTACAACCTTTGGATTGCCAGCCTATAACAATTAAGCTTTATTAAGTTTGGTCTGCTATTGATATAGTTATTAAAAATGGTTTGATTGTAATTCTGGAGTTGTTTGGTGTAGGCCTAGTTAAAAGCTGAGGTGGCAAACAGAAGGTTTTAGGGTTGAGTCCTAGAAGTACCAATTCATAAAGCATATAGACCGCAGTTAGAGTGTAGTGTAGGCTATAGTGCGGAGGTTTTTGATATGCCATTGTCAGTTATAAAGAATAACTGCGAGTTCTGCATCATATATTACTGTCTATCTCTGGGTTTCACTGAACACACTGCCTAATTTAATAATGTGTGCAGTGTTTGTTTTATAACTGTAATATTGATGTTTAGTCTTCTGTCCCACCATATTTCCAACAATGTCAGCCTATGTTTAATCACTTCAAAGTCACAGTTGTGCATTTACCCCATCAATTTCCATTGTAGGTGCTTGCTTGTCGATTAATTTTTATGGTTGTTGAGATACGAAGGGAAATTATTCTCAGATTCAGTTCTTGGCTATTAATTATACTGTATTATTCATGTCCATAGTGGCATGAAATTTACTTGACTAAGTTTAATACTTGAGGTTAAGGATTTGTTCAACTCCATAGCCTAGTAATTGCCATTATAGCTTTCCTCAGAACACTAAATGTCTAAATGAGTTGACCTCATGGGTTGGAGAAACACTGAGATAACTAGCACAATGTCCATGTTGTATCAGGCCCAGAAATGTTCTCAAAAAGTGATTTATTGCTGTACATCTCTATAACTTCCACTTCTTGGACCGAGCTTAATCTTGCATGTGATGGCCTGTAAATAGACCACCAGTACAGTATCTGTGGTATCAAAGCCGTTGACCTTGGCCATTCATTTTTAAGTCAATATTGCCTCTGTCTCGACAGACTGCACGGGCTACTTTTCCGCCCTCTTCGCTGTATTTCACAATGCATTCTTTATGTTCAAACCTCTTAAACCTGTATAAGAGAAGCTTTATGCGAGCTAATATGAGGAACGGATGTGTGGGTTGCACTGGGTGTGAACAATTTAAATGGCCACTGATTTCCAGGTATGAGAAGATAGACCAGTTTATGAGGTTTGATGTGTTTTAAGGTGGAGGAAATGACATGTCATCCAATCAGAATGAGCCACATTACCTAGTTATGTTGTGTTCCTGGTTTTCAGCACAGGCATTCAAGACACAGTCAGTTGGCCATTGCTTTTGATATCCATTTTAAGTTTAGTTAAAGCTGCAGTCGGCAAGTCTGGCAGATTGAGTAGACTTAGGCAACATTTTGAATGTTTACAACTCACATGCCCCTCCCCCACTATCAACGAATACCCTCCCACCGAGTTCGTGCTCGAGTGCGTGTGCACCAGATTTTCTGTGAACGCGCCCTTCTCATCAGCATCCATCAACACCATGGAGTATTTGGAGGTATGCTGCCCTGGCTAATCTAACGATAGATTGCAATTGCTAACGTCATTTATACTCTAAATGAGCTTACTTGATTTGTTAGTGTTTTGAAAGTGAGATACATCCGCCATCACTCTTCGTTACTGCGCGAACTTCAGGCGTGTGCATGTGATTGTAACAGTCACATGACAGTCAGATCTCACACCCCCCTGCGCTGATTGGACATGATGATCCGGGAGCTGTGTATTTATGCAAAACAAATAACACGCTCCACACTCAAAAAAAAAAAACTCTTTGAATGAACATAAAAAAATCATGGAAAGTATTTCCATATGATTAACTTGATTTATTTCAGCATTATGCAATTCTGTTATTCCAATTTAATGTACTTACGTTAGGTCAACTTAATGTATTAAGGTTGATTCAAATGATTTACTATGGTTGGGCACAGCTTAATTTAATATTGTCAGCGAATTTAAAAAGGCTGCCTGATATGATTCAGGTATTCAAATTCATATATTCATTCATCCAATGCAATATAGTTTATTTTAGTGACCATTAATACATTTCTAGACGACTGCCAACATTTCTAACTATGGCTACCAATGGCACTTTTTAGCATCTTAAATGATAAGATTTCCATGCTTTATCAATCTAAGCATTTGCTGTGAGTATTGCTGAATCAGTTTTCAACCTAACCAAATGCTCCACTCTTCTCCACACTGGTAACCCACTGTAATTTAAGTGGTACTAATAATTGCAATGTAATTGAACATTAAACACAATTACGCACTATCAAGTCTTCCCCCTTTCTCATTTTCTCAAAAAAACCCCACATAAAATAACACTTCATTTTGACATTTATTCTCTCTTAATTCAACCATATGCAAAGCATGCTGGGAACTAACAAGCACCGCCCAGTTTCAGTTAATGCAACACAAATCAATCATGTAATCCAGCACAACCGGATTAAGTAAATTTAATTGTTACCTATTTAAGCAGATTGAACACAATCAAATTAAGTTCGGGCAAAATGGCAGTTGGCTCGCACTATACTGCCACCCTCTGGATGTAGGAATTTTTTACTTAACATAAATGGTTTGTGTTTAGGCAACGCGTTAGGATTTTGTACTGTTAAGTTGAGACATAATTAGGTGGACTTTAATAGGAAAAAACATTTCAAGTCAAAAAACACAATTATTATAAGTAAACTAAATATAAATATATTATGTAAAGTGCACAACCTTCCTCGTTCATTTTTTTGAGTGCAGGTGGCGTTAGAAGCTCGGGTTTTTTTCTAAAACCACTTTATTTATGTTGTTCTGTCGGATTATAGTGTCGATTTCACTGAATATGATAAAAAATAATGTTTAATGTTTAGCTTTAACATTTATTAACATTGTCTAGAAATCCTGATCAACAGCAACAACAACAAAAACACCACTTACATTTTCTTCAGAACCTGTTTTCCCTTGGTAGATTTAAAACTACATGCCCCAAAATGCATTGCTTTGGCATTTACATTGGAAAGCCAGTAGCTTTCTCTTAAAAAAACATGTAATTTTTAATTATGTAATGGCAGACTTCCGAACCTGTTTCTGACACTAACCGTTTTTTTTTTTTAGTAACGAACAAAACGTATTTCAAATTCAGAAAATGTCATCAAGAGAGTTGCTCTGACCACAGGCAGGGATATTTTCACCGGCATCTGGAAAAGGCCTTTTTTCGCCCGGAGTAAAGTACTCGCTCACTGGGATCAACCTTTGCTGTGTTTGGCCGTCTAAAATCAGTTGCAATGTTCTGGCTGAAGCTCCTTTAAAAACATCCCGATTGCATAAAGTCTGTGTTCTGTAGATGTTTTTCTAGGATGTTATCCGTGCCTTGGGGCCATATTACAGAAACATCTAAATTCTAAAATCCTAAATTATGTGTTTAGTAACCAATGGCGGTTTCAGTTAGTGAACTTGTCAGCTCTTAACTTGAAAGCCATGAAATTACAAGTTTAGTAAGATTTAGTTGGGACGTTTTTATTCTAAAGAGCATGTGATTGGACAAAAAGCTGTGTAGTGCAGGATGATGTCATCAATATTTTTGTTTCATTTTCCCAAAAGAGAAAAACTGTCAATTTTAAATGCGCAATGTGGTTTTTTTTTTTTAGATTTGGGACATTTTTATTCTAAAGAGCATTTTATTGTCAAAAAGCTGTGTAGTGCAGGATGATGTCTTTAATATTTTAGTTCCATGCATTGGAAATTGCTTATTATTATTAACATTGTGGGTGTGTACGAAACTCTTTTAATGAGATCGGTGCTTATTATTCTCTTTTTTTGTGACAGATTTTTGCTTGTTACTTAATTTGAAAGTCTTTGCTAGATCTAGTTAATTTCTTTGAGAATGATTCCGAAATCAGTGACTGGATCAACCTGTTCATGTTGGGTTTTTTTGGCCAAAAAAAATTGTAGTAAATGCCTCATCATTATGTACTTTAAGTACACTCCTTGTGAACTAAGGTTAGGCCTATATTGCAATCCTAAATCAACAAATCCTGAAATGTTAACAGCACTACATTTTATTATACTCACCTCCTTGTCATGATTAAGCACAAACACAGTGTAATTAGTTTTGTGGCCCGACACTGTGTTAACATTCACAGATGGTATCAGGTATATGTATCCATGCAGTCGTTATTAAATTAAAATGAGTTAACCAGAATACAAATAAAAACATAATACTTAGTCTAATAAAATTTCATTAGAAAGAACAGTAAGTTACATGCAACTCATGGTTACTTGTGATATTTAAGTACAACCTGTGTGTATAACTATATTTGACACACCAATGTACTAACATTGATTTAACAGATGATATCTCGAATATTTACTTTAGTTGCCGATATTTACTCGATTCGGAGTTTAAAGGAATCCTTAGAGCTGGAATTTGTAGGATAATTCCATTGAATATTTCTCATTTGTCAGTGTGATCAAATTAAGATGACTGAAAAAATGTACAAACAGTCATTTTATTATAGAATTTCATTAAGATGATGGCAAAGTTTTAGTAGTTTGAGTCGCAATAACACCGTGCATGTGCAAATTTAATCAGGACTAATTTGCAGCTACTAAAGTACTTTATTATCAGTTCTTGGGAAAAAAAAGACGTTGCATAATTTTATCATAGAATTTCATTAAGATGTGGGCAAAGTTTGGGTAGTCTGAGTCGCAATAGCACCTATCATTTGCACATTTAATCAGGACTAATTTGCAGCTAAAGTACTTTAATTTAAGTACTTAAGTACTAAAGTTCTTAAGTGTTAACCACTCAAGTTGGCTTAACTTAAATTCTGTCAGACCAACAGATTAACCCTTTTGAATGCTCTCGGTACTGTTCAATAACCTCTTTGACCAACTACTGTTCAAAACACTACTGCCTATTGTAAATTATTCATAGGCATTTTCCATAGCTGTCCTATGGTTACGTAAGTTTCCGAGGCAAAAGGCACTTCTCTGTGAATGCTGTTCCACTCTATTTCAGGCACTTGCGCCCTGCAGGGTTCCTCTGGAGCCCAGAAGTTGTAGTTTTCAGGGCAGCATTTTAACATTGGAGAAAAATGACGTATCTCGAGGCAAGATCCCTGGAATTCCAAAGTGAGTTTGTGGAGGTCCTGACAATGTCGTAATTCCAAGAAGCAACAAATAGATAATTTACTTGATAGGCAAAATTGTTCAATGCAAAGTCTGACGAAGAATCAACTAAACCGAATTTGAGAGCTAAAGTTCGGCCTTGTGTTTGCCGATGCATTAGTTACGTATAGATTAATAATTAGCCCGATAGTTATGTCTCCGTCGTTCGGTTATATCATTTGAGCACGCAAGGTTCTCTCTGTAAAAAAAGGTGCTGTCATTTTTTTATTACATATGCATTAATGTGCAACAGAAAAGTTTTAATATAATCATGATGTAGTTGAGAAAATTCTGTTAGAGGCATTTAAGCCCAGATAGCCTCATGCTTTATTATAAGATAGCACTGTATAAGATAACAAAATATGTTTGCTTATCTCCAGGTAGTGTGTACAAAGGTCAAAAGTTTTTTCAATATTATCTTCTCCTCTCAGGAAGATATTTTTTCAAAGAGAATATTTGCATCCCTGTAAAAATTATACATCAGTATAATATAATACATTAGGCCTATAATTATATTTAATATATAGTATTATTACACATTATCCTTGTAAAAACAACAATGTAATTTATACATGAACAGCAGAGTTTGCTCCTTGACACTTTAGCCTGAACTAAGACTGAATTATAAATTATAATTATAAAAATAAAGTAGAAAAAAAAGAATTTTTGGGGTTTATACAACTTGAGTAAATAATGACAATTTTCATTTTTGGGGTAAACTATTCCTTTAATGTTAATAAAACAACAAAGAAGAGAGAGAACATCACTCACTGCTCTTCACTCAGAACTTTAATAGTAGCTTTAAAAAGAATCAATGTATAATTTATACAGTAAAGTCTATGTTGTGGTTTATTTAATATTTCTTTCTTGAATGCTACTGTTAAATAGATCTGTAGCTTACTTTTTTAATAACAATTTTTTTTGTTTATCTTTACCACTTTGGCCTAAATGTCTGCCATTCTTTTTTTTTTTTTTTACATTTTGTTACATTGTGAGGCCATTAGTTTGACTGTAATGCTCAGTTGCTTGCACAATAGTAAAACTAATATGCAAAGAAGAATCGTGATAAAATCCTGAATTGTGATTTTCTTTAAAAAAACTTGTGATATGATATTTTTGCCATATCGCCCACCCCACCTACTCTTAAAACCAACAGGATGCAAATAGAAGGGTGTATCTTTCTTAAACATAATTTTAGCAGCAAATGATGTACTGTATCATTTTTCTGGGGCACTAGTCATTGTTCGGTAATTATTAAATGTGATGTGATATACAAGGTATTTTTGTATTTTGCCTTGAGGGTTGTATCTACCCCTGCTACACCAGTATCAGATTTAGTCAGATTTGTTAACCTAATGGGAAATAGGTCTTGGTTTCTTTGTGGTCACTGGTCATGTGGCATCTTTTGCTCTTTTTTGCTTTTTGCTAAATGCATTCTGGTTTACCACTATATAAACGTCAACGTCTGTTATCAACTAGTCAACTATAAAGATTCATTGATGTTACTGTACATTGGGGAGAGTGTGTGTGGGTTGTTGACATGACATGGCATCCAACATGTCTGTTTGGCAAAGAAAGGCAGTTGTTGTCAGGGAAGGATTTTGCCATGCTGATGTGTGTGTGCATTGAACTGTGACACCATCTTTAGTACAATCCTTTTCATAGCATTCAAAGATACACTTCAAAGTATTTATCTTGCATTTTATGACCGCATTATGAAGCTTCCCTTTGCTCCCTTATCTTTTTGCGTTTTATTAGACACTTCGACCACTTGTGAATAATTGATTTTTGAGTTGTTCTGCCTTTTAAAGCGAAATATGAGTGTTATTCTCTTTTGGGAAACTCTTGAGTTGTGAAGATAACCTTGCTATGACAGTTCTTAGATTTATAGTTCTTAGATTTATTAGAAACTGCATGTAAACGTCACAAGAAAATTGAATTGAATGAGAATTTTTGAAATAGTAAAAACTGAAAGAGTATTGTCTAGTTGTGTGTATTCCCAATTTGCTTTTTTACAGTGTTAACAAACAATGTCAATAACATTCGTACATCAGTTACGTATATGTACATTTGGCTCCTATTGGATTGTTAAAAAAAAAAAAAAACATTGCTCATCAGAATGTGGCAGAATGAATAGTTTGATTGGCTGAGCTTCGACTATGTTTATATTAGTTACAATATCATGCTTTTTTTGGCAATATCACACTTTAGCTAAATTTAAGCAAAATATTGCGTGAAAATGGGTTTCTTTCCCCTCGTCAATATCGTAGTGATGCATGAAGCACAGCTCACAGAGAACTCGCTTTTAAACCAAACAGCTTTCTGTTGGTCAGCAGCACGGCAAATTCTTGAGCAGGATGAAAATGTTCCTCTTGCAGATTTCCCTCATCATACGAAACCCCTGAACCATGGATTCCTGTTGGAAATTTGCTCACTAAATTTCCCAGAGCATCAGAAAATGTGACTGCTCTTTTAGGCTAACGACAATATCATGCCAGAGCTGTAAGCTGCAACTATTTAGGTTATAACTTTCATCCTGTTACCCAAGGGTGTGCATTACAGTCATTTTAATAGGTTTGTAATAACTGCGTCACGCTTTGACATTGGGTGGCTTGTTACTTTAACTTATAGTAGGTCTGAAAGAAGAGTGAAGCGATTGGGCAACATTTCTAAAACTGGTTACACAGATGGTGTGTATTCAGCCTTTGTGCCTGCATTATGTCAGTGGCATACCCTTCTGCTGACTATATTTAAATCTTTGCCCACATACAAACAAGTACATTTGTGTTCATTAAATAACTATTTGTCTTTCATTCTCTGGAAGCCTTTTCGGTCGAGGTTTGCTTTAACATTTTCATCCTTTATCCTTTGCTTTGACTCGATCCCCTCATTGAAATGCCACCGCACGGTCCGTTACGTCTGTTGAAACGGTCTCCGTTTAATCCCACAACAATGTGATACACTAGAGACTGTATTGTGAGCCTGCATGGTTATGTGGTCATCCATTATGATTTCACAGTAGTCACATTGCCTGGCAGCACTGGTGAAACAAAATAGTTTCCTTTGCATGCTATTGCTACAGTTATCTGGATTGTTTCTACTTTTCATTTGAGTGGTTGCTAGGGTCAGCCTGGTCATTTGAGTGGTTGCTAGGGTCATCTTGGTAATTTCTTGGGTCTGTGGGTGGTTGTTAGGATCATCTGGGTCATCAGAGTGCTTGTTAGAGTTGGATGGTTATTAGGGTCTTTTGGGTGTTTCTCTATGGTGTTTCCTAGGGTCACTTCTTGGGTCTTTTGGATGGTCTGGTCACTCAGACTTCTTGAGTGGTTGCTTGGGTCTTCTGGCTTATTGCTTAGTTTCTTATTGGTCAAATCAAGTCCACCTCCAAGTATCTATGTAGTTTGAATATGTAGTTTTTAGGTACGACTCTTCTTTGGAATATTTTTTCACCCATTTTATTGTCTGCCAATTAAAAATCTGGACTACAAAAATCCACATTTTTGTTGCTTTTGTCGTAAAAACCTTGCCTTTATACTAATTTTGACTCTTCTTGTTTTTTCCCCCAGTGTCTTCATTGCAATGGAGCTTCTGGTGGGCGTGTCTCTGGTGTTATTGACAGCTTGAGCTAAAAGGAATGGACTGCAGTGAGGAAAAAAAACTAGAGACCACGCCCCCCTGAGCACCATGAGGCTCAACTCATCCTGATTTGCCCACACACTCCACACACTCAAACGAACTTCCTCGCCATGGGCTCTGTGTACTTGTGGAAGTTGTCCTCCCAAAAGCTGGGATTCTTCCTTGTGAGTTTTGGTTTTATTTGGGGGATGATGCTGCTTCATTTCACAATCCAGCAGAGGGCGACGCATGAAAGCAGCGTGCAGCTACGCATGCAGATATTGGATCTCAGCAAGCGATATATCAAAGCCCTCGCTGAGGAGAACCAGAGCGTGATGGACGGACCCTACGTAGGCACCATGACGGCATACGGTGAGTCCTTAGCTAGTATCCGAAATCGCATTCTGTCTAGTAAGTTTCGTATTTGACATCTCATCATTCTTATTGCTCTTTGTTTGGGAATGTCAAAGATCTTCATTGCTAGTCGCAACCGACAAAGCCACTGGAATGAGTGGCGAACATCTTGAGCTACAGAAATGCATCCAGTTAACCAGAATACATCTTCTAGAACATTCTACTATAACCTGTATAACTAAGAATTGTAATCGCAAGATTGCGATATTTGCAATTAAAAAATAAAACAAATCATCCATTCTCATCCATTCTTGATTTAAATTTGTACCACAAAGTTTCATAGGTGACATCTCACATTCTTATTTCTTTTTTGTTAATTTGGAAACTTTGAAGATCTTCATCGTCAGTCACAACCGTTGAAGCCACCTGGATGAGCTGTGAACATTTTGAGTTACAGAAGTAAATCTACTTGACCTAAACCTACTATAACGTTCTATCGTGACCTGAATAACTGAAAATTGCAATCGTATGATTCATTTCTTAGTTGACATCTCATCACTGGTATTTCTAATTTTTTGTTTGGGAACGTTGAAGATCTGTTTGGAAGCTACTTTCATCTACCACTTGCAATAGAAGTTCAGAATGCAGAATAGAAGTTGTTTGCTCATATGCAGCTCCGTGAGAACCCTTCGTTTGAATTTGTTTGAAGATGGTGTGAGGAATAGAGAGCTGTACTATGAAGAAAAGCTGCAGGAATCCAACAGACTGCAGGAGATGGGAACACTGCGGTTGGGGAATTTGCATCCAGCAGTCAGTTTGAAGTCCGTTTCTCATATCAGCCGTATAAATCGACACGGCTGCTGCACTACGGCTTGTTATAACTCCTCTGGCTTTGTCTTTCCCGGCGTTTTTTTTTTCTTCCACTGCATGTTTTAACCTATATTTAGCTCCCATGATGACCTGAGGCTGCAGCTGAGAAGCGATGCCATGCAGAAGTCGCATTTGTGATGGGCCGGAACCATAACAATCAATGTTTATAGAGACAATGTCATCGTTCTTAAGCGGAAGAAAGCTGCGGCGGTGTCTGTTTTAGCCCTTCTTTCAGAACACAGCCTTCGATAACTTATTCATGCCGCTAATAGAGGCGCGCCGTTGGACAAGAGGCCTCATTACGCCCCACGGATGACTATCGATCCAGAAGCAAAGACACACACCACACGGCTTCTTGCAAACAATACACCCACCGTTTCTTGCACTAAACAGCTTCTTTTACAGGTGAAGTCGCAATTTTTGTTGTATTTATTGGGTTCAAGAACCTTCCAGAGGTGTTTGGTGCAAGTAAACGCATGTTACTTTTGGGTTTCTCGTGTAGGAGAGTTGACCCCGATAGCATACCGTGCTCCAGCAGGTGAAATGTCAGACGTGTAAGATGTAGCCGTGGTAACATTATCAGCAACAAATGCCTTAGTCGGTTGGTTATAATGCTAATTAAGGCCCATGCTATTAGAGGTAACTCAACCAGTGTGAGGAGGAAGTACTTCATTTTCTCAAGGCAGGGGTCATCAACAGGGGATCCGTGTTAGTGTTACTTGCAGGGGGTCTGATAATTATTGTATGATCTCAACATTTGTTTTTGCAAAAAACGCTATTTTTGGCAAATCTCAAAAGCAATATATATTTTGCAAATTGTACAGTATAAAGTTGTGATGTCTAAATTAATTTTTGCTTTAAAATGAGTCTTTTATTTTCTTATGTATTTAGACATTTTGGTTGTAATTGCGCTTTTCACTTGGTAGATAAAATGGGTCTGTGGTGGTGTTTCAGAAGATCCAATATATATTGTTTGTTCAGCCTTTTATTAGATCAGGGGTGTCAAACAAAGGAGTTTAGCTTCAACCCTAATTAAACACAACTGATCCAGCTAATCAAGTCCTTCAGGCTTATTTGCAAATTACAGGTATGTGTGTTGAAGCAGGGTTGTAACTAAACTTTGGAACTGAGTTTGACATCCCTGATCTAGGTTAACATTAGACCAAGCGGCCAAGTTAAGTTGCTACTACTTGCATGTTTCAAATGATAAGCCATATTTTAGGGGAATGGATGATAGGAGAATGTTATGATTTCCTACCCGACATACTGTAACTAAACCTGTACCCCCACAAGGAAATTATAGTAAATCCCCGTGAACGATCTGTCCCTCACGAACTGCGTGACTTCGCCACTTTCTGTGAAGTTTTTTTTTTCTGCGACTAACCGACTAATACAATTTTGGTCGACTAAGCCTCTTCTCGTCAACTAGTGTTTAGTTGACTATTAGGGGGGAGCCCTTACTAGTTAAATTGACTATTAATTGAATAACCAATTTTCTGCCATATCATGAAAATAATCTTAGCTAAGCGATTTTTTCGATTTTCACTTGGTGGCGAATCCAGGCAACAAAAAAAACCTTCAATATTTTCAATATTAAGTCTTCTTGTATACTTTTGGATCTGTAGTTAGTTTGCTGTATGTCCAAGTATTGTATTCTGGTCCGCTTTCTGCTTTTCCTGTAAACCAGAACTGCGGCTTTTTGTTTATAATGTGGATCTATATCTTGCTCTGTAATCTAATCTTGGTCAGTATATTGTCTCCTGTCTACATCACGTCTCGCTGAAGCTCCAGGATATGCATCCCATTAATGTATCCCATTTGCAGTTAATAAGTGAGACAGACAGACAGACAGACAGAGACAGACAGGTGAGAAGAGAGTTACAGACACCCAGAAATGATTAAACCAGGCTGACGCAAAAGATCAATTTGTATTATCCGTTGAGAGTGAAAGTGAGAAAGAGACCGAAATGGTAGGTGTAAGGTCAGATATGACTCACTGTGGTAATATGAAGGGTAAAAAAACTCTAATCCTGCCCTGTCTTTCAGATCTGCGTTAGACTCATCTAATGGACTCATCTAAATCTACCTTTTTTGTGTGCCATCTTTACCCTCTCTCTCTCTCTCTCTCTCTCTCTCTATATATATATATATATATATATATATATATATATATATATATATATATATATATATATACTCTGAACAAAACTATAACTTTTATCACTTTTGTTTTTGCCCCTATTTTTCATGAGCTGAACTCAAAGATCTAAGACTTTTTCTATGTACACAAAAGGCCTATTTCTCTCAAATATTGTTCATAAATCTGGCTAAATCTGTGTTGGTGAGCACTTGTGGCCAGCCTAAGGCACACCTGTGCAATAATTATGCTGTCTAATCAGCATCTTAATATGCCACACCTGTGAGGTGGATGGATTATCTCGGCAAAGGAGAAGTGCTCACTAACACAGATTTAGACCAATTTGTTTTCTGCCAACTGGCAACTCGAGGTGTCGAAATACTATTGGTTAATTTGGCAGTGGCCAGAATCTCACAGACCAAAACAAAAAACACATTCTGAGACAGAACTCACGTTTCAAAGTAGAATAACTGGTTGTCGCATAGTTTTTCCGAGAAACAAGTATTTGAACTGTGGTGGAAATTTTAAACTATATATATTAAACTAACCAGGTTAGACTAACATCTAACCTAATTTAACATCTAACATTTGAACAGAATGTACTGTACGAAACCAAGGGGAATGGGAAATTAAACTAGACAGGTGTCTAAACTCGAAACCAAAAACAGAGTTTGCTTACCTAGTAACAAGAGGGCTTGTCTATGAAGAACCAATCAAATTAAGTAATGATTCATGTCATTTTTTGCCATACCTCCTTATTCTATAAAACTGTTGTATTTGTGTTTTACTGGTGGGATTCTCAATGGGATTTGTCTGAGATCCACCGGCCATGCTTATTGCTACTTTTTGAGAGATTCTCTGAGAACTGCTCGAGGACTCCCGGCCGTAATAAAGAGCATTTAAAGGACAATTACTCGAGTCTGTCTGACAATTTCTGCTGCGCAGCAGATCCGTTTAGGGAGCCAAAGAAGTTAGGGTAAGAGACTCAGCTAGTTGTCGACGGTAGACGCAGAGAGCTAGAGTATTACGAAGTATTAAGTGTCGAATTGCAGACATTCGGTGTCGATTAGAAGACGCGACAGATTTATTTATTTAGTGTCGATTTGTAGACGCTAGAAAGTCAGGTTTAGGGGAAGATCTATAACAGAACTTAGAATGTTTCCTAAATCTCTGCAAACATATTATGGTATTTTAATGCTTTAGTACGGTCAAAAATGTACATACAGCACCTTTAATTTCACATGCCGGTTATGCGAATGTGACTGGCCCAGAAGGATTTACTGCTCTCTGAGGGATTTAGTCCTGGGAAGTGTGATGATGATGATGTCATGACGTCATCATAATTGTGAGTAGAGGTAGTACTCAGTGACATAGAAGTATGGATTATACTCTTGTCTCCATCTGTCAGAGAAAATCCGACTGGATTTGGACAATTATTTGAGCCAGAGAGAAAGAGATGAGATGAGTTAAAGACATTCACAAGTTTAACTTTCATAATGTGACGCATTTCTGCATGAAAAATAATATGTAGCAGAAAATATTGGAATTGGATCATTTGGGAATTTGATTGTATTGGACAAGTTTTCACTAGTCATGCATTTTCTCTTCTTTCCTTCTTCCTTTTTTTTTGTTTTTGAGATGCGAGTGAGAAACAAGAACAAGTAGTTTAAGGCTTAGTGAATTATGTCACTGGAAATCAGTTTAACAACATATTTGTTCTTCATTCAAGTAGTTGCCACGAATTGCCACAAGGTGTTGTCACCCAGAATTCCCTATGAGGAGAAATGTTCCATGGTAAAAGAGTGATACTTATTCGTCCTCCTTCTATATTTTATAGTTTATTACATGTGCTGTGTTTGTTTATTGGATTCTTTAAACTGAATTACTGAATCAAGAATCAATCTCTACTAAATGAATCTCGGGATTCTGATTCATAATTGCATTTGGATCATTCCACGCCCCAATCGTCCTCTCTGACTCTCTGCTTTTGAACATAATCATCTTTCATAGTGTGTTATCAAGATGAAACTCCAGATTATTGAGTTATTGAGCATATGGATGGTTCTTAATCCCTCTGTTCTGCAGGAAGCTTGGGTTTCAGCTGAAATCATATTAAAACCTGTTTGAAATGCTGGGGGTGTGTTGACCTCATTCAGTTAAGTGTGCGGGGGTATGAAAATTTAAATGAGCACAATGCCTATTTTGTTCTATTCTATTCTTTTCTATTCTATTTGTACAGAATACAAGATGGATAAATGCTTAGTCTGAAGCTTGTGGCAGCAAAAGTAAAAAAAATCTAAATCGAATCTTGGTGTTGGGACTCATTTACAGATATTTGCATATAAGTTGCGTATTTATGCTCTCATGAAATTTCAGTTGGATGCAAAACATTTGAAAAATAAGCCTGTGTGTGTGTGTGTATATATATATATATATATATATATATATATATATATATATATATATATATATATATATATATATATATATATATATATATATATATATATATATATATATATATACGTAGAATTTCTAGTTTAATAAAATTATATATAGCGATATATATATATATATATATATATATATATATATATATATATATATATATATATATATATATATATATATATATTTAAATAATCTGTATAAAATAAAAACATAAAAAAAACAATAAATATAAATGTTTTATGTATAATAAAATAAAAGTATAAATGTATATAATTATATATAGATTTTTATTTTAGTAATTAATAATTCCTGCCTTTATTCTACTGTATTCTTTTAGCTAATCAAATGTATATAATATTCTTTTGTGCAGATCTGAAGAAGACTCTAGCTGTTCTTCTGGATAATATAATGCAGAGATTATCAAAGCTGGAGTCTAAAGTGGACAATATCATATACAACGGCACAAGTACTAACCTGACCAATGGAACCGGGACCCCTGGACCGAACCCTGTCAACCCAGAGAAAGTCAACGTGGCGGGTACAGATGGTCTTTCTCATCATACTTTACTCTTTGCACTGATATATTTTCTGTTAGTTTTCCTATTGAGCATTTCAGCGTTTCTAATTTTCCTTGACCCCCCCCAGTTCCAAAGTCAGCGTCCCTCCGCAGACCTCTGAGAAAACACGGCTCTCTTTACATGTCGCGGCACGCACTCTTGTATGCATCACACACACACACACACATTCATGGTTTTCTTTCACAGTTCCTGCCCTCTGTATTGGACTCAAATGATTTTCCTTCAGCTACAAGATGATTAACGACCATGTTAGAAAACAAACTATTTCTAGTTTCACAATTAAGTGTTTGCTAGAAAGAAAGGGCTTAGTTATGTTATGGGTGGTGTCTTTGTATTGCAAATCAATAAGATATTAATCAGCAAATAATGTAGGATGGGGCTTTGGTTTGTCCATTGTTATGTGTTCATTAAAAGCAGAAGTAATTTTCTTTAGGATCATGTGTTCCTCTGTGAGGTTTCCGCTTAGGTGTGTTTTACAGTTATGCTAGTTTTATTTATTTATTTATCTGCTGATGTAGTGTTTTTTCAGGTTGTAGTGACAGAGCTCAGAGTTAATGTAGCTTGAATTTTTGTCACTAAAGCGAAGTTTGACTTGGCAGAATTAAAGTCTGATTCTAATCTGGCAGTGTGTGTATTCTGTTGGCACAATGCCGTCTGGGAGACTATTGTTGAGCAGATGACTGATGTAAATGTAATGCTGTGGTTATTTAGACATCTGCCATGGTACAACTATGGTAGTTCTCTACCATTTGGTTATATTGAATATACCAAAGTATAATGGTATTACCATCTGTTGCAATCTCTGTACCATACTATCACAGTCTGTACTGGTCACATCACAGGCATTGTTTAAGGGTATCAATATCAATTTGTACATTTTACACAGTAATACCATGTTTTAGAACATGAAAATGAACCATGGCGTTATTATAGTTAAACTCTAGTACCCATGTTTCTTTTGGAAGATTGGTTTCACTACAAATACTATAGTTGAACTATGGTTGCTGTTATTAGTTTTCATAAATATCACAACAATACTATGTTTTTCTGACATGTGCCACAGTATTACTATGTTTTTGGGATATGTACAATGGTAATACACTGTTTCTGGACATTTACCACAGTAATTCCATGGGGTTTTTTTTCTTCATGTACAACTGAAATTCAATGGTTTACCATTGGACATTTACCACTACTGTATAGTAGCATGTATAATGGTAATACTATGTCTTTAGGCATTTACCACAGTAACATCATGTTTTTCTATGTGTACGGTTCCATTGCCATGGCTTTGGATATTTACTACAGCAATACCATGTTTTCCTGTGCATGTACAGTAATACCATGATTTGGACATGGACACAGTGATAACTTGGTTTTTGGAAAGTTACTACAGTAATGCTATTTTTGTGCATTTACAGTTGTAGTACCACTGTAATACCATGTTTTTGGGAAACCTACATTGGTTTTCTTTGAAGTACATTGAGGTAACATGTAAAACATATGGTAATCATTTACTTCCATGCTTATATTAAAATATCATGGTATTATTATCTGATGCATTCGCTGTAACCTGGTACCGCCTCTGAGCTTTTCCGTAAAGGTTGTATGTGTGTGATTTCTCTGTCGCTCGACTTGATGTGTGTGTGGATGTGACCCATCGTCTCTGACTCACTGTGCTTAATATAGGCCAAACCCCTGTTGAGTCATGTGGCGCTTGACAGTGTCTGGATATCGCTAACTCTCTCTATCTAACTGCTTTTGTGACAGACCGCTGCGATGACAGTTCTGGCGACAACCTTTGTTTATATCTCAAACTGAGCTAAACTGCTTTAAGGCACATTAAGCAGCAAAGGGAGGTTAAAATTACAGTATGTGATGGATATGGTGTGGTCTTATGTAACACACACTGTCCTGTCAATGCTTACTTGATTTGCGAAGATTGCGCAGTGCATAAATAATTTAGCTCTTTTGCCATTATAAACAGCACTTGATAAGTCAAGCATCACTATCATATTTGGGGTTAGATATGTGAACAAACAAAACAGTCTCATGGCAGTTCATAACTGTTTTACATTTTTGCGAATTGGTGTCAATTTAGAATTTGTACAATCTCATTTGTACGTTTTTGTATGATCTCCTTACGCCACAGTGGCGGTATATCAGGGTGGGCCTTCATACTTTCTTTTTTCATACTTAATTCATATGAAATTGCCATTATTATTATAGTTGTGGTGTGGACTACCCTATTCTCATAGAATTAGAATAATTATTAAAACTTTATAGTTCTAGTTACTGTTAGAGTTATCATCCTTGGTGTAAACGGCCCTTAAAATGACCAAGAACAGAGTAGCAACTACATAGCAATTCACTAGAACCATCCATTTCACGCTAGTGTAAGACCGACTCAATCGATCCAATGGCGGCATTCGATCAGCAGGTGAAGGTCTCTGCGTGTTACTGTCTTTCTGCGTGGCAAAGTAATTTGATTAAATGAACTAAATTTTTTCATGTATTATCTCGTTATTTCATCTGACTCCATAAATGAAAAAGGTTTTAATGATATCTGTGCATCAGTAAATGTACTGTTTAGCTCTTTACTGAAAATAATGTCAGAGTCCGTTAGAATAAAATCAAATGTTTACAATTTATTATGTCAGGTAAATGTATCATGCCAATTTCATAATCGGTTCAAAGATAATCAATACAATAACATCAAATGAGTAAAAGATGTAGGTTAAACCCGACATTTAGAAAAATACATAATGCTGAAGCGCCTAGGTCCTTCAACATTATGGGCTAATCTGAGTTGCAAATCACCCCGAGCCTTTTGCTGCGTTTCATTATATAGACAGAAACATTTGCCAACAATAGCAATTTGCATTCAGAGTTTACACCTCTTGGAGGCAGAGTGCCATTTGCCTGGAATACACACCCTCCTTTGTGTACAGGTTATCCCTAAAACTCTTAATAACTTATTACCTTTTGGCTTACCTCTTTGGAAGTGAGACCTTTGAACCAGTCGCACTGAGACCTTTCAAATGATACCAAACATTTATAAAACGGTACGATAATTGTTCATATATAAACCATATAGATTTTGGGTGAGTTTCAGGTGATCTCAGCATGAGAGAGAGGGAGTGGGGGAAGTGTGAAAGACATGTAGATTAGGATGATTCTGAGGTGAGATTTGCGTCTCGAATGGTAATGCTAACTTCACGAGAGAGTTCAAATGTTCATTTCCAGAAAGGTCCTTTGTCTTCTCAGGGAGTGGTCGTTCCTCAAGTAGACTCCCTGGCATTTATCTAATTTCTCAAGTCTTACAATAGCATCCGCAAAACCACACACTAGATAAAAAAATTAACACCCTCTAGCAACTTCTGTACAACACTTTAAAACAACCAGGAAATTCTACATGCTAAAACCACCTAGAAGATGCTAGTTTTATAACGGTGAGTTTTCTAATGTGTTAGCAAAGTGTTGAAATATAATTTTAGGTCTCTGTTTTCTGAACAGACTAGACCTTTTAAGACTACAGGACACGGTCGACATGCCATAAGCTGGATTTCCATCCAACCGTGAAGCGAATCTTTTCAAAGTTCGCAAAAAACAAGTTGTTTGAGCGGATGGCAGTGGTATTGGTAACCTAGTAACCAACAGTAAATAAAACGGCCAATTAGTCGCGTTGGTTTAATGTTCGCTACGCCAGAGTGTATTCAGCAAATGTGTTTCCATCTCCCATTATTCGTACTAGCGTAAAAACTTTTGTCGAATTAAGGGATTTCTTTTTTTCTAAATTTGCCGTTTCCATCACTCGTTTCTGATGCGATACTACAAAATGCGCATAAAAACAGCGTGATAGAAACATAGCTATAGATGTTTTGAGAACTCAAACCAACATTTTCAGATGCAAGTCATAGTTCAGGATGACAGCAGCTTGAATCTTTACTGGCAGTCCCAAGCTCTCTAAAGCGCTATTATTCCCTGACGAATGACAGAGTTGAGCCTGGCAGCTAGTGAAGAAATGAAAGAAAAGTCCTGCTTCTCAAAGCTATCAAACAACTCTTTATAGTCCATCAACATGATGACAAATCTAAGCAATACCGTCTGAGAGGCCCGCACAAAGACTCATTGTGGTCTTCATGTTGGAACTGTAAAACGGTGAATGTACGTGTGAACTCTTGCACCCACACAAGAGAGCATTCGCCTTCCTCTCATTCTTGCCGAGTTCCTCTAAATGGGTGCATTTAATGTTTGAAGAAAAGAGTTTAAACAAATGGGAGGGTTTTTTGTTCGTAGGTCACCTGCCATTAACCTCAAAAGTGCAATGTTTCCCAGCAGTCTCTTTGCTGCAGCGGTTGGAAGGTTTTGTTTTTTTAACTCTGTTGACATTGATATTATGATGTGCACAGCCGCGATAGTCACATCGCAGAATGTGCGATGTCAAGTATAGGGATTGTTAATCTGTGAGCACCTCGGTTCGAAGTTTAACCATCATACAGAGAAAGTTTATAATTTGCATGCGTTTAAGGTCCTGTCAGTTTAAAAATTCAAGTGATTTTAAACCTTTCATGCCCAAAAAAGACACTGAAGAGAGCTCAATTCTGAACGCAAACATCGAATTCCGTTCTCTTTCGCGTCTATTTGTGCTAGAATGGACATATACACGCAAAATGATGTCAAGACGCCCATCTCGTCTGGTATCCTTGTAAACAGTCAGATATGGCTCACGTGAACGTACAAAGTGACAGCAGCATAATATTCTTGCTGCCGTCTGTCTCGTTGATGTTAATCAAACAACGAAAGAAAAAGACAATCACTTTTGTAGATGTAACAAAGATTAATTATATTTAATTTATGGGGAATTTGATTATTCAATTTCTGTACATGAATGCTGTTATTCTTACCTGAAAAACACAAAGCACTGTTTATTTGACATCTTTGTTCTATTGTATTTATCTATGCTTGTAATTTGTTTATTATTTTCTATTGGTATTCTATGCAAAATCACCCCAATAATTCTAGAATGATTAATTCCTTTCCAAAAAGAGCTATTCAAGTCATCTTGTGCCTTTTTTTTCTTCATATCGCAATATACTGTATATCTCACAATGTCAGTTTTTTTCCAATATCGTGCAGCCCTACAACGTACGATTTAATCTGTTTTCTGATTGGCTGAAAGACTTTATTAAGAGATCAGAGAGACCGAATCTATTTGTTGAGTTTGTTTTGGGAGCATTCATAGTTCTAGCAGCCCGTTAGCTTAGCTGTTTTTTAATATGAATAATAATGTTTGTCACAACAAACTGAAGCTTGTAGATAGCCCAGAAAGAATAGAAAATATTATTTTCAGCGTAGAAAGCGATTTAAAGACCCTGTTATTTTTCCAAATGTTCAGCCAACTGTTTTCTACGTTTATATTTTCTTTATTATTTTTAAAAAATGTGAACGTTGTCCTTTTTCCTTGTGTAGGCTTCTCACTGTTGTCTCTTTCATATGCATCAGAGTTGGATTAGCATATTATATCTGCATCAACGAATCTGATAAGTCACAACAAACTGAATCTGATAAGCCAATCTGAATCTGAATCTGATAAACTGATGCTAGAAAATAACAAGTCAATAATAAGGTCAACACAAGCTAAAACCATCTTTACTCAATTTTTATGAATGTTTGTGAGACTTGTTTGGAAAAATTGGCAAAACTGTTTAGTGCTAGCTCAAAATTGACACACTTAACACCTGTAATTATGTTAATGTTTGTTTTCCACTATCTCCACTTCCAGCATAACATCAGACCTGGATTGGCATTATCTCACATCTGCGTCTGCGGATCCACCCGATTAAAACCGTTGAACGGACTCCCGCCGATGTTATCTATCCTAACATAGCACGTTTCACCCAGGCTTTCTCTCTTTCTCAGAGGTTATCGGCATCGCGTGCCAGCAGCGAAGAGAGCCCAGGTGTTCGTGCGGCCCGTGTCTTGTGTGCCTATGTGTGTGCGTTTGTTTGCGCCAGCGGTGTCTGTTACCGTCTCTCTAGACGCTGCTGAAATGACGCCGCTGGCACGGTCTACGGTTCTGGCTCTTGGCTCCTTGGAGAGAGAAGGAGAAGGAGAGACAGAGACACCCACTGTTAGCAAACAGAATGGCTGGCTTCATTGTGCTCGTAGATGCCGCTGGTATACGCAAGGCCAACGTGTAATTAATAAGCTAAACACTTGCAGGCTAAGAACAATAGCACAAAGACCACGTTCATCCTTGCTAGCGAGAAGAGACCGAGCTAAAGTTAGAGTTAGGCCTGTTCATACCAAGAATGCTAACTATAAAGATAACTATATTAGCATCCACACCAACGCTCAATATATGTGCAGTTGTAGTGCTGCAGTTACGGCGCCTGCCGCTTTAAATGCTCGAGCTCTTTTACAGTTGGTGGTTTCTGATTGGCTGTCAATGTTTTTATCATTCATCAGCTGTAAAAAATAATTCTGAAAGTGATTCCAACTATATTGCTCTTTTATATTCGTTAGCATAGTTATGGTGTGGACCTCCCATGTCTCACTGAATTGAAATGCTTATTAAAAATGTTAGTTATAGTCCTTGGTGTGAACGGCCCTTTATTTAGTAATGCTTTAACGCTATTCTCTCACACCAAGTTTAAAAATGAATTCATCCCACACGTTTGCTAAACAGATGTGAATGATACCTCAAATGTTATGTCCTGCTACTTTTCTAAGCGATTAAACTTTCGATTTTTACGTGAAAACTCGATCAGCTTAAATTCAGTGTTTTATCACTTTCTTCAGATAATTTGTGACCAAAATTCTAGTTTGGTTTTCTTTTTGTCTCTTTTATACCACTTTGGTTTCCGATATGAGTGATAGATGGGTGATATTTAAAGGTAAGATTTTTGACTGAATGAATGAATGAATCAAATATTATAAGTTAAATCAGTTGTTTGAAATACTCTAAAAGTGAAACTCAATCAATATAAACCAATATTGATAAAAATAAAAATAAATATTCAAATTTAAACAACATAGTACCCTACTAATATCATTTATCCCTACATAACAGTGATAATTTTAAATATTTAACATTCGTTTTCACATAAAATTGTCATTTGGAAACTGTTATCTAGATTAGTGTCATTTGGACATATTGTTGTGGGAAAAACTTCTGATTGTTTGGTGACTCGGTCATTGAACGTAGCGCAGATTCTCACATTAGCTCATCATTTCCCAGTTGTGGATGTTTATCACCTGTTTTTGCTGTGACGGAGGTCTCCAGAGAGTCCGTGGTTGGCTGTGGAGCATTTCTGCTGTTGGTTTCATACATCCGGGGCGGATATGGCTTCCCCGTTTAGGGAACTGGCTTAATCAGTAATACTGACCACAACCAGCGCAAAAGCTCTTCTCCGACCCACTAAACAAGCCAACCACGATGGGTACTTCCTGTTTTGTATTTGAAAGACATCATTCCATAGATTTTGAAATAAACGACATTTAGCATGTTAAGAAATTAATAAAGATGGTATTTTAGTAATTAAGCTTATAGACCTTTTTTTATGAGATGTTTTCCCCAAAAGTGTATGTCAGAAAGAAGCAAGGCTCGCACACAAACTTCTCTTCGGCCCGTGTGTGTGTGTGTGGTCCCGGAGGGTCTGGTTTGTGAGTTTTGTGTGTCATGAAGCAGTGTGTCGCTGATGAGAGAGCACATCTTCTTGTGCTGTCTCCATTTGTGTGTAACTAATTGTCTGTCAGTCACATTGTTGGACTCTTTAGCTCTTGTGTAGTCAGAAATGTGATAGTTATCAGTGCTGCTCGCTATTGAAAGGCCCGTTGTGTTGGACGGTTCTCCTGTGGGATGATGATCCGATTCAGAGAGATGGTCAGCACACAGTGGAACTTAAATAAGGGCCAAAAAATGTTAAATAAAATGTTTGTCTGGTTACAGTTTTAGTAATCCATATGTAAAAAGTGAAAAATTAAGGCTTTCTGTGGAACCTTCTGAATCCCCATATATCTTCATTCAAAGGCTTTCTGTGTTTGCAAATCAGACCTACAGCAGCGATGTGGGGTAATTTTGGCCCATTTCTCTGTCCAGAACTGTTTCACCTCATATATTTTTGGGATATGTTGCTTGAAACGACCGTTCCGGGTCATAAAACCGAATTACTGAGCTCACTTCTTGGACTTTGCTGTTCTACCAAATACCTACCTACCTATTTATTTATTTTCGTAGGGTTCGTTTTTATAAGTTCACGTAACCTGTCAAGAACTTGGCTTGATCGTGTTTCATTATTTGGAAGAATTTAGAAAATATATTTTACTTAAAATGAAAGGTGCAATAGGTGATTCTTTACAGAATTATTTTTTTGTTATGCTGGTTGAAAGTCTCCTATCATGATAGCAATCACTATGTTAAGCGATCTAAATGTATTTTTATAAATGTATATCGTCTGTCGCAGGCATAGGACCATAAAATGTTCGTTCAATCATCGCATTCGGTCCGAATGAAATGATAGCATGTGTTCCCTGTAAGTCAACGTGTGTTTGCCTGTTCACGCAGACATCATACATCATCAGCGCGTTCACAGACGCTGTGCAGACAGAGCGAGAATGGCAGGCAAACAGTTGTTTACGTTCGTTGTTGTAGTAATGTTACTCACTGTACTGTAAAGTTTTCTCACCGTTGCCTCTGGTCGTCTCACTTCTGGTCTGTGTGCATTCATGTGTTTTGGAGGAGGCGTGGCTTTGGATTTGGAGGAGGCGTGGCGATTTGCAGTGAGAGTGGGATCATATGCTTTCAATGCTACCAGGCTAAAGTTAGCATTTCCCACATCACCTACTGCACCTTTAAGCCTATTTTTAGGACTTTTTTTGTTGAATTGTGACATTACCCTTCCCCAAAACCCCAATTTTTTTTTTTCAAAATAGCATAATGCAAAATATCACATTCTCTTTACTATAATGCAAAAAAAAAATTTGCATGTGTGTGTGTATATACATCCAAAGTTTCTATTCAGAGTAATTGAAAAATATATTAAATAATATTAATAAGAATAGTATATTAAAACTGTTAATTAAAAACAAATGCACAAATAAATCCTCCAGATGTATTTTTTTTGTAATGACCATGTTTAATTTGGCAAATTTTGAACATTCTGATGAAAATAATGTATCTTTATATATACTTTATACAGTATGTGCAATGTGGCCTGGACTTGTTTTTTATGAGATTCACCTTTATTTAAACAGCAATCATCTATGATCTGACCTCATTTAAAAATTAAAGGTGTGAGTCACATCCATTTAAAAGCTTCAGCAAAACCATTCCTGCTTGGCAGGGAGACTGAATGGCCTCAAATCGCCTAAAACAGAGATTATACACACACAGCACTGTACATTCCCTCTCTGTAGAAGTGCCCTTGGTGTGTGTTTTCTGGCGTGAGAGAGACAAACACACGCGGCTGCTCTGAGGGAAATTTGTCTCACTGAAGCGCAAAAGAGAGAGAGACAGCTTTCCTGAGTGCTTTTCCTCTCTCGCTCCTCCATTTCTTGCTGTTTTCATCTCGTTGAAAGACACACTCATTGTCTGCTTGATGATTGTTGTGTTTGTCGTGCAGGGTCTCGCACTAGCCTGGAGGAGTGTGTGATGGAAAACGCCTGTCTGTGTGTGTGTGTTTATGAGAAAGAGTGTTTACGAGGGTGTATGTTAAGCCTGTGTCAAGCACAGCTGTTTTTATGTAGCAGCACATGCGGAAGAAATAGCCGAAGTTGTTCCTTTTCTCTCTCTCTGTCTACCTCTCAGCTAATCATTGTTTTTGCACCTGACAGTAATAAGGAAGTTCAATAAAGTTCATGATAGAAAAAAAATACATGTTACTACTGATATGTCTAGCATGACGTTCTGAGCCTATCAACAATGAAACGTGTGATGATGTGATTAATTTTATAATCTAGTGTTTTAAATATGCACTTCTGTGGTGATGATTTTGAGTATATAGCAAGGCAGTATGTAAATAGTGAGGCGTGTTGCTATGGCATAAAATTGCATTTTTATACCATAGTCCGTTCATCATGTTCTTTTTTCATGTCAATTATAGTAAAACTTTGGGTCAGATCTTGAATTCCTGATGCTTTTTTTTAACAGAAAAGGTCCCAAAAACCATCAAAAACTAGTCCACTTTAGTAGCGCTAAAGGGATTAAGGGTAATATTAGCCTAAAGTACATGAACGTATGCACACTCGGAAATAGTATGCCATATGCCATGCCAATAAGTAAGTTTGGCGTACTATTTTCAACTGTTCAAAATATCAAATTTGGTTTACTATGGATATCATGCACATTTGGAATTACGTTTAGCTAATATCAGTACAGATGATGTCACCACATCCCATAATGCCTTGCCATTAACCTCTCTTGTCTAATCTCATTTCCTCTCATCTCATCTTAAACAGAACAAGTCGATAGAAAACCACCACAAACAAATTGTATTAAGTGACGCAAGGGATTGTGGGTAACTAGCCTGAGAATGCCCGGGTGCACACTTTAAAAATCATATCCAAGCAATGTTTGTGTACTTTTTCCAGCGTGTTATGATTTGGGACTCCAAATCAGATTCCAGTATTAGGGCTCAATTTCAGAAAGCATATTGTAAGAGTATTTAAAAAGATATGGTAGATATAATAAGAGTAGTATGCTGTTATTCAAATTTAAACTTAATATCAGTACTGATGGCATCACTGCATCCCATAATGCCTTGCATGGGCCTTCATGTTATTCCATCCTGTCTTAAAAAACAATCCCTCTGTGGTAGATGAGGATGTCTGGTGTGTATGTGAAACAGATCAGGTTTTGGCATAATTATGGTCTAATTTAGCTCTAATTTGTGTTTGTATGTTAAACACAGCCAACCAGCCGGTTGAGTTAGTGTTGAAAAGACATATTTCACAGCTTGTTTTTGTCTTCTCTTCATAGTCATCCCTCTTTTTCTGTCTTTCAGCTATATTTTGATTTGTTTCTCCCATGACCTTTGGGTTATTTGTGTCATGTGACTCACAAAATGGCCTAAATTCTTTTAGCATGTGACCTGAAACGATGTGGATTTATGAATGACATGTACGTCCTTTATAGTTTGGTGTTCCCTCAGTGGGGTGTTAGTTTCGTTTACAGGTAGTGTTCTTAATGTGCGCTGTAACTGTTTTAGGTTTCAGCCAGCCATTGTTCTAGAGCGCCGTCATGTCTTACGCATTATGAAGGAGAGAAAGAGAGCAGAAAGATGATCCAATCCTTGCAAATCAAATAATTGGAAATCACATGGCTAACACCCTTGCATGGCTGCAGTTTGTGTTGTCTCCCCTCCCTTTATCTCGTCTCGTCTCCTCTCGTCTTTCCTCCCCATGAACCTTTCCGCTCGCTCATCTCAACTCGTCTTGTTTCTTCTCCTCTCATTTGTCGCATCTCTCCTTCTTTCTTCTTGCCTCTGTTTCTCCAATACACTCATATAGTCTCCTCTCCGCTTATCTCTTCTTATCTCATCTTATTTCCTCTCATCTCATCTCATCTGCTTTCATTTTGCCTTATCTTGTTTCTTCTCCTCTCGCTCTTCTTCTCTCCTTTCATCTTATCTCGTTTCCTCTCCTAGTTTTCTCTCTTCTCGTCTCATCTTGCCTCCTCTTTCTTGTTCTCTCCTTTTTATCGTATTTTGTTTTCCTCTTTTAGTACTGTCTATTAGAGCTGCACGATTAATTGTTAAAAGGTCGCGATCTCGATTCAAACACCCACGCGATCTTATTCCTAAATGGCAATGATTCTACTATGTCTTAGGCATCTATGTCTCTTCTCAACTCAACTCTTCTAAACTCTCTTGAAATCTTCTCAACTCTTCTAAACTCTCCTCAAATCTTCTCAACTCAACTCTTCTAAACTCTCCTCAAATCTTCTCAACTCTTCTAAACTCTCCTCAAATCTTCTCAATTCTTCTTAACTCAACTCTTCTAAGATCTCCTAACTCTTCTCAACTCAACTCTTCTAAACTATGAAGGTATTTTTGGTGCAAATCAACTGAACGCCTGTGACAGTGGAATTTGTAGTTGTAGAGAATAGCCACACATGTGTATCAGTAAAATTGAAGTCACAGAGAGAAATGTTTTAAGAGTTGCAAACTTGTAGACTTTTTTTATCTTCCACAAACACAACACAACAGTTACACCTTCTCAAATTCTTCATTGCAGGTGCACAAATCCTATTCTACAAATCACAAATTAAGAAACTCGTACGCTCACATTTTTGCTACAGTTGCTGCTGTGAATATGGTGCAAAACGCATTCACACACCTGCATCAAAACATGTGAAGTCACAGAGAAATGTTGCTCATCCGCAAATCAGTATGCGAATTCATCCAATGAGAGTTGCACACTTGTAGAATATTTTCTCACAAATGTCTTGTATATTTATCTGGCACAAACACAAGTACATAACTACAACTGCTTGAATCTGCTGCTGCGAATCTCAAACACTGTTTTTTCGCTTTCAAGTGACAAGTTTCGCGCGCTCTCCCTTTTGCACCAAGTGCACCGTGACATGTGGAGCAAAAGTGAGTTGCGCATCTGTAGAGGCAGTGGGCGGAGCCTACATTAATATTCATGAGTTTCCCGGGCATGCGAGAACTGCTCATTAGTTCACGCGATCGTTTCTCAGCAGGTTTAATGGATTATTTCAAAAAAGGTAAATATAGTTTCAGCGCGAACTTAAACTACAATTGTGAATGGTTTCGTTAAGTTCATAATATTTTTATTAGTTTGCACGTTTTGTGCATTCGTTAATGACTAAATGATCGCTGGCATTCACTTGTGTAGGCCTATATAAAGCACAGCAAACGTCAACTCGTTCATTTCGTTGTGCTTTTCCTTTGTACATTGCAATGCTTTAAACTGTCTTTTGTTATCATTTGTTGAATGTCACTGCAATAAAAAAAAATTTTTTTTACAAACAAAATATCAATTTACAAAAAAATATCACAAGGTTTAAGGCTCCACTTTTACCGTAAAACCAAAAATTCCAGAACACATGAATGATTACAGCAACACATATTTCCAACAGAAGAGCAGGTAAAATATTCCTATAGGCTACATGAACCATTACCATTTAATTTATTTATTGCTATAAGCTCTTCTGATACCTTACCTTATGAAGTTTTACAACTGTGTCGTCTCTGGCAATAATCTCTGGGAAATAACTCCACAAACATATCAGTGTCCAAATAAATATTTTGCATCTATACTGACGTTTCTCTTTGTCATGTTCTTTCTTTGACCTTGTGTGTTGCTCTGTGTGCCTGGATGATACACAATGATGACCATTGATACAAATGCATGATCTATTTTTATAGAAGACAAAGTCAATTTCCCCACTTCATTAAGCAGCACAACCATTTTCAAATGTGATCATAATCAGAAATGTTTCTTGAGCAGCAAATCAGTATTAGAATGATTTCTGTAGGGTCGTGTGACACTGAAATCTAAATGAGCTCTGCCATCACAATAATTTTTTTAAAACATTAAAATAGAAAACAGTTGATAAACATATTTCACAATATTACTGTTTTTAGATAAATGTAGTCTTGGTACCTTTAGAGGTAGCCTACCTTACCTTAGAACCTAACTAATACCAAACTTTTGAACAGTATATTATTATATCAAAACAAGCACACCTTGCAATCAGAACATTAAAAATAACATTGTTACATTATTTTGCCAGTATGTATGTTTGTAAATATCTTTTTTCGAAAATCAAATTGGTGGCTTATTATATTCCATAAAATACTGTTGTTTCAGTATTTTATGAATACTGAAACATTCATAAAACTCACTTTTGCTCCACATGTCATGGTGCACTTGGTGCAAAAGGGAGAGCGCGCGAAACTTGTCACTTGAAAGCGAAAAAACAGTGTTTGAGATTCGCAGCAGCAGATTCAAGCAGTTGTAGTTATGTACTTGTGTTTGTGCCAGATAAATATACAAGACATTTGTGAGAAAATATTCTACAAGTGTGCAACTCTCATTGGATGAATTCGCATACTGATTTGCGGATGAGCAACATTTCTCTGTGACTTCACATGTTTTGATGCAGGTGTGTGAATGCGTTTTGCACCATATTCACAGCAGCAACTGTAGCAAAAATGTGAGCGTACGAGTTTCTTAATTTGTGATTTGTAGAATAGGATTTGTGCACCTGCAATGAAGAATTTGAGAAGGTGTAACTGTTGTGTTGTGTTTGTGGAAGATAAAAAAAGTCTACAAGTTTGCAACTCTTAAAACATTTCTCTCTGTGACTTCAATTTTACTGATACACATGTGTGGCTATTCTCTACAACTACAAATTCCACTGTCACAGGCGTTCAGTTGATTTGCACCAAAAATACCTTCATACTAAACTCCCCTCAAATCTTCTCAACTCAACTCTTCTAAACTCTCCTCAACTCTTCTCAATTCTTCTTAACTCAACTCTTCTAAGATCTCCTAACTCTTCTCAACTCAACTCTTCTCAACTCTTCTCAACTCTTCTAAACTCTCATCAACTCTTCTCATCTCAACTCAACTCCTCTCCCTTCATTTTGTATTAACTTGTCTCAACTCATCTCACCTGAATTCTTTTCCTCTCTTTTCATCTTGTACCAACACTTCATCTCATCTCAACTTCTTACCTGATTTCATCTCAACTGTTCTCGCCTCACCTGGATTCCTCTCCTCTCCCTTAATCTTGCATCATCTCATCTCACCTGGATTCCTCTTCTTTATCATATAATATTAACTCATGTCATCTCATCTCACCTGGATTCCTCTCCTTTCATTTGGTCTCGTCTTGTCTCGTTTTATCTCATCTCATCTAGATTCCTGTCCTTTCATCTAGTCTCATCTTGTCTTGTCTCTTCTCCTTTTATGTGATCTCGTCTTGTTTCCTCTTATCTCCTCTCTTCTCTCATCTCTTTTACTCTCATCCTGTCTCATCTCCACTCATTTGCCTCGTCTCATTTCATTTAATCTTCCCTTGTCTCTTGGCCTTTCACATCATCATCTTTCCTCTCGTCTCCTTTCATCTTGTCTCTCCTTCTCTCATTTTGTCTCCCCTCTTATCCTCTCCCCTCCTTCATCTAGTCTCCTCTACTCTCTCTTCTTTCCTGTGATCAGTTTTGTCTCATTTCCTGTAAAAACAATGGTATTTGATTGAGCTGCAAGGTTCAAGAATCTTCTTCTTTCACCCGGGTCTATGGATCCTGTAAATCTCCTCAGGAGAATACAGACAGGAGAAGATGATCGGTGGCAAAAATGTCAGGGTCGCATTTAAGCCTAACTCTAGGCTTAAAGTCTTAAAGCTCTAGTCACTGTGGCTCTTTCTCTTATGATGATATGATTTAGCTGTCCTTTAATCTCTCAAATAGCTGTACAATTAACTGATATGAATAGCTGTTTACGCCTAAAACATTGTAATGTTTAATACACTTACAAACGGCAGCTCCGCAGGATGACATCATATACTTGTGTCAGCCTTGCGCTTGCTATTCTACTTTGTTTGGCAGTTTAAACTCCGTAACTTGAGTCACTGAGATTTATAATCGCCATTATGCCCTTGAGCATTACTCTTTACTCCCGGGACCACCCGATGGATCGTACTGAAACCGTGAAAGTGTAAAAGTCTGTACTTGGATCAGGGTTTGTCTGCAGAATGTGGGTGCGTGTTTGCATTTTGAAAAGAGACACGTTTGCTTGTACAGTAGTTTGTGTGTGCCTACTCCGCAGCACCTTCACATCCCTAAAGACCCGTTTCATTGGAATCTGCAAATAGTGCATTCACGATCCAAGGTTATTTCATAACATATTTGTTGACTAAACCCATATTAGTAGTTTCACAGAAGGAAGGAGATTTAGGAATTTGATGGCTGAGAGACTGAGAGAAAGGAAAAAGCGAGGTTTGATTCGTGTTTGAACTTTCACTTCTAACTTCCCTTTAGGGGCAAATAAAAGTACAAAGCTGTGCCACTGTTATTTAAAAGTGGATGACTCCACGTGGAAAAGTGGATAATTTCTTTATATAATGATGTGTGCAGATTGTAGTTAAACAAAATGCAGCTGTCAGATATGGAACAACAGTTTTAAAAAGTAATATCACTATTATTTACAACAGGATCTGCATTTTCATGGGTTTAAATAAGATATTTTTTTATAAGAAATAAGGCTGCACGATTAATCGAATTTAAACCGCACACGATATGGCGAAGGCTGCGATTATTTTATGTGCAGCTTGTCAGTGAAGCACGGCTCTGTGATCAGTAGCAAATGCTGCTCCATCTGAAAGCAAGAGGGCGCTCTCACGCAGAAACTCCAAATATGCTCCGCAGAAGTACGATAACGCAAGTCGTTCCAGGAGATCCCTATGGACATCATACTATGACTGTAGCTGAATAAACAGAAGATTGAAACGCTTGATTGAAATGCTTTGATTGATTAAACACGACTAACAAACACACAACTATGACATTATATGGTTTATCTGAGTTCTTCAGGGCTTCTCGGATATTTTCATGATAATAAAGTATATTTATACTTCAATCCTAAACGACATAGCCTTTATCACTGTATAGAATACTATGAAATATGTTGTGTGTTTTATTCTATGCAAGAAGCCATATCATCTCAGAGAAGGATGTTTTCAATCACTTAACTGATGTTATGAAGTGAGTTTAGAGTAAAAGCATGTTATTAAATTATGTATTTTGTTTAACAAGAAGTTTCATAAAGCTTCTCATGTTATGAAAGAATTTTGACGTGTTGATGTAAGGTATTCAAACTCACAGTGATTTCAGATGGAGCAGCGTTTACGACTGATCACAGAGCCGTGCTTCCCTGACTGTCCAATTTTTACCGTAAACACATTGCTTCAAAAACGGTAATTAAGTACTTTGTTTTTTAACACATCCTCGAACAGTTACACTAAAGATCTTAGGTGTCTCATAAACAACAAAAAACAAAAGCTAACTAACTAAAATCGAACTAAAAAGAAAATAACTCAAATTTACCTTAATAGCAAAAATTCAAAATTCTATCAGTTTAATGATCTTATCACCCTTAAAATTAGATGATCGAAAAGAAAACCCAGAAAACTTTAATCAAAACTTATCGGAACTTGCGACTTAGTAAACCGCTTAAGTTTACACATTTTTTTGCTGTCTGACAAGGTTTAGTTTAATGTATGCTTATCTTTTAAACCTTGCAAATAGCAACTTTGTAATGAACTACAAACTTCCTTGTTGTATTTGATCCCTTTCTTTAGTTGATTTCACTGGTGTAAAAGTTATAAACTGGGTTGTTATACAGAGTGCTTGCTCGATCCAACTAGTAAAGACAAAGAATAACTATGATGCAACAGCTATTGTTAGTAGCAAGATGGCAGGAAGTCATGTTAAAATTATTGGCCTAGTGTTAATTTCACACTGTGTTCATTTGCAGTGTTAACTGGATTATTGATCTCTTTCCCTGGCCATGTGCCCAAAAGCTTGTTTATTTTCAGTTGTCATCGTGTAGTATTCAGTCTGAACGGTATTTTAGCAGTACATTTTGCGCTACAAGTTTATTGTTTACATTAATAAACGAGATGTACTTAGCATAAAAACTGTTTTAAACCAATCACAAATTGGGCCCTTTTCATGAAACATAAGCAGAACAAATTTGTGTGCAAATCATTCATGAATCTCATTTTTACATACATTTCCCTTTTTTTTTTTATCTGCTTAAAAGGGAACATTTACATAGGAATGGCTTATTCACAAATTACAAACAAATGTGTTATGCTTGTTTTTCATGATTAAGGCCCATCTACACAAAACTTGAAGACTTGGCTAACATTGGTTTGTTAAAGTTTGCTTTTTGTATTTTTTTTCTTCAGTTCATATTTGCCGTCACTATGTGGGTTTGGGACCCTAATATGTGGATTTGGGACCCTAATATTGTGTTACAGAGTTAATTTGAGAGTGTATTGTGTGATTATTGGATGGTATTTATCTTCCAGTCGAATGCCGGTGTGCTGAACAAGCTTGTTGATTTTCAGCTGTGATTTGTGTACCTGTGGGACTGTTGTGTGCTTATTATGTTTTTTTCTCTCTTTCTCTCTGTGTGCCCAGACTTGCTGAACGGAGCACAGGAGAAATGTGAACTACCCTCGCTTGATGGGTTTCCTCATTGTGAAGGCAAGTTGAAGGTGAGTGTTTTCTCGAAAACTCAAACTTGCTAAGAAAAGCTTCTCGATCTGAGACTTGATAAAATCACTCTTTAACAGCTGCTACTGTCTGTCTCGTGATGGCTTTTCATCTGTTGGACTTTATTTATAAACCATTTTCATCCTGAATCCAGACAGGGAAAATTAAAAGCTCTCTGCGGGACGTTCCCCTTACAAACATTAACAGCAAGATATTGATTTGTTTTGAGACATATTTGAAAGCTTTAAACTGATATGGTGTTATTAATGAGCTGAGTACTACAAGGATCATGGGCTTTGGGAAAGGTTAGAAAAGAATAAGAATTGAGTTTGGACTTGTCATTTACAGACACCATGGCTTTTATTAATTGTTAATTGTATTCATTAATACATTTTCTTGAAAGTCACTACTATGCCTCTTCTTAGTATTAAAGTGCCCCTATTATGCTATTTTAAAGGCTCCTAATTTTGTTTTGGAGGTCTCCTACAACAGGTTTACATGCATCAAAAGATCAAGATCAAAACTCTTTGAAACGGTTCGACAAAGGATTCAGTCTCTCTAAACCCCTCCTTTCCGAGAGCTTTGTTTGTTCTGATTGGTCAGATGACCCTGGATTTTGTGATTGGTCTACTCTGCTCTGATTGGTCAGATGACCCAGTCTGTTGTGATTGGTCTACCCTGCTCTGATTGGTCAGATGACCCAGTCTTTTGTGATTGGTCTACTCTGCTCTGATTGGTCAGATGGTCCAGTCTGCTGTGATTGGTCTACTCTGCTCTGATTGGTCAGACTGCCCAGTCTGTTGTGATTGGTCTACTCTGCTCTGATTGGTCAGATGGCCCAGTCTGTTGTGATTGGTCTACTCTGCTCTGATTGGTCAGATGGCCCAGTCTGTTGTGATTGGTCTACTGGTTACACCGTTTGTCGGAAACCAATTTGCTTTAGCAGCACTGAAAACAGCTTCTTCTTGACATGTCGACAACACGAACCAAACTCTTCCAGTTTCAGCTACGTCAAAGTAGACGTTTTTTGCAGACAGCCAATGAAGACTGCAATGGTCAGAATCTATTCTTTTTTTTTAGGAGAGAATATCTTTATTTATCTGCACTTTGATCTTTAAAACTAGGGCTGGGTACCGAGTTCGGTACTTTTTAGGTACCGACCGAATTGCCTCGGTACTACCGAGTATCGAAACATGTCTTGTTTTTCGGTACCAAATTTCGGTTCCTAAGTGGTTAATCTCGTCAACGTCAGTGAAACATGCATGCAGCATGATTGGCTGTGGAGGAAAAACACTAGTTTACGCGGCTGCCCAGAGACTTGGCTTGTCGCATGTGAGGCTGTAGTGTGTGTGTGTGTGTGTGTGTGTGTGTGTTTGCCAGAAGCACGCGATGCAATATTTTCGACAAGATAATTGCTGCCAAGACCGGTAACACGGTAAATCTGATAAGGCAAAGCGGTGTGTCATACAAAGCACACCGAACGCGTCTATCGCGTCTAGTTAGACGCTTCAATCTTCCGCTCGAACGCGTCGCCCAATTCGCATCATTCGCGACGCCCGGCGCGAATGATGCGTCTATCCCCGTCTTTGACTTTGTATCTAATCTACTAGCGCAAATAATTAAATTCGCGTTCGGTGTGAACAGTGAACACACCATTAGTAAACACTTGTTCATTAATAAACAATTAAAATATCTCCTTGCTATTGTTTCCCGACACATCCATAATCATTAGGCTACTTTTGCCAGTGCTTTGCGGCAAGCTTGATGTGTGCGGAGCGCGAGGCATATATCCCGCCCCCCAGTAGCCTATATTTAATTTAATTGACATTTATTTGTATAGCATTTTTCACAATACATATCGTTTCAAAGTAGCTTTACAGAAAATGAATGTGTCTAAATTACAATTTAGAGTGATCTGTTATCAGAGGTGACAGTGCATTTCTATTAATTTTCATTCAATTTCATTGTTAAACAATGCATTAAGTTAAGGAAGAAACAATGAGCTCATTGAAGTAAAGAATACATGTTGTTAAATGATTAGGAAACATAGAAAACTTCAGCATTGGTGCTTTTTTACATACTCAAAATATGAGTGTAAAAAAGTCAACAAACTGAACAAAAAAAATAAAAATTAGGTAATGTTATATTGTTAAACAAAATTGGTATCGAAAAAAGTATCGTTCAAGAACCGGTATCGAAGTCAAGGTATCGGTATCGAACATTTTGTTACGATACCCAGCCCTATTTAAAACTTTGCAGACCTTTTACGTTCACAAACAGATACATTACACACTGCATGAAAGAACATTTTTGAAAAAGGATGTTTAATTCAATTGAAAATGTAATTGTACAAATAAAGATCTCTCTTTTTTTTCCCTCTTTTTTATGTTTGTGTTCTGTCACATTATTTAACCTCTTTAAAATCCCTTAAGAAATTCAGAGTTGACCGTTACCATGTGATAATCCTTTTCCTTCTTGGAATTGCACTCCTCTTAATGACCTCACCTGATACTCAGAACGAGTCCCTCTGGGTTTTTTACAGCACGTTGATGTAGCAGCCAGACGGGGCCAATTACGTGGGATTTAACATCAAGCAGAGCAACCCGAAGCTAGTCGGCCAATCACGTTGGCCTTTTCAGTCAGATCAGACCTGAGCTTGTCCTCTGTCGCAATAATCACAGGTCTTAGAACTCATGGAAATTCCTGCGATATGGAAATCCTCTTAAAATCACGCAGAATTAAAACAAAAAATGTGACTGCAGTAACAGTGAGAACAGCCTAACTAAGTTGTTTGACTTTAGTTTGGAAGCTTAGACTAAGCTAAAAACAGTTTTGTTTATCCATTAAACCAAGAAATGTACACAAAAAAAGAGGGTGTGATCAAGAGAATGTGCATTTAAAGGTTTAGTTTGAAGGTTTAAACTATTTATTGGCTATTTATGCACCAAAACAAATGTAAATATACAAAAGTATGCAAAATAAGTGCTATTTCTTTACATGGACAAAGTGAAATGTTTTGTTTGAGTTCTGACGTAAATATGAGGTATGCGAATTAAAGTATGCGAATTAAACGCAATACGATTGTATATTTTCTTTTTACATAGACCATGTAAAAACATGTTTTGTCTTTGTATGAATCTGAGCTTTTTATCCATCAAGTGCTGACTCTTTAAAAACAAACGTTAATATGCAAATTAAATGCAAATACAATTGCATATTTTCTTCTTTTTTTACATAGACAATGTAAAAAAAATGTTGTCTTCGTGTGAATCTGAGCTTTTTGTCATCAGTTGCTGACTCATTAAAAAAGAAATGTAAATATGCAAACGTATGCAATCAAATACAATATGATTGCATATTTTCCTTTTTTTTTGCATAGACTGGAAAATGTTTCGTCTTCATGCGAATCGAGCTTCTTCTCATCAAATGCTAATTAATTCAAAAACAAATGTAAAGATGCAAACCTATGCAAATTAAGCACAATACAATTGTGTATTTTCTACTCTTACAATGTAAAATATCTTGTCTACATACAAATGAACTTTTTCTTGTCAAGTGCTGACTCATTAAAAACGCACAGTGCCATCCTTCTCAAAAACCCAGATCGATAAGTGTGAAGTGAACCACACGGTGCGATCAATAAGTCCCTTTCCGTCCTATAGAGAGTCACTGTGAGAAGAAATTAGATACAGGAAGAGGAAACCAATGGTTTTCCTCAAGGTCAGGCTGATCTAAAAATTTGATAAATATCCTGCAAAAACCTGTCAGGAAATGAAACCACATGCTTGACACACGGCTTCCTGCACAACTGCTTATCAGATCAACCGGGGATTTTTTATACTTAGTGGTTTTTAAAACCCCTTAAAGTCTCTCACAACTTTGTTTTTGTCCTTATCTGATCTAACAAACTCTTTTTCTTTTCTTCTTCCTCATGTTCAGTGGATGAAGGACATGTGGCGTTCGGACCCCTGCTACGGCAACTACGGAGTGGACGGATCCACCTGTTCGTTCTTCATTTATCTGAGTGAGGTAAGACGGGCTGTATATAAAACGACTGTAGTTTGGGGATAAAATAGTGTCCAGGATGTGTCAACTTCCACAATTACATCCACAAAAAGAAATTGAATAATACATTTGAATGAAAAATAAGTAAAATACACACTGATTTTTGTTTTCAAATAGATTTTTATTAAAATACTTAAAAAGAATTAAATGAAGAAATACATTTAATAAATGTATCAAATAAAATTCATACACTTTTTAACAAGGTTTCCATTTAGGGCTAATGGTTGGATAGTCTGTAGTCATTAAAATTAAATATATTATAATTGAAGAAATAAATTATAGTTTGGGGATAAAAGTATATGACGAAACGTTAATAAATGCAGTACATAAATTCTTCTTTTTTTGTCTAGTTAAATAAAAAATGTATAAACAGTGACGCTGAATGGTTGGCATATTCATGTACCATGATATTTCAATGGTATTTTAAGATACTTTAAATGGTTTTGCCATGGTCCCTTGTTATTCAAGTTAAAATTTTCTAAATGTTATTGTTATTATCCAAATGTGGATTGTATCAAGTGGATGTTTGGCTTTGTGAATCGCTCCCATTGCCACAGTAAACATATAAAACGCACTATAAATGTGACGAAATCCTAAAAATACAGCTTGTAATTCATTTGAAATGTTTCATAACTTCCGAATGACATTTTATGAATATAAAATGAATTGACTGTCCCATAGCCACGCCGTGTATTTTAGCGAGAGTGTTGCTGTGTCTGAAATCGAATACTTCCCTACTATATAGTATGCTAAAAACAGAACGCCAAAGTAGTATGTCAGAATACATAGTAGGTCCCCGGATAACCTACTACTTCCTCCGAGATTCTGAAGTGCGCTCTCGATGGACGCTTCCATTTATGACTGGAAGTGAACCGACTGTAACAGTGACAGAAACAACATGGCGGATATAGTGCGTCCAAATTGTATTCATACTACCCATATTCATACTCATATATTCATACATAAGTCGCAAATTATATTCATATGTAGTACCCACTCAAGACACTGCTTGATTTCCGACGCAGCTTGTGTGTGTTAACATCCTAAATGCGTTAGAAAGAGCTACACACACACATGGTGACTTGCATACATTTCCATATCAACTGTCTCTCTCTCTTCAGCGGCTGATGTTAAATATTGATCAGGTAGTTAAATGAGCTGACTGATATGTAAATACGCAAGGCTACTTAAAGAAATGGGACATAGACTATCATCAAGATGTCTGTTTCCACATGTCCGATCATTAGCGAGGACGAATGCTAATTCACTGTTTTTGTGTGTGCTAGGTTGAAAATTGGTGCCCTCGTCTGCTGTGGAGGATCAAGAATATTGCGGATGAAGCCGACAGAAATGCACAGGTGTGTGTGTGTGTGTTTTAATGAATAATTTTTATTCTTGTCATTAAAATGAGCTTTCCATAAAACATGTCCTCATTTATCAAGCTAACTGAATGAACTGTGGTTTGTGCGGCTGTTTCTGGAGGGTTAACCTCAGCATACAGTAAAACTTGAGAGGAAACCGAAAGAGAAAGCCTCAGTGTTTTCTGTATTTTGTTTGCGCAGAAGGAGATCCGCACGAGTTTCGAGGAGCTGTATCGCGTGATGTCGCGGCGCGAGGAGTTTCGCTGGATGATGTTGCGGATCAAGCGCATGGAGGAGCCGTGGGTCAGTGCCGTTCGCTCCCTCGCCACCAAACAGAACCTCGCCAAACACAAGCGCAAAAAGGTGAGTGAGACGCGGGAATCTCAGGATTGACTCTACATGAAACAGCCGGTGTTTCCCATTGAATAATTCACACAACTGCAGATAGACACACTTTCCCAAGAGCGTCTTTGACTTTCTCTGTCACCTGCTGTCACGCGACATAGCGGGACACAAAACCCAAAACCACACGTGAGTCTCTCTCTAGAGATCGCCTGGTGTCAAACCTGAAATAACCTCAGTCGTTTAGAGCTTAAAAGCCTGTCACTGTTACCCATAATCCTCCGCTGATACTTATCCACCACACTAATGTGACTGCGTATGGTATGAGTCCCTTGACATATTAATTCTAAAACCAATGATATGAATAAAAAATAGAAGACTGCAGACACTGACATAAGAGAATTTAAGATATAGCAACCCACCGTTTTTTTTTTTTACCCAGAATGCAACCTTCTCTTTCCATTTACTTCACAATAAGCATATCTAATGTTTAAGACTGTAAAAAACATGTTTTGGTCAGATATTAACCATTAAATTTCATGGAATCAGAAGTTTAATTAATTTAGTGCGATTATTATTATTATTAAGAAATAAAAAAAATGCAATGCAATTCATATTTTATTTGCATTATTCATTAATCACGTATATCAATATTTTTAGAAAATAATATTTTTTTATATTAAAATTAAAAATATACTTTCTAAAAATATTGATTTGTGAATATATATTTACTTACTAGTCAGTTTACAGTGATTGCACTTTTATATATTAGAATATTGTTTATATATTTTTTATATATTATATTATAGTACATTATAATTACTGTTGCTTATTTCAAGACTCCCTCAATTAAGGGTAATATTTATTTTTTATTATTTATTGATGCAATAATTTAAGGTTTATTTAAATTGTTTTATAATTTTTTTTTAAAGTTAACTATTATATTTCAATACTCTATAAATTAAATCAGACGTTTTGATCAGGTTTAATTAGGACTGTCAATGTTAATTTGCTAATTTAGTGTGATGTAATATCAAAGAAAATAATGCAGTAAAATAGTATAAAAAAAAACAAATCATTTAATATAATGAATTGGATTATTAGTAAATATTAAATAATATTATTATAGCATTTTTAGTAGTCAAATGTATTTACAAATAAAGAATTTGTATATATATATGTATATGTATATGTATGTGTGTATATATATATATATATATATATATATATATATATATATATAAATATATATATAAAATCATTTATATTTTCAAAAAAAAATTATATATCAATGATTACTTAATCATCATATTTAATTAATTGTCCACTTTAGAGTGATTTAAAAAAATTACATTAGATCATTATATTTACTGTTGCTTAATAGCATTTTTATTTATTAATATTACTTTATTTGTAATTAAATTCAATTTAATTATTAAAATTAAATGTAATTTTTTTTTATTAAAATTGTTTTATTTACATTTTTGAAGAAAAAAACAAGAAAAAAAAAACATATATTCATGTATTTCTTTTGTATCTTAGATCCTGGTGCACTTGGGTCTCCTGACGAAGGAGTCTGGTTTCAAGATCGCGGAGAACGCGTTCAGCGGGGGTCCTCTGGGGGAGCTGGTCCAGTGGAGTGACCTCATCACCACGCTGTACCTGCTCGGACACGACATCCGAATCTCCGCCTCTCTCGCCGAGCTTAAGGAGTGAGTCTCCGGCTCCGTCCGTGTCCTCGAGTATCAAATCATCTCCGTTCAGTTCATTTGAATTCCTCTGTCTCTCTCCAGGATCATGAAGAAGGTCATGGGCAACAAGTCCAGCTGCCCCACGAAGGGCGATAAAATCGTGGAGCTCATCTACATAGACATCGTCGGTCTGGCTCAGTTCAAGAAGACTCTGGGCCCGTCCTGGGTCCATTATCAGTACGTTCACATCACGGTTTTGTTTTAGTATTTCATTATTAACATCTGTATGTGTCCGCGACCTTTCCTCGATCACATTTTCTTCGGCTCGGTTGAGAAACGCGAGACTCGTTTTAGACGCCGGGACGTTATTGGCCACGTAAAGCCGTTTTAAATGAGTCTAAACCTGATCTCCTGGTTTTCTCCATCAGACCGTGTGGGGTCGATCTCGGGCTCTCCGCGCCGGTGTGAACCCGAGCTGTTATTCCAGTGTGGATAGGGCTTATCGAGTAATCAGAAACACTATCGTCTGTCAACGGATAACTTCCTCTGGGGTTATAGACCGCATTCGTTTATTTTGTGTGTATGGACAGATTTGGGAAAGTCTTTTATTATTTCTTACTTTTGAGCTTTTTTTATAATACTTAAAAAATATTGAAAAAATTGAAAAAAGGTCTAAATGCAAAAGATAAATATATAGAAATGTACACTACCAGTCAAAAGTTTTGGATCGGTACGATTTTTTTTAACGTTTTTAAAGAAGTCTCTTCTGCTGCATTTATTTGATTAAAAATACCACACACAAAAAAACTAATATTGTTAAATATTATGACAATTTAAAACAACTGTTTACTATTTGAATATATTTTTATATCATATTAGAATGATTTCTGAAGGGTCATGTGACACTGAAGACTGGAGTTATGATGAATATTCAGCTTTGATCACAGGGATAAATCACACTTTACTATATATTCACATAGAAAACAGCTGGTTTAAATTGTAATAATATTTCACAATATTACGTGTTTTTTTTTTGTTTTTTGTTTTTTTTATCAAATAAATGCAGGCTTGGTGAGCAGAAGAGACTGCTTTCAAAAACATAAAAAATCTTACCGATCCAAAACTTTTGACTGGTAGTGTATTTTTTTTTAATCACCATTATGCAATATATAATTATTTGGTTTATTTATTTTTGCTGATTTGTCTTGTTTTCGAGGTACAGACCTCAGCTCTATGTACCTAGCATGTGTGCTGCTGTCATTGGCCAACACTCGAGCGTTGACGGTGTGTTTCAGGTGCATGCTGAGGGTCCTGGACTCCTTCGGGACCGAGCCGGAGTTTAACCACGCCCACTACGCCCAGTCGAAAGGTCACAAAACTCCATGGGGCAAGTGGAACCTGAACCCCCAACAGTTCAACACCATGTTTCGTAAGTGTGCAGGAGAGAGGCTTTTTGTATGTGTGTGTTTAACTTTTTCCGTTTTACCCTTTTTGGACGTGGAAACTTTATCCCGGCCCGCATCAGGGTTCCGGGGGTTTAGGGTGGCGTCTCCGATCGTCTCGGGCTCTGAATAGCTCTTTTGTTTACCAACAGACTTTGACATTCTCATAACACTCGCAGCTTTCCAAGCAGAACTGCTCTTATTTCTGATTAAGGCCGTTTGAGAGCAGAGATTGGTTTCACATTCACAGAGGTGTGTGTGTGTGTGTGTGTGTGTGTGTGTGTGTGTGTGACCGAACACATGTTTGAAGAGTTTCTGCTGTTTAGTGATGTAGTGAACTGTACCTGATGAGAAAAAAAAGATAAGAAAAATGTAGTTTTATAATATTTTTTTACATTTCAGTCTTTGTTTTAATCGCCAAAAAATCTAAAATGAAACTTGTCATATTATTAAAATAATGTAAGAAAAATATTGTATTATAGTATTTAATAATTTCAGTCGTTTTTTTTAAACTACAGCAGTTTTTAAAACCAAAAATACCAAATATGTACATAAAAATGTATTGTTTTCAGTGGGAAAATGTGCTTAATTTTTATGAAAAAAGTCCAAATGCAGATTATTATTATTATTATTGTAAACTTTATTATTATTATTTCTACTGTTCCAGTTTGCACAATATTCTTTCATTTTCTAATGAACATTATTTGTTTTGAAAGAAATTATTTGTTTTACTTTGTCATTTTATTTGTCGTTAAAAAATTAAAAATAGAAAAAAATTAAAAATTAAATATTGGTAAATGTATTTAATTTTTTTTTTTTTCATGACACTTTTAAAATATATTTTTTTAATTAAAAGAATGATAGTAGAGCTTGATTGTATAAATATTTTTCAATTGAAATAATATATAATTCGGGGAATTCTGCGCAACTGGCATGAAAATAATTACATATAAATAAATTATGTAATTGATTTGTTTTGCATTTTGACATTTTTCATTTCAATTATGCCCATTTTTCCACCATATTCTCATTACCATAATTCACCTGTTTTACTTGAGTTTTAGTAATTGTTAAAAAATTACTGAAATTAAAATAATAAACAATATTTATTTTTATTTTTATTTCAATCAGCATACATTTAAAGCCAGTACTAACCGATATATTAATAACAATATCATAATATATGGTTTTGGATTATGGTAATGACAATTTACGGGGCAATATGCATAAATTGCCATGAAAACTGTTACATTGCAAAACATAATTTCAAGTTGAATATTACCTGTAGCCTGCATGTTCTCGACATCTGAGTTCAACTCAGACGGTGTTGTGTGTGTCTGTGTGTGGTGTTTTGTATCTGATCTCGGAGGTTGATTTGGAGAAGATGTTCCCTTGACAGGTGTGTGTAATTGACCTCGCCGTGAGTCCACAGGCATCTATAAACTACAGTGAGAACATGACCGTTGACAGCAGAGTGACACGTAACCTCTCTGTCTTGTCAGTCAACGCGAGATTCAGACGATTAGCAAACTCAAGCGGTTCTGAAACACTACTTCTCAAATATTGCGACCCGGTTGTATCAGATGCGTGCGCACGTGTGTGTATATGCCTTAATTCTTAACACTGTCAGTCAAAACCTGTCCCCTCGACGCATCCCACAATGCACTGCGATAACTCATTTCACGACAAATGAGAGATGATAAACATACGTTGACCTCATATATTGTCTGTATGACAGACCAGAGTGACATGCCCCTGTTTTCTTTTGTTGAACGTCCTCCGGGCCGCCCGTCCTGCAGGTGCTATTGTTTTTAACACTTCCCACACGTATCGGATGAGCGAATCGCCGGCGCGTCACGAGACCGAGGGAGGAAGTGGCTTTCAGTACAGCCTTACGCTCCAGGAATAATTCAGTTTTCGTTTTGTTTTGGCAAAGATGACGTCATTGTGGCTGCTCAGTGTGTGTTGTCGTGGCGAATAGTTCCTGTTTTCACAGATTTCACACACGCACTTCCGCTTGACCCATTTGCTTGAGAGACCACACTAACATTCATTCTTTTTTTAAATGAAACTACTTTTCTCTCGTTTTGCATGGCACTGGCCCCGCCACATGCGAAAGGAGAAAAGATTGTTTTCTTTCCTGTTGGCTTGTTTCCAGATACCTTTCATAAACATAAGTAGCCACTGTCATATAAATATGAAATATGAATATAAATATGAATGTGTTTATGCATCAAATATGAGCAATTCAATTCAGAGTCAGTCTGTGTTGCGTTTCGCAACGTGCATTAAAAACGCTTCTCCTTTAGCAGTTTCCTAATTAAAAGCTTCCGTCGCAGTCGGTAGTTCATAATCATCTGTTTATGATGATGTATTATTAATTGCAGGGAGAGAGTTTGCCTAATGCCATATGGAAAAATTATAATAGATGTGTGTTTGTATGTGTATAGTATGTGTTTTTAATATATATATATAATATATATATGTGTGTGTGTGTGTGTGTGTGTGTGTGTGTGTGTGTATGTGTGTGTGTATATATATATATATATATATATATATATATATATATATAAAATATATGTGTGTATGTATATATATATATATATATGTGTGTGTGTGTGTGTGTTATACTTTAATTTTATACACTTTATATATAAGCGTTTAATAAATATATTTATATGTATTATAAATCCATTTATATTTTATTATAATTAATGCATATATGTATATGTGTAGCTATTTATAATATATAACATATTTACACATTTAAATAATGATATATACGTTTAATTATTTAGCCATTTTAAGATGATGAGTAACCAAAAAATGAGTCTCGTCAAGACCACTTGAGAAACGGTCCTTCTTGACAATTCTAGACCCAACACACTTATTTTGTCCTGAGAAGATTTCATTTTTATCCTGTAATTTTTATATAAGAATAAAGCTTTGGCCTTCAGAAACTAATCCACACTCCAACTAAGCACATTAGTGTATAAAACTCATTAGGATAAGATGTCTATTGCGATTAAAGCCGCTGCAGTGACAGGAAAATAACTGTGTGTGTGTGTGTGTGTGTGTGTGTGTGTGTGTGTGTGTTTGTGTGTGTTTGTAATATGCTGAGGTTTTGTTTTGTTTTTCCTAGACTTAATAAACTCTCTCTCTCACACACACACACAAACTCCCCGCATTCCTGGGAAATAGTGACATCATCATGACGCCGCCTGCAAACCGTGTAATATGTCTCTTCAGCATTTCTGCGTGTTGTTGCTGCGTCATGTTTTGAAACGCTCTTCTGGAGGACGGTGTGTGTGTGTTTGTAAGCACGAGATTCGTCTTTCGCAATTAAATCACAAACCTTCCTCTTTTTTTTTTGTTTAGAAAAAGCCTGTATGACTTCTCGTACAAGTGTATGTGCGCTATTTACTGTAACTACAGCGAGGAAGAGAGCAAGAGGCCTGGATTCCATTTAAGCGGCGTTTATGGGTTCTGCAAAATTGTGCAAATTGCATTATGGGCCGCCTGGGTTCTGAATTTCATCCTGTACTCTCAATGGAATAGACGGGTAACCGTGACAACACACTACAACTGCTCCCGCAGGCGATAACCACACACGCACACACACACACACTCACTCTAAGCCTCTCATTTGAGGTGTGTGTGTGTGTGTGTGTGAGAATAAGAAATCTTAATCTCAGGATTGAATTTTTTGGACAGATGGCATTCAGGTGTTTCTCTGCCAAGCCTCGTTACCCGGGCGACCTCTTGGACTACCGTTGTCATGGTAACAACTCCTCGCTTGGCAACATGAACACCCACATGGATCTTTCTCGCACACGATTAATCTGAACATCTTCCCTCAGGCACTACAGTCCTGATGTTCAATGCTAGATCATAGATGTTCTTGTTTCGGAAAGAAAAAAATGCTAACACTTTCCAAAAAAATCCATTAGTTAATGTTAATCAATGCGTTACAGTGAGCAGTATATTTGTCACAATCAGCCAATCAGCTTGTGCCATGCGGTAACGATGTGATTGCTTGCAGATTGTAAAGGACCTATCAGCCGGCACTCTCTAGAGTTTCATGACTGAACTGGATATTTAACATGCAAGGGATAAAGTACAGTCTGCCGGTCTTGTATTATCTTAAATGGATTTATGAGTTTCATGTGTTGAAACGCAAAAGAAGATATTTTGAAGAATGTTGGTAACCAAGACATTCTTCAAAATATCGTCTTTTGTGTTCAACAGAAGAAAGAAACTCACACAGGTTCGGAGCAACTTGAGGTCATGTAAATGATGACAGAAATTTGTGGGTGAACTATCCCTTTAAGTTAACATTGATTGTATTGATCTCTGATTGGTTGTTCTGTTTACCCTGCAGCTCACACTCCAGATAACAGCTTCCTGGGCTTCGTGGTGGAGCAGCACCTGAACGCCAGTGACGTCAAGCACATCGACGACATCAAGAGACAAAACCAGTCGCTGGTTTATGGCAAGGTGGACAACTTCTGGAAGGTGGGTTCTAGTCAAACTACAGTCGCGTCCAACGGTGTTTTTTTTTTTGGCTGTTTACATGTGAAACTCTGTGTTTATATGCTAGATTGGTTTGCCACATTTTCCGACTTTGCGCGCCAGAAAAAGTGTTTTCAATCCGACTCCGATGACTTCAGCGTTTCCCCACTGCGAGGTCACGGCCGGTTCCTGTTAAGACGGTTTCGCTGCCCATCTGGATCTGAAACGGCCCATGTGATGAGAGAGACAGAGCACACAAATCCCTCCGTACGCGCACACAGTTCTGGACATCTAATCCCACACCCTTCCAGAAAGGGCCTTTTTATGAATTTCAGGGAAAGTTTTCAGATATGAAAATACGTGGGATGGAAACGGTGCTTTATCCGCAAATGTTTCATGTGATATTACAAATTTGCGCTTAAGTTAAATCCGCAACTTTGAATCGAAGCATATCTAATGACAGTGAATTTGCATTTAAACTCAGGGAAGGTTTTTGCATATTTGGCATTGTGTTATGAAGAGAGTCATATATTACAGAGTTTTTCTTTCTCTCATGGACAAGAAACGAACGTTTGCCGACACACAGACGTTAGTTAATTGCAGCAATGCTCATTTACATATCTTAAAGGTACAGTCTAAAAAAAAAACCGTTTAATTCTCGTTTACATTCGTATTTAACCTCATGCGATTTTGCTGATGCCGTCCTTCACCCAGCGAGAGAAAGACTCCTGCTATTGCACAGCCTCTCAAGTACTGGTTTCCATGGAAACAAACTTGAGCATAGAAGTGTGTGTGTGTGTGTGTGTGTGTGTGTGTGTGTGGTCTAGAGATCAAAGGATATGTGTATATAAGCTTGTGAAATGCAAATAAAGTCTTGGCTGTGTCTTATACACACACACACAAATACATTAATCGCATTATTAGTACAAGTTCACATGTAATGCATCTATGTGTGTATATCTCGAACACAGATGCTCTTTAAGCATGTGAACGCCTTACATTTGAGATGAAAACTGAAGTGCACTAAATGAATGAAACATCCGAACAGTGCACATTTGTACTCTTTGTAGTTCCTAATCTCTTCGAGTCAGTGTGTATTGCTGTGTTGGCATTTCCTACGCATAGCTCCAATAGTCTCATCATTGCGCGCGTGTTAGTCGATGAAACAAGGAAGTAATTGATCATTAAACAAGGAGATCATTGATATTCTGTTTGGTAGTTTGTGTTCTGATAACTTGGACGTGAATCCAGCTAAACATTGTGAGAATAAAAAAAATAGATTATTCATGTTATTATTATTTTATTTTTTTTAAATATTACATTTGCAATGAATTAATTATTAGTAGTGTATATATACATATATATATATATATATTAGAAAAAAATATACATTTTTAGGTTTTATTTATTAATTAATTTTATGATTATTATGGGTTATTTGTAATTGTTTTATAAATATTTTAAGTTGTGTTTTCACTCTCATTTGGTTCCTGTGACCTTGTGAAACACACACACACACACACACACACACATCCATCCATTGGCTGTGTTTCTGTTTCCACCCTCTGACAGGAAGTGGGCTTCTTTGTATTCTTTGAGCGATTGTAAAGAAAAAGCTTCATTTTATCCTCTTTTCCCCCTAGAGTCCCGTTTGACTGTTCCCGTCTCCTTTTGCACTTCTGCTCAACTGAAAAAGTTCGCACTGAGAGCTAAAAAAAATAAATCTGTGTGTGTGTGGGTTTTTTAAAGCTTCCTGGGGTCTTTTTTGTTTGCTTCAGTCAGTCGAATCAGAGTATCTGGTGACGGAATAGATTGGTAAATTACATCCCTTGCAGAAATCTTTATTTCATGGCTTCAAATAAGATGATCCCATATTACTATTAAAACAAGTGATGTTCGCAACACATCTTACTATTCTGTACTATTATTGAATTATTATTGAATTCAGAGTTTAAAAATTATTTAGCCCCGCCTACATGGTCTTGCTTACATCAGTGGAAAAGAAACATTTTTATTGTTATCTCGAATATTATCAGTATTAATGTAATATTATTCTTCATATTTTATATATAATGTTAATTTGTTCATTTATACATTTTTAAATATGCTAATTTTATAATTGTCAGTTTATTTGTATTATTATTCTTGATCATTTTAATAAAATAGACATTATTAGTCATTTTATAATATATATAAATAATAATTATAAAATAAGTGTTCATTAACATTATCAAAATGTATTTAAAAATGTTTAGCCACGCCCACGCGATCTTGCTTACATCAGCAGAAAAGAAAACTCGCTTCAGAGTGTTTGAGCTGTGCACAACGAGACCAATTCCATTTGATCTACCAGTGTCTATTCTATTCTTACACATGCGTGTGTCTTTATTTGTGTTTTAGGATAAAAAGAAATACCTGGACATCATTCACTCGTACATGGAAGTGCACGGCACGGTCCACGGCACCAGTACGGTCCACTTGCCGGGTTACGTGAGGAACCACGGCATCCTCAGCGGACGCGACCTCCAGTTCCTCCTGCGCGAGACCAAGGTGGGAACCAACAGACTCCACATGTTTTTTGCTAATCTAAACTGGTAGACTTGTATATGACACCTCTACAATCGTTCATTCGGACTTTCTACCTCGAGTTTGTAGTATAACTCAAGTATGTTCAAACTACCCAGCTATGCTTGAAACTAAGTATGAAGGCTTCACTGCGCTCGCACAATGACGTTCATCACTTTGTGGCCAGCGCCACACTTGAAGATCAACCACAAGAGAGGATGTGCTCACACCGTCTCTCTCGGCTTACTTACCTCGCTTTTATCTCACTTTCCTAGTTGTTTCAGCTTCATGTAAAGTGCCAAAGAGAGCAAGGCTGCTTCATTTACATCCAGTGAACAGCGTGCGCACTCGTCTTCAGGCTCAGTCGTCGGCGCTGCGACTAATTTACAAATAAACAAAATAACCCGGGAGTTCCTCAGACATGCAAATAATCTGCTTCACCACACGCTGAAGACGTCTCGTTGCCGTCTCCATCTTTCTCTGGCTCGATTTCAGCCGTATTAGACTTTCAGCCTGTTTTTCTAATACCTCTCTGCTGCCTCCTGTTGGTAAACCGTGGAAGTTCAACAGCAGAAATCTTTAATACCTTTTTATACATAATAATAATTTATTCATTTTATATAATCAAAATTATAAGTAACAATGATATATATTGTTAATGTTATATCATAATTGTTATTATTTTGATTCTATAACAATTTAATGAAATATGTAATGAGTATTTCGTAATGCATATAATAGTAATAATACATCCATAATTAGTGTTTTAATATTATTAATAGTACACATTATTATATTTAACGTATATTTAATGTTACTTTTTATTATTATTGTTACTTTAGTATTATTATTATTATCAATACTATTTTTAAATAGCTATTTAAAAATAAAATACAAGTTAGTTATTTATAATACATATAAATAAATATTAAATTCGTTTTTTTTGTATGGTTTGTATTTATAAAAAATATTAGTGTGTATAATTAGTGTTCTGTTGATATTAATAGTAATATTAAACTTCATATTTTATGGATTTGTTGCTTTTTTATTCATGTTATTATTATTATTTATCATTTTAATAGTAATATTATATAGTATTATTTTACATTATATTAGTATATATTTAATGTTCTTTTTTCAAATAGAGATAATTATGAATACTAAAGACTAACTGTATTTCTCATAATTAGTTTTTATATTTGTAGAATTGGTGTTTTATTAATATTAGAAATATAATAGAACTAATAATAGAACTTCATATTTTATATAGTTTTTATTAATGTTATTATTATTGATCATTTTGATTAGATAGCAATTAAATAATATCACTTTAATAATAAAGTAGTTAGTAATGTTCCAATACATATAATTATAATAAATGATGTTGTAATTAGTTTTTATAAATATTTACAAACATATTATACATATATATTAGGCCTACTTTATTATTCTTATTAATATTGATGATAATTTTTGACAAATGAATCAAATATATATTATTATCAAATAGAAACACTCACCTAAAGGATTATTAGGAACACCTGTTCAATTTCTCATTAATGCAATTATCTAATCAACCAATCACATGGCAGTTGCTTCAATGCATTTAGGGGTGTGGTCCTGGTCAAGACAATCTCCTGAACTCCAAACTGAATGTCAGAATGGGAAAGAAAGGTGATTTAAGCAATTTTGAGCGTGGCATGGTTGTTGGTGCCAGACGGGCCGGTCTGAGTATTTCACAATCTGCTCAGTTACTGGGATTTTCACGCACAACCATTTCTAGGGTTTACAAAGAATGGTGTAAAAAAGGGGAAAACATCCAGTATGCGGCAGTCCTGTGGGCGAAAATGCCTTGTTGATGCTAGAGGTCAGAGGAGAATGGGCCGACTGATTCAAGCTGATAGAAGAGCAACTTTGACTGAAATAACCACTCGTTACAACCGAGGTATGCAGCAAAGCATTTGTGAAGCCACAACACGCACAACCTTGAGGCGGAAGGGCTACAACAGCAGAAGACCCCACCGGGTACCACTCATCTCCACTACAAATAGGAAAAAGAGGCTACAATTTGCAAGAGCTCACCAAAATTGGACAGTTGAAGACTGGAAAAATGTTGCCTGGTCTGATGAGTCTCGATTTCTGTTGAGACATTCAGATGGTAGAGTCAGAATTTGGCGTAAACAGAATGAGAACATGGATCCATCATGCCTTGTTACCACTGTGCAGGCTGGTGGTGGTGTAATGGTGTGGGGGGTGTTTTCTTGGCACATTTTAGGCCCCTTAGTGCCAATTGGGCATCGTTTAAATGCCACGGTCTACCTGAGCATTGTTTCTGACCATGTTCATCCCTTTATGGCCACCATGTACCCATCCTCTGATGGCTACTTCCAGCAGGATAATGCACTATGTCACAAAGCTTGAATCATTTCAAATTGGTTTCTTGAACATGACAATGAGTTCACTGTACTAAAATGGCCCCCACAGTCACCAGATCTCAACCCAATAGAGCATCTTTGGGATGTGGTGGAACGGGAGCTTCGTGCCCTGGATGTGCATCCCACAAATCTCCATCAAATGCAAGATGCTATCCTATCAATATGGGCCAACATTTCTAAAGAATGCTTTCAGCACCTTGTTGAATCAATGCCACGTAGAATTAAGGCAGTTCTGAAGGCGAAAGGGGGTCAAACACAGTATTAGTATGGTGTTCCTAATAATCATTTAGGTGAGTGTGTGTATATATATAATTTTATATTACAAATAAATATTTAAAATAAAATTTTATTAAAAATGTTTAATAATATTTGTTATAATTAGTGTTTTATTCATATTAAAAGCTATAAAAAGAAATGCTATTTTTGTTCAAGTAAAGGTAATTCTGAATGCTTAGACTAACTGTAATTGTATATATTATTTTAGAAATATGTCCAGCTGTTTTATGAAGTAAATGAGGTTAAACTAACATTATTCATAAATGAAATGCATGATGAATGGTGCATCATCAGGGGCTAATTTGATTGGTCAACACAAGCGTGTGAAGCGTGTGTTCATCTGTCGGCCAACACAAGCGTGTGAAGCGTGTGTTCATCTGTCGGCCACAGCACAGATCCGCCATTGTGTGTCCGGTGAAGCGCCACACACACACACACACACACACACACACACACACACACAAACACATTATTGTGTAAGTCTGGATGGGCCGCACCGCATGGAAACATTTGCTTAAGTCATCTAGCGGAATACAACACTATTATACAGGGATTGAGTATCAAAGAGAAGGCCAGATTCAGATTCCACCTGTTCTCACTGTTGAGTTTTATTTGAGCTTATGATTGGTTTTATAGCGATTGCTGCAGTGCAGATGTTCAAACGAGAGTTTATTGCTGGTAGATTTGCTTTGCCCTCATTGGCTCTGGGAATCAGCTGTCAAGTTTCCATCAACGTATGGTTCGTTTGATGAGTGTCTCAGAAGTCCCAGAATTCCCTCTCAAGTATCAACTAAACACATCTCTCTGTCTAAAATCAGACCTGCACATGCTGAGATGGAAATCAGGCCTGACTCATGAGAAAACCAAGCAGCTTTCATTCGATCAGGCTTGAATTCTACCGCAAATACCCACATAAACACATTTTCATCTTCAAGAGTGTGTAAATGTGTGTTAGTGGTGTTTTCTAATCTTGCATCGCTATTATTATTGCTCATGCTTGTGCTTATGGATTTAAACAAATCTATGTTAAATTTAGGTATCAAAAGGAATGTTCACGCGGACATGAATGTTAAATAGTTTGAATAGAAACGATCATTTATTTATTTAAGCACAGAATGCATATGAAATATAAATATAATAATATTTTGTTTTACATAATGAATAATACATTTTTAATTAATGATATAATAATTTAATATAGGACTGCGTTTACATATTCAACATCATGTTTCAGTCCTCAGAAGTGGAAGTGAATTCTTTGTTGAATATAATTACAATATCAATTTATTTATATCTTTTTTTTTTACATTATAATTAATGGTATATTAATCTATTAACAATTATACTATATCTGTATATTTATATATAATACAATATCAATATATTTATATATGTTTTACATTATAAATAATTTTATATTCATCTAATAATAATACTATATCAGTATATTTATATATAATGCTATATCAATATATTTAAGTATTTTTACGTTATTGATTAAATTGTATATTAATATGATAATGATAATAGTAATTTAATATAAACTTGGGCTTATTATTGTTATTGATAATTGTGATTAAATGATCATTTAATATTTATTAATAGTAATTAGTTATTTTAAGTTAAACTATACTTAAAATAGTAATATATATTCTTATTATTGGTCATATTTTCATAATTTTATATTAGTAATATGATCATTTAATATAGACTTGAATTTACGTGTTAAACATCTCATTATTTACATCTTTCAGTCCTCAGAAGTTATTTTTAATATAAAAATAAGAATATTACATTGTATTTAGACATTAAACACCACATGATCCTCAGAAGTCAAAGTGAATTCTTTGTTACTTTAATTTATGTAGTATTTATCATGTAATATAACAATGTTTTAAATGACTAGACTTCTGTTTCTTCTCCAGCTTTTTGTAGGGCTTTCCTTTCCTTACGAAGGCCCCGCCCCTCTGGAGGCCATAGCCAATGGCTGCGCTTTCCTGAACCCAAGGTTCGACCCGTCTAAAAGCAGCAAAAACACAGATTTCTTCAAGGGCAAACCCACGCTCAGAGAGGTACTTCATTCTTCTTCGTTTATCATTAGTTTGCTGAGTTTTTGCTGTTGGCCATCGGTCGTGTTTGACGTCCGCTTGACCTTTGACCCCAGCTGACCTCCCAGCACCCCTATGCCGAGGTGTACATCGGACGGCCACACGTCTGGACCGTCAACATAGATGATCCTGCAGAGGTGGAGAACGCCATTAAAGCAATCCTCAGTCAGAAGGTACATCTCACACGTGCACTTTCTGATATTCTTTATGTCCAAACATGCACAAACCGTCCCAGATAAGAACTTATTCTTACCAAAACCCAACATTCAGCAGAGAATCACCTCACGGCTAAACTTAACTTGGGCTTGAGTAGGGTTGGGTACCGAAACGCGGTGCCAATAGGGAACCGGTTCCGACGTAAACGGTAGTAACCAGACCGAATAAGAACGAAAATTTCGGTGCCTGATATCGGTGCCTGAGTCTCTGTGTCATGAGGCGCACACACGCAAAGTCTCTCGCTCTCTCCCTCGTGCGCGCACTATACGGTTTGGAGCACAGTCTGTTCTGTCTCGCAGGCGCGCTCTTGCTCGCTCGCTCTAGATTCCGGGAGATTTTAACTAATTTGCGGGCATCAGGAAGCCGTTATCAATATGCGGGAGACTCCCGGAACGTCTGCTGATAGCGAGGGGATTAATGAAGATGCCGAAGACAAAACTCTCCAAGGTTTGGCTGCATTTCACGTGTAAAATTACGCGTCAGAACGCCCTCTAGGTGATGGTGCGGGCGCCGCCTTGACGCTCTTACGTCGTCATATTATATTAGCGCGCGCATCATCTGCTCCTCAGATTTCTCTGCCGAAAAAGGAAGCTCGTCGGCAGCGCGAGGAGTTTGGCAGCGAACGCAGCGTCTCGTTCCCTATTCAGAGAACATGGGTTACACCAGTAACCAGAGACGTTCTCTTTCATAGGTTTACTCAAACCTGCGTAGCTAAGACGCAGTGGGAACGAAATACCAAACTCGCCAAGCTAAGCGCTGCGTAACTAGTACAATGAGCTGATAACTTACATGACTGGTTCAAGCAGACAAAACATGGGAACCTGTAGCCATGTCGATATTAGATTACCCTGGTTGTAATCTCTATTAATCTCCAGTATTATTACATTGTTTGATACAATATTGTTTTATTTGATATTATGTAAATGTGAATTTTTATTTTTTATTGGTTTATTTATTATTACCATATGTTACTTGTATTTATATTGTTAAAGATTTAAGTTAATATTGTGTCCAGTTTGGCCCTGTAAATAAAAGGTTATTATTTTTGACAAAGTGTGAGCGGTTTCGTTTTCTTAAGTACCGTATCAGGCACCGTTTAAGCACCGGAACCGTTTAAAAAATACCGAGTAGGTACTGGTATCGGATAAAACCCAACCGATACCCAACCCTAGGCTTGAGCTAAATGTACATATTAAACATCACATAAAATACATGGTTTAGTCCTCACAAGTCAACGGAAAGTTTATTTAATATAATATTATGAATATAAACAACTGTAGATTACTTTTACATTATAAATAATAAATTAAGCATTAATATTGAAATAATAATTTAATATAGGCTCAAGCTAAATGTACATATTCAACATCACATAAATTCAACATGCTTCAGTCCTCAGAAGTGAAAGGGAATATAATATAATTTGTATTATAAATGTAAGGAATAAAAGCATAATATCAGTATATTAATATTTTGCTTTACATTGTGAATAATAAATTCTATATGAATATAATAATGATTTAACATAATATTTCTGTAATAAAAATAATGCATTATAATAATAGTAATATAATAATAATTTTAAGGAATAAAAATATAATATGATATCAATATATTATTTTGTTTCAGTCCTCAGAAGTGAACGTTGATATAATATATAGAAAAATGTTTATTATAAATATAAGGAATATAAGTATATCAGTATTTTAATATTTTGTTTCACAATATATTATTAATTTATGAACTATTAATTATTCATTTCTAATAATAATACATAACAAACTATAATTTAATATAGTCTTTTACATATGTTAATATAAATAATGTATATAATATATTGTAATATCTAAAAAAAATGTTTATTATAAATATAAGGAATATAAATATAATGTCAATATTACTTTTATTTTGCATTGATAATTTTGAATAATTAAATTCAACATGTTTCAGTACTAGAAATGAACGGGAATAAAATCTGATATAATATAATACATGAAAATAATAATGTTTATTATAAATATAAAAAATATATCAATCTATTTTAAATATTATTTACTTCATTCATGAGCCATTTCCTCTCTGAGGTCACCCTTTAAAGGAGTTTCTGTAATTTCGTCGACATTTTTCAGCAGATTTGTCCCTTAACTATGGCCAGGTTACAAATGTATACACACATTTACTCCGCTCCCTAAATTAGGACATATCGTAGTATTTAAGCACAATTGACTTGATTTGTTAATCATTTCTACTGTTCAGGAGATCAGAAATGTAAGTTATGTCATATTTAGCTCACTTCTGAGGGCAGTAATGCCAACACATTATATCTGAGTCACTTGTGATGTTCCTCTTCAGATCGAGCCGTACCTGCCGTACGAGTTCACCTGCGAGGGGATGTTACAGCGCGTCAACGCTTTCATCGAGAACCAGGTATACCTTCGACTGAATCTTATAAGATGTGTGCGTGTGATCTGTGAAAACACACATGTTGACATTAGAATGCACGCTCGACCGGTAAAGGTACGCCCTCGTCTGTGTGCAGGACTTCTGTCACGGTCAGGTGATGTGGCCTCCTCTGAGCACACTGCAGGTGAAGCTGGCTCCGGCAGGGAAATCCTGCAAACAGATGTGTCAGGAAGAGCAGCTGATCTGTGAGCCCTCCTTCTTCCAGCATCTCAATAAAGACAAGGATCTGGCCAGGTACACACACACACACACACACACACACACACCGCAGTTCTTCATCCAGACAGCAGAGGGCAGCGTTGCATTTCACAGGGCTTTTTATCGACCGTCTGCTTCACAATCGCAATTCAGAATCCGTTTATTTGCTCCCGCCGTGAGGAGTGGTGGGATTCGCTCTGAATTTGCATCAAATTCTTGACTCGTTTTCTAAACAACTTGGGTGTCATTATAAAAAACTCTTATTTCTTCAGAATATTAATTTAATTCCTGAAAAGAATTGTACATGATTTAATCCTGTGCATATTACTATGTTTTTCTTATTTTTTAAATGAATGTGCATGATTATAATTGTTTTAATGCACAGAATGTCTTTTTTAACTTTATTCTTTTATAATGGAAATGTATTTAAATATATATTACATACGTATATATTTATATTTCCGCACGCACATACACACACTCACACACACACACACATATATATATATATTAATTTTGTTAATATATATTTTATAATACATTAAAATATTTATTATATTTTAATTTTTAAATATAAATATTATTTATTAGATAGTTATTTTAATTTAGTTTGCCTTTATTTTTCATGAATGTGATTTAGATTTTTATTTAATCATATGTATTTTTAATGTTAAAAGTATACATATTTTATATTTAATTATAAATATTATGTATTGGATGCAGATTTTATTTTCCATATATATTTTTTTATATTTTTATATATATATATATATATATATATATATATATATATATATATATATATTTTTTTTTTTTTTTTTTTTTTTACATTTAAACATTAAATATAATTATTATTAGATGCATTTTTTTGCATTTGTTTTCCTTCATTTCCCATGAATATGTTTTATATTTTAAATATGTTTTTTAATGCTTTTAATACATTAATAAATATGTATTATATATATTTAAATTATGAATACTTGCATATTTAATTATGAATATTATTTATTAAATGCATATTTTGATTATATTTTCCATTTATTTCGCATTAATTAAAAACATGATAATATCATGGTTCTGTAAGACCTTCAAATAGCACTATGTTATCACTATGGCACATAAAAACATGGTTTTGCTGCATACAATGTCGGGAAAAAAAACTGGCATTTCAGTTTTTGGCATTTCATACCTTCAAACGTTCTCTCTCTCCGTTTCTTGCTGGCAGGTATGGTGTGGAGTGTAAGACGGTGGAGTCCGCCAGTGATATCGTAGTCCCCGCCTACAGTGAATCGGCGCGGCATTGCGTGTTCCAGTCTGACTTGCTGCTGTTCAGCTGTGCCGGGGCTCATCAGTCCCTCACGCGCATCTGTCCCTGCAGAGACTACATGAAAGGGCAGGTGGCGCTGTGCAAGGACTGCTTATAACACACACACTTCGGCAACCCCGTACGACCAACCAGGCAGTGTTCGAAACCCGCCGTACTGGACAGGACCGGACTGTTACATAGTGCAATGCGGACAGTGCCAGTGTTTAATGTGCGGTGATGCGATTAAAGAATTCTGAGTAATTCAACTCTTGTTTTATTCCCATACACGAGCGAACGGAGACGTCTGGAAGTGAAACGCTGGAGTGCGGCAGCTCTCGGCTAAGAGAAAACGATCTTTCCGAAATAACGACGGATGGAGAGAGGAGAAACCCTTTTTTTTTTTTTTTTATTGCGCGCGCGAACTTGAACAAGTTTCTGCCTGACATACTTGAAGCGGAGTGCAGGGAATCAGAACTCTACACTGCCACCTGCAGGCATGGAGGAAACACTGAAGTGACACTTATTACCCCAGTTTATCGTTCTGCTGTTTTTCTCTTACGTTCTGTTTTTCTTCTCTCTCTGAAAAAACGGACTTTCATCATAGGACCAAGTTTCCTAGTCTGACGACTGACTCTTTGACCGAACCACACCCTTTTGAAGGCTGACACTTGCAGTGTGTGTGCGCGTGTGTTTGTGCGTGCGAGTACGGTTGTTGTTTTAAAGTCATGGGGAAGCGGACTTTGTGTAGAAACTTCCCCAGTTTAACACTGTAACGGACACTCCGCTTACCGGCTCTGTGAAATGACGCGTTCCCATGTAAATAACAGACGCTGAAACGTACCGCTATATTCTGCATGGTAGTTAATTCGCTGTGATTCAAACGGCAACTTGTAACAGCACATGCTAACACTGGGAGTTTTCAGTGTTGGTCACTATCCATGGTAAATATCGCAGTACTGCACCAGGGAACTGCCAGGTAAGATATTTTAGTGAACACACACATCGCAAACCAGCCAGTATAAATTATAACTCAAACTAACCGTTAAAGGCACACTATGTAAGTTTTTTGTTGGATGAAAATATCCAAAAACCACAAGAACAATGTTACGTGTCCGTGCATTGCCTATCAATGACATCATACCCGCGTTACCCTCGATTTCCCGTTTTATTTTGTAGAAACCATGGAAACACCAAAGACGCTCTAATATATTGTGTTTTTAGACAGGTGGGCAACTCTTTGGATACATTCATCGACAGAAAACGAATCATTGTTATACAGCTAAACACAGCTAGTCTTATTGTTTAAATCTCGTTTTCTTGATTTACAGCGATTTATCATATTTACCATGCCTAATATCGAGTCCCGTCATATTCTCCAGCGGCTGTACAGGTGAAGACAACAACTCCCATGATACGCCTTTGTTTTGAATAAATGACCTCTAGTGGCGAAAAATTACATAGTGTGCCTTTAAGGAAGCTAGTAGATTGAGTTTGACTAAATTGGGTCACTTTGTTGCATGCCAAAAAGTGGCTCAGTTTACCCAAATATATGTGCATAAAGTAAATACCCAGATGTTTCTGTCAAATTTTATCTTTATTTGTATAAAAAAAAAATATATATCTGTATAAAAGCAAAGTGTACATTACATGGATAGAATACTTTTCTCTTCTTTTTTTTTACTTTGTGTTAAAAACCGATTGGCCGCCTTGGTTTTTATTTGTTTTTTATGTTATTTTAAAATGTCTTGAATTTGCCTGCCTATTATAGGGGGGGAAAAAACATCAAAATGATTACTTATTTGTGTTTTGGAATGAAAAATGCACTATAGCGAAGATTTGACACCAGATATTACAACACACTGTAAAACTGTTTTAAAGTTTGTTTTTTAATTTATTTTGTATACAGATCTTTATCTCTGCCTGTTGATTTTTATGTGACTATTTATAGAAGAGAAAATTCTTTATAGAGGGAAATATTATTTATCAGACTAATTTAAATGTAAGCGCATATGCTTGTCCAGAGTACGGTCCGTTGCAAAAGAGCTCAATTCTTTTTTTCTATCAACTTAAGATTTGAGATTTTCAAAATCAATGAAAACTATAAAACGTAAAGCTGTTCAACTTGGCTTAACGTTATATGAAAATAGTACAGCAAAGCATATCATAATTCCCTTTATTGTTGATACTCTGGACAAACGTTGCGAACAAAGTTTAATTGCAAAAGCCAGCAAAAACCTCATTTGATGTTTTTATCCAATGTATGATTTCTGTAAACATTTGCACATTTGTAAATATAGATGGGTCTCTTCTAGTTTTCCACTCTAACTTATACGATAGATTTACGTTTGCGTTTCTGCTCTTTGTCGAAATCTACACGTTTGTACGTAAAACGATGGTCTTCAGCCAAGAACGATGGTCTGTCTCCTCTCGTTACATGATGTGCCTTCTGATGGTTACTAGAACTGTCTGGTTCGTTTTCCTTTATGAAATACCGTAAAAAGCGTTGAAGGCGGAATGCTAGCTAGCTGAAAGCCGAAATAGTAGTTGAATAGCTGAAGTAGAGTTCGGCATTTAGCATAAAATAGTTTTGCCAAACGTTTGGTGGTTGTTGACACGCAAAATCACACAATCAAACAAATATATCTTGTTGACTAAAGTCGTAACATTTGGTTTACAGTATGAAGGATGCCACCGTTTCAAAAGTGTTTGTACAGCTTAGCTGTAGCTATGGTCTTCATATTAATGACCGTCTCAAACGCTTTAAGATATTAGATTAGTTTATTGAAAATTGTGGTCAGTAATTCTTACCTGCGCTTATGTTGAAAAAAAAAATGTAATGAAACCCAAATTATGAATGGAACCAATTTTTTATTTATTTTATTTTTTACAATTCTTCTGGTTTACTTTGCTGTTAATAATAGTCGCTTTTATTTTGTTTTAAGCTGAAATGCATTCACACATCATACTAATTTGTAAACTGTTATTAAGTTGTGGTGTTTGTTTTTTGGGGGGGGGGGGGGGATGGGGGGTGATGGAAGATTTAAAGACATTCAAAAAATAAATACACTGACCATTTGTTTTTCATTGATTGAGGAATCAGTAGGATATATCTTTATTTTTCAAATAAACTTTTTTTCTGTGACAACAGACATTTCTGTGTAAATATACATGTGTACTCCACAGCAACATAGTTGTATATACATTCATGTTTCACATGACATTCGGGTTCCACGACGCCCCCGGCGTGGATTAGCATCGGCTTCGGCCCCAATCTCGACTCATTATTTTTGGGGTCTCTGTTTTAAGTCCCCGGCACACTTCTACATGTGCTTTTACAAACTGTGCAAAGGAAGAAGTCCCGTTTGCTGGGGCGTGTGCTTGTGCCTAGTGCCTCTGACAAGGGCTCAAGGTATTTCAAATGTCAATAAAGAACAGGGCGGTAAATTAACGCCTGAAAAAACAGCGCCAGTCATAGAGTTCTCCAAAAGCACAAACGTTAAAGCAGAAATGTGCTTTTCACCTACAATCCAACTACGAACCGCCACTGTATCTGACTGGCTGTACCGGCACTGTTACGCCGGCCCATCTGCTCCGCGGAGCTACCTTATATTTGCTAATTGCTACATAAAATGCTTAGAAACTTGGCTTGTCCCAAACACACATTTAAATAGCCAAATCTCAAGGCAAAACAGTCTATGTAATACTTCAGAACTTATAAGTTCACATCATGAAGGGTCAAGTTTTAAGGCTTTGTTACTGTGAGTAACGTAAAGTTAAACGCGTTTGTGTGCCATTTAATAATTACAAGTTTCACCAAAAGCTAAATGCGAGGCTGATTTAAGCTATAACAACTGAACTGCACAGAACGTTACTGTTTCAATGGAGTGCGAAAGATGAAATGATCACAATATTCTAGCAAATGAAGCATTTCAAAAAACGGCACGTGTTTATTCTAATGATAGACTTGTAGACTAGTGCTCTTAAGTATTGAACATTTCTTCATGTATTATGTTTTGACATTGACAAGTATGTTACAATAGATATTAAAGTATTAGATATGAAAATGCCCTGTTTGTTGAGTTATAGTATACATGAGTTCACGTAGACGATCAGATGGCACGTTTTAACAAGGAAAAACGAAACGGATTTAAGTTTTCATGAAGAAAAAATCTGAGCCATTTTATTATCTACAAAAATGTAGTTTCACAACCTCTTTCAATTGATTAATTTGACATTTTAGCGAAATTATTTTGGGCATAACTTCAATTTGTGCACTTTCAGAATGAATTACACTTCTTTTTTTACCATATGTTTGGCTTTTCTATTGTGAATTTTTTTTTAAAATCTAAGTTTGAATGTAAAAGTATTTTTTTTTTAAATTGTATGTGACAACTAATGATTCCTTGTTGATTTTTTGTCTGTTTATTTAGTTCATTGAATTTTCACAGATGTGACGAACCTTACAGTTTTACTAAAGAACAACAAGCTAAAATAAACTTAAATAAAACAAACTAATTAAAAAAGACAATCTGTGTTAAGTTTACCTGATAAAACTCTCTCTCTCCCTATAACCTGATTGTTTGAAGATGTCCTTTTTGATAATCGGCGCAAATCATACTTTAAATAAGTCTCGCCCCAAGGCGGTCACGAATACCCATAATTCCTTTTCAGAGACGTTTAACTGAACGTGATTTAATCTGGCTTTTAAATATCAGATGTCGAATTGGTTGCCACATTCTGAGACGTCTCGTTTCAGCTCCACGGCTCATTGCCAGCTCCAACAATACAATAATACACATTTTATACATGTAATTGTTAGTTTTCCCTTTCAAATCCATATTTACAGGGGGAGTTTGTGGTTGCGTTTGCCCTGAGGCAAGGAAAAATGTGTGTATGTGTGTGTTTTCCCACAGAATCTCCACACGAGTGTTTATGTGCGTTGACTTGTCCCGACTCAGAATCCTACTCGAAGCGCTCGTAATTCCTCGTCTGCCTGACGCGCGGGACCATGTCCTTTAACAACCTGACGGAGAAAGAGGAAGAAATGCAGAAGTTCACTCATTTTCATGTCAGAAACAAACGTAGGAAGTTTAAAGGTCAGAGTCATGGACTGGTAATTAGTGTATACGCATATTGCAATATTAAATATTACACTTCAGTGTTCATGTGGACAATTAGCATGTTTTTTAACAAAGAATTTTTTTTACGTTTCAACAAAGTTGGTTTATCAACAAAAAAAAACATTTTTACGTGATTTTTTTATTATTATTTTTTTGTATCTACAAATATTTAATTTAAACACTCCTTCAATTTATTAATTGGACATTTTAGTCAAATTGTATCGACATAACTTCAAATTCTGCACGTTCAGTGCGATCCATACTTCACTTTCTATCATATGCTCGGCTTTTCTATTGTGAAATTTCATTAGGATTTCTATTTGGATGTAAAAGCGAGAACTTGAAATTGTATGTTGAATTTAAAAATGAGAAATTCCAAATATTTAGGCCTCAAGACACTTTAAGATTTATGTATTTGAATTCTCTATCAAATTTGGAATACACAGTTTTGAACATAAACGCACTAATAAACTTAATGCGATGCATATTTGTCAGTCATACATTAATGAAATGGGTACGATTTTTTCAACAACAAAAAAATCGTGCCGTAGTTTCTTATACGCTTTGCATATTTGATTATATTTAAAAAGTCCCGATTTTAAAATGCATTTATTCAAATTGCTTCGAATCAGCATAAATCTGTTCCTTGTGAAAACAATTACATTTATTAAAAAGTGTAAACAGTTCAAATATGGCTAGAGGGTGAACAAGCAATATATTGGATTAGTTCAGATGTATGAGATTGAAACAAATTGGATTTATTGACGATAAATATAAGGACCGGGTTGTTGTGTATTTAAAACACATTCAGTTTATTAGTACTATTACAGAAATCTTTCATTTATGTATGACTGACAAATATGTAGCGCATTAGGTTTGTGTTAAAACTAATACAAATACAGAAATTCAAATGCATGAATAAACCGTAAATAGAACAAGAACACTGTATTCATTGGCCCATAGGCCACAATGACGAGGCTAAACTCAGCCGGTACAGCGTTCGACTTCATAACCTCTCAAGGACAAGCCTGTCTCTTCAAACGAAATGACCTCCGCTTAATGGAACACTGTGTGCTTTTGGGAAAGGACACACAGCAGGTGGAATTTTACAGCTTATAGATTTACATTTACACTTAAAGTTCTGTCAACAAGTCATGTGCCGTTCGATTTTCAGTGGGAAATGTTCCAGGTGATGCTACGGTTGAGCTTTGCATACAATTCCCTGAATGTTTGGTGTATGTGCGCGTTACGTCTTCATTTCTGTTACAATGAGCCAAACGCTAATTACAGTCTCTAGGCTAGTAAAATTATAATAATTGCTTGAAATTATGTTAGAGAGCATCGTTTGCTATTGAACTAGCAAAATGCTACATAATTAGTGTTCCTATCAGAGGCTTTATTTAAACCCTTCGGCAAATTTACAGTTGCAAAGACTAACAGAGTCACGCCTGAAAGTGGTACATTATCAAATGACTGTTTATAAAACAGCTTTGTGCTACAGTGAACAGACATGGCACAATGTTTGTATTAATGGCATCGCTGTATAATTATTTGCCATTTATATTTGTTTATATGCCATTATAGTTTTTGTTCATATTTTGAATTAGGTTTATTTTTGTTTCTGGTTTCGTTTTAACTTTAAAGTTTGAGTAATTTTGCTGTTGTTTTTGTTTTTTAAAATGGTTTTTAGCTAAACTAAACTTAATAAAACTGAAAATGTATACATTTTTTAGTTGTGGTTTATTTACTTTAGTTATTTTAGTACTTCAACTTCGACTAAACGAAAATGTGAAATGTTGCCTTGGCATCCAGCTGAAATAAAATAAGTTTAAGTATTTTAGATTTTATTTCAGGTAATGTTTATTTTATTTGAAGTAATAATTTTTTTGTTTGTTTAATTTAACAATAATTACCATGGTTTGTGTTTGACTATGGGTACGTTTACACAACAACGATGTACTAAAATAAACAAACACTTTCAATTCTTTTACATCAATGAAATGATGTATAATCAATATACACGGATGAACAATGCAGATTTATTTTTACAGCCATCTTTGATCATATTTACCAGGGGTGCCAATAATTCTGACCACAACTGTATAGACAGAACACATAATACGAATTTGTGTTTTTGTAGTTTACATGGAGACGATAGCGGTATCGTTTTCAAAAATGTTTGCATTTTCAGGCCCCCCAAAAAAACCTTTATTGTGTAAATGAATGGCCAAAACGGCCCCTAAAACGTTTACGGCCCCTATTTCACTGATTTCGGCGAATCTCTTGGGAGTAACACATGTTGTTGTTGGTTTTTTTTGTCTTTTAAGGTTGAAACTTTAAATGTTAAAGTAACATTTCCATTTTTTTACACATAAAAACTACTCGAAATGTACTTGGTGCCCCTTAAAGTTTCATATTTGAGTTGGATTGGGACTCTTACTTGACTCCGTAGGCGAGAATGACCAGTCCGATCAGAACCCCCATGGTCCCGTCCAGGAACCAGACACTAGGTTCGTGTTTGAACACCTCGGCGCTGATCAGGATGGAGAATCCCATGACGCCTCCGACTAGGGAGTTAAAACCTGGAAATGAATAATTACGTCAATGTAAAAATATCAGAAAGAGCAGCATGAACATTCTGCTAAATCTATACTTTTGTGTTCCAGAGGAAAAAAGTCACATGGGTTTGGAACGGCCAAATTTTCTTCTTTTTTATTAGCAAACCTTGCTATTAAACAAAATGATTCTTCATCTTTACAGATTATAAATCTTCTTAACATTCCGTTATAAGATAATCAGTCATTTATGTGATAACTAGCTGGTGTAGCGGCAGTCCTTCTGGATGTTTGGACAGCTGGTGAGTTTCACATGCGTTTATCTCGTGTACGAGACGCTGGGTGTGTGTTTGTGCTACTGAGATGGTTGATGCATAGAGTGTTGTTTGACTTTAGCAATTACTGTCACACTCTGTGTGTGTGTGTGTGTGTGGCATATTAAAGAATAATAATGAGGAATAATAATGAACTGCATGTACTTACTATAGGGTTAGGAATAGGGGTTGGTTTAGGGTTAGTTGTGTGTTATTATGCACTACTTGTAACGTGTAACAAGGACACTGTAAAATAAAGTGTTACCAAATATTGTACACTATTTGCTCCATTTAAAGTTAAAAGATAAATATTTTTTCAAAGTTGTAAATACAGATTATTGGAATGTGTTTTACATAAAAAATACATTTCCATTTTCTACTAAAAAATTTCACATTTAATTCAATGTGTTTGAAACTTATTTCCCTCAAAAAGTAAATAATTTTTAAAGTAAATCCTCCACCAGTTTTTTTGTGTAATTTCGATTACAAAAATTACAAGTTTGGTCAGTTAGAAAAGTAATAGCGCATCTTTTCTCAACAAGCCCTGTGATTTCATTTTAACCGTGTGTGTGTGTGTGTCCATCTGTGCGTATTTGTCTATATATATATGTCTGTCTCTGCACTCCCATCTGCTTATCTATCTACTCATCTGTCGAATTTTCTTTTTCAGTGTTTTCTTTTTCAAACAAAAATGCCATAAAACCTCCATAAAAGATACCCATGCGATGTGTGAGTTGTGTTTGTAATAATGTTGTCAGAAGTCAAAAAAACATATTTGTTGTCATTTTGGAGCTCGAATATCTGTCCACCTTTCAATATATGGGGGAAAACACACATTCTACTAAACATCTGTAAAAAAAAATGCCTGTGTTGTGTTAGGCGTAAATGGAATGTATTTCATGTAAAATTCAGTGGGAAATGGGAATGAAATCTTTTTGGGAGTTGATCAAATAATTTTTTTTTAAGCCAATATAGTCACATGTAAAATCCTGCTCCTTCGAGCCCGTCAGAAGTTAAAAAGGGAGGAGCTGAGGTGAAATAAGACCAGACACGTTGCCATGGCACTGTGAATAATAAATCCGGCTGGCCATCACCACGGTAACCCGGTGGGTTTCCGGGGAAACGTACCATCGGTGATGAGGGCCCTGCTGGTGAGGACTTTCCCCAGCATGAACTTACAGATGGACAGAATGGTGCACACCACTCCGCTGATAACCGATACGCTGTACAGGAAGTCATCCTGGGGAAAGAGAAAGAGAGAGACATTATCATACTGAGCCTGATGTGACGTTCAAGGGTCAAGTGCAGTGTTTTATTCACCAGCAATTTATATAGCACACTGTAGAGGAAATCAAGAGAGGAGAGGAAAAAGAGCAGCGTTAAGAATGGAATATCAGTGTACTGCTGCTTACTAGAAACGGAAATATATGCGTATTATTTTAGAAATGGGTAACAGGAACCATTTCAAATTGTAGTATGATACATTGTTGTCACATAATCTCATTATAGTGCGTGGTCATGTTATATTCTGAATAGCATACTACCATACTAATCGTACTACTTCTGCAGTGTATAGTATGCAGTATATAGTGTACTTACTGAACTTAGCATGCTGGTAGCCAAATGTTCTGATAATAATGTGGTGTTCAACTGTTTGAAGTGTTTTTTACTGCATAAATACAGTATATACTGTCAAGTATGTAGTACATAGTATTCTACCAGAATGGAATTGTTTTTAAAGTGTAAAACAGTATGCAACAGTAAACATTTAAAAATGTAGCAGTAAGTATTATGCTAGTATTCTGAACATAGCAAAAGATGTGGGCTATGTTCAGAATATTATACTATGGTGCTGTTTGTTTAAAAACTATGCAGTAAAGTAAACAATTCAAACTGTAGCATACTAAGTTGTGACATTATTCCTCGCATAAAATTGCAAAAGAAATGGCCATTTTTGCAGTGGACATGCACAGCAGTGAGTTTTTTTGACAATCCTGTTTGAAATGAACTGCTTAATACATACTGTTTCAGTAAGTAGTACACTATTATTCTAGACAAAGTTATGGGCTGTGTTCAGAATTGAATGGTAGAGTACTGTTTCCATATTAAAAATCAACATTTCAGATAGTACCATTCTAAATTGTTGCCACATTTTCATTCATACAAAAATGTATATACTACAATACTGTTTTACTGTTTTCTATTAAAAAAACAGTATGCAACAGTAAACATTACAAACAGTAGCATACTAAATGATTGTCATGACCTCATTAAGTGCACACTTGCTGAATTAAACATGCAAGGTAACCCAGGCTTTTGATGATAATAGCATAATACTGTTTGATGTCTATTGCTGCATACTTCAGTTTCAGTACATATTACACACTGCACAGTGTGCAGTAAATGGTGTACAAATATGAGTATTCAATGCATGCAAGTAATTATAGTATGCATACACTGCAAAACTAGTATGAGAAGCATCTATGAATATGTTAGAAAGCAATATGAATGGCAATAAGGAGTCAATAAAAGGATGCAAAAACAAGATGAATAGAGATGCCTTCTCAGCCTGAGCAGAATCATTAAATTTGCACCGCTGGCCTTGCCGACATGAAAAAATGCAACGATGCGAGGTTCCCAGCATCAAACATAACGTCCAACACAAACGCTCAGTCAATGCATCACTTGTTCCCTCCACATTAAACGGTATGATGGATCTTCTGGTGAGACAGCCTCATCAATATTGATGTCAGGCAGGTGAAGAGAGCAGAAAACAATGAGGTGTGTGTCTCGCGGACAGTGTCGAACAACTCTAACCCTCCCTGAAGGGTTTAGAAACAACCTCGTGCCCTCGCATTCATCACAAGCGTTGTCTGCCTGCCCACAAACATCCCACAATGTCTCTCTCTGAAAATCTCTGATGATCCATCTCAGCAAGATATCAGGCATTTGGAAGCAGTCGCACTATCACACATTTTTTTTATGGTTGAGTCCCTCTAATGATTGTAGGTTTAACTACACAACCATATAAACCCTGTAAACATCATTATTTAGGGCTATATTTTTGTGTCGTTTTCATCACTTTCGCAGATGGAGCTGCCTGGAGAATGTGAACAGTCCATTTATGTCAGATGGTTCATTTATTTTGCCTGCAGGCAGAAATATTGTTTTTCATGCACTGGTCAATTTAGAGATTTTGGCCTATATGGCCTTCCATAACGCGTCTTCTTTTAGACTAGTGGAAAGAAAACATCGGAAATACACATTTAAGTATTTGTTGTATTACACTTTATCTTTTTGCATCTGTAGATTTCAATTACAATACAAATCATTAAAGGCCGTTTTCTCGAAATGAGTTTTTTCTCAATTTCAGCAGCACTTGAATACACCAAACTTTACAGTTTTATATTTCTATCTATATTCTGAAGGTTTCTACAGAAGGGTTTGGTCATATAACATTTGCCTATAATTTTATACAACATTTTATTCCTAAAAAACATGGTGAAAATGTATTTTATTTCTGTCAGTTGACAATATTTCTTATGTATGGAGTGATTAAAAAGAGATATTCAAAGTCCCCTCATTAAAACCTTCAACTCTAACATGTCGACAAAACAGAACAGAAATTTTGAACCTGATAATGCCTGATTTGCATATTAAACATAACATTTCAGAAAACTTGTAATGCAAACTTTAATGTGGTTTAATGTGATTAATTAACTTGGGAAGTAAGTATATCTATTATTTAAAATTCATCTGTAGTGTCTTATTTTAGCAGGTTCACGACAGGAAGTGCAAATGGCTCAGATGAGGACTATTACAGGGATTCAGTGGAAAATTGTTGTGTTGATTTTATAGCACCTGAAAAACAAGTCAATCTTGCTCAGAAACACACATGGAATTGCAAAAGGGGGCAGTCCATCTCAAACACCTTGTTCAGAACAGCTTATTAACATTTCATTAGAGAGCGAAAGAGCATGAGAGAGAGAGAGAGAGATAGAGAGAGAGAGTAGGGGGGGGGGGAGTGTTTCTGACATCAGCAGATGAAGGGAGGGAGAAATATTGGATCTATTTTTAGGCGGCGCTTGTATGCGCCAAAACCAAGCTTTACACGCTGAGACAGGAACAGGAATCCTCTAGAGAGAAGCCAGAGTCCTGATTAAAACATCAGCACAGCGTCTCTCTCTCTCTCTCTCTCTCTCTCTCTCTCTCTCTCTCTCTCTCTCTCTCTCTCTCTCTCTCTCTCTCTCTCTCTCTCTCTCTCTCTCTCTCTCTCTCTCTCTCTCTCTCTCTCTCTCTCTCTCTCTCTCTCTCTCCTATTCCTCTGGTTATCGTCTTCTCTTTTACACCCTAATTGTGTTTGCTACACTCTTAAAAATAAAGGTTCCAAAAATGGTTACAATCTCATGCCTTTTGAGAAAATGACATTACAGAACCTTTGAAGTTTCCATGATGTCATAATAGAACTTTATTTCCCATTATGTCATAATATATACCTTTTTAGTTCCAATTGTCATCATATAAGCATTTTTAGTTCTTTCATAAAACCTTTTTAGTTCTTGTTATATCATGATAGACTGTTGTTTACTCCTCATTATAACATGATAGAACCTATTTTAGTTCTCATTATATCACGATGGAACCTTTTTTAGTTCACATTATGTTATCATAGACCTTTTTTATTCTCATTATTTAATAATAGAACCTTTTTTTGCCCTCATAGAACCCTTTTTAGTTCTCGTTATGTAATCAGAACCTTTTTTCATTCTCATTATGTGATAATAAAACCTTTAGTTCTCGTAATGCCATCATAAAAAAACTTTTTTCATTTCCGTTATGTCATCATAGAACCTTTTTTAGTTCTTATTATGTCATCATAGAACCCTTTTTAAAACTGGTTCTAACAATATAACCTTTTTAAGTTCCTTTGGCTTTGATGCCAAAATTGTTTTTTAGAACATGTTATGTGCTGATGCTATAAGAACACAAGATTGTTTCATTTTTAAAACTAGTAGCAAGACTCATTACCAAAGTTCATTATGTGCTATGGTTGGTTCTTGATAAAAAAAGAGTTATTTCCTATTTACTTAAATAAAACCTGTTTAACTATTTAGTTAACAGTAGGCCTACTTAAAAGAAACATTTTTGTCTTAGTGTAAAGAGTATTTTAATAATCTTAAGTACTTTTTTACACTATAAAGTACCTTTTGTGCAATGGAAAGGTTCCATGAATATTAAAGGTTCTTCATGGAAACATAAATGTCAATAAAGAAACTGTATTTTTAAGAGTGAAGAAGTGGAATCTTTACACCACAGATGCAGTACCAGACCAAAGCTTTAGGTGTCTCATTTCATCAAAGGAAGACGAATGGAGAGATAGATTGAGAAAAAGAGTGAGTGATAGTGGAGGGGTAACTGGTTTAGGGGAAACTATTTCCCCTCTTGATGTTGCCTGGCAACAGCGATATCAGACTATTCTAATCTCGTCTGTGACTTCACACCTCGTCTCCACAATGTTCATTCAGCTTTACACTTCTGCTGTTTAGCAGGCGCTGTTAGGGAAAACTCACACAACCAGCGACATAAAAGATGAAGTGTTGGGTTTTTGCATGTGGAGTCCTTCATCTGAGAGACTCTCTTGAATGGAGTTTACATTCAATAAAAAGCCATGAGAGAGTATGAATGCTTAGAGCAAATATATGGAAATATATTTAGAAAATGACAAAATCAAATCAATTAAGCGCTTAGAAAATAGAATAACAGTTAGTCGCAACAATCAATCAATCAACCAACCAACCAATCCAATGAATGTATCAAAGAGTGAATGAATGAACAAACAAACTAATGAATCAACCACTGGAACAATCAATCAATCAATGCAATGAATAAATCAATGAGTCAGGAAAATAACTAATTAAAGAAACAACCACTGAAACAATCAATCGACCAATCCAATGAATGAATCGTGAGTGAATGAATGAACAAATGAATCAACCACTGGAACCATCAATCAACAAATCCAATGAATTATCCAATGAGAGAATGAACAAACAAACGAACAAATTAATCAACCAGTGGAACAATCAATCAACCAATCCAATTCATAAATCAATAAGTCAGGGAAATAACAAATTAAAGAATCAACCACTGAAACATTTAATCAACCAATCAAATGAATGAATCAGTGAGTGAATGAATGAACAAAACAAACAAATAAATCAACCACTGGAACCATGGCTGTGTCCGAAATCGCCCCCCATACCCTTAAATAGGGCACTATTTGGGGAGACAGCCATTTGTAGTGGTGTCCGAAACCATAGTGGACTTTATCGAGTGCAGTATTTCAATCCCACAATGCACCGCAATAACGAGTGTACAACCGATGTACACTCAACGGCTAGAGAACACCCATAATGCACTGTGAATGCACTGTAGGGAACAGTGAATGAGGGGCGATTACGATCAAGAAATCCAGTGAGTAAATGAACAAACAAAAAGAAAAAAAAAAACAAATGAATCAACCATTGGAACAATCAATCAACCAATCCAATGAATCAATCAGTCAGCGAATGATCAAACAAACAAACGAATGAATCAACTAATTCCATGAATACATCATTGAGTCAGTGAATGAACAAATGTGTGTTTTTTGTTTTCTTACCACTTCCGGTTGCAATTTGGTGGCGAGATCATGGATCGCTTTCCCCAGGATAGTGATGGCCGACAAGATGAACACGACCCCAAGGATAACACATGCTCTGGAAAACACACACACACGCACACAGGTACGTTGAGCAACCCACAGCATCAGATCAACTGATGCTTTATTGAGTTCACGGTCTAACTCCTCTCCTGTGTCTGAGTCAGTTAATAACACGACTGAAGCTTCTGCTCGCTTTAGTGCCTCGTTCTCATTAGGCCTGTCAAGCCCTCTGTTTATAAATGAAGACGACGAGGGCTGTCGTTCTCTAATTGAGTCTGGTTAATAGGCGAGATCTGTTCCACTATTTACTCAGCCGCAAGAGTAGCTGGGTTAAATCTGGTGAAGTTTTAGAGCCGTTCTGCTCTGTTTCTCACACGCGGATTGTAATGGCTTTGCGAGCTTAGTCTGTTAAATCTGCTTTTTGGTTAGTGATTAATTAGTCAAACCAAACAAACAAACAAACACACACCACTACAATCTCTGGAGATCAAATTAAAATGAAATTAAGACAAGCAGATTCATTTAATCTAGTTTATCTAGCAATCAGGCCAAGGAGGAACCCCCCCACTGATGCTGTAGAGATGCTTGTGTGCTAGGTGGATCATGTTTGTTTTGACAGGCGAATGAATTTAATATTAAGTGTGTTCTAAATATTTTTATCAATACATACATAAAAATAAAAATTCATTAAAAGTGCAATCTAAAAAGCTGCGAACTTGCATTTTATTAGAAACTTAAGAAAAGCGTTCTCTTTTAGGAATAAAATGGCAATCGCGCTCGGATCTGCACCAAACCAATCGCTCCGAGACCGCCGATGGCAAACGAACTCTGGGGCGGTCTGATTCTGAGTGAGCACATTAGTTATCACAGTTGAAAACCAAAAGAGCACCTCTTCATCTTAAAATGTTGTGTAATTGCGCTTTTCCGTGCAAGAATGCTGTCCCGATGAAGCCTAGATTCCTGCTCTAGCTGCATTATAACATTTATATAGTGTTTGTGTGTCTTGACACTGTTAATCTCTAGACAGAGCTGGGAGATCCAGAGAGAGCTAGCGGTGTATAGGTGTGAAAACGCCCTTAGTAACTGCAACTCCATAGCAACCACCTAGCAACACTTTAACAACCACTCAGAACACTTTAGTAACCACATAGCAACTCCCTAGCATTGTCCTAGCAATCACTCAGAACACCTTAGTAACCACATAGAAAAAAACTAACAACCACATAGCAACACTCTAGCAACTACTCAGAACACTTTATTAATCCAAAAGCAACTCTCTAGCAACCAATCTAGCATTGAACTTGCACCACACAGAACACATTCATTCTACCTAGAAATACCCTAGCAATCACCCAGAACACAGTTGAAACACACTAACAACCACTTAGAAACACTCTAGCAACAGCTAGTAACTCCATACCAACTCCCTAGCAACCACTTAGAACACCTTCAATTCACTCAAAACACCTTAGCAACCACTCTAGCATTGTCCTTGCATCCACACAGAACACATTAACATCTGCCCTTGCAACCAATCAGAATACCTTAGTGACCACATAGCAACTCCCAAAGAACCACCCAAAACATCCCAGCAATCACTTAGCAATGCCATAGAAACCATGCAGAACCCAATAACATCCAGCTAGCAACACTCTAGCATCCACACAGAACACTTCAATAATCCCATAGCAACTCCCTAACAACCACTCTAGCATTGATCTTGCATCCACACAGAACACATTAACATTTACCTAGCAACGCCCTAAATACCAATCAGAACACCTTTGTGTCCACATAGCAACTCCCAAAGAACCACCAAAAACACCCTAGCAATCACTTAGCATTGCCTAGAAACCATGCAATACACAATAACATCCACCTAGCAACACTCTAGCAACCACTCAGAACACTTTAGTCATCCCATAGCAACTCCCTAACAACCACTCAGAACAAACTAACAACCACCTAGCAACAACTCAGAACACCTTAGAAACTGCATAGCATCGCCTTGGTACTGTTTTTTTACACCAGTAAGTCCCACTAATATGCTCTTCAAAATGCAGAGATCTATTTGTATGTCACTATTCTCAAACAGTAAGAGCCTATAGTGTTAAACAGTGTAAGAGTCTTGTAGTCTAGTAGATATGTCATCTCGCTAATGCAGCCTGCGTTATGATGTAATCCGTCTCCACGGCGATCCGCATCCCCGCAGATTCCCCTAGGGACCGGAGCTCACAGCTCAACTGGCCTGCACATTAGAAATGGATTCATTACGTGTGTGTGTGTGTATGTGTGTTTGTGTGTGTGTGTGTACTGTACGTATGCTACAGGTCTGAGTGTGCTGCTGTCTAGCACACTTCTGCCTTTGTCCTCTCTTTCTCTGCTTCCTCTGCTTTAATTCCCTTTCACAAAGCCCTTCTGCCATCTCTATTGTGTCTTTCACCCGATAAGGGACGCCGAACACAGAGAGAGACTGTCTAAAGACATGAAACCCAGAGCAGGGCCACTTCACGGGGGACCAGAGAGTCTGTCTGCCTGGCCTCCATCCATCAAACCTGGTGGTCTTTAGGAAACGTCAACCTGCTATATCCTGCTGAGGTAAATTATGCTAGGTTTGTTTACAAGGATCAGCGCATCTGAACACATTCATTAAATGGTAGTTTTAATGACTTGGTTAGGTCATTTGTTGCGTGCTCGTTCACCCAGCATGTTCTCCTTCAGCCGAGGAACATGTCAAAATCTCAACATCATTACCTTGAAAGATCAATCTGACCTTCTGCTCTCCTTGTTGCCCAGAAACAACATCTAATTGGCTACTTAAACTACCTAGAATCCCCACAGTGCACAAACAATGTCTGCATCAGAAATCACATACTTCCCTACTATATAGTAGACAAAAACAGTTTTTGTCAAAAAAAGTAAGTCCGAATTCACAGCACTCAAGTACCCGGATGACCTTCATCTTCCGGCGAGATTCTGAAGTGTGCATACGATGGACACTTTACTATCCCATGAGAACACGGGAGAGGATTTTTGAATGGCAGTGAAGCGACGCAACTGATGCTGGAAGGTCACATGATAATGACAGCATGGCGAATGTAGTACGTCTAGATTACATTCATAATACACACATTCATACTAGAACGTACGGTCGTGAAGTAATTGCTTCAAAATAAGTATTTTCGATTTCGGCTGTAGCTTATGGCCCGTTCCATGTGGTCACGTCCCATTCCCCATGTTTTCTTTAATCAAGGAAGGATCATAATGTACTCACATGTATTCTCTGTGCGCTGAATGGACGGCCGCGGCGTTACTGTATCGCCAAATCACGATAATGGAGGACAGGACGTCGAGAGTAGCGTCAAACTGCAAACGAATGAACAACAGAAGCGTTAAAACATTAAAGACTATTAAATAATGAACATTTAAATATATCAAGTGTCAGACTTACAGCAAACCCAAAGGCTGATGCACTATGCCGCATTATAGAAACAGCTGCAAAAGAAATGAGAAAAAGTTAGTTCAAATGAAGATGGTTTCAACTTGAAATATTTTTAAATAAATAAATGTTTCACCATTAAAAATTTAGTTGGACAAACTTTAAATCTGAAGTGTTTATATTAAAATAGTATTATTATTATTTTTAAATGAAATATTTAATTGGTTGGACAAACAATTTTTAAGTATGATTTATTTAAAAAATAATAAAAACATGAAATAAATAAAAAAATATTAAAAAAAATTTGAAGTGTTTATCTTTTAAACATATTTTTATTTAATAAATTATATAAATGAGTTAAAATATTTTACAATCAAAATAGTTCATTATTTGGAAAAACTTTAAATGTATGTAAATAAATAAATAGATTTTACAATTAAAAATATAAAAAGTTAGTTACTCCGACAAACAGATTAACATCCCTTTAACATCTAAAAATGATACCAGCAATGGAAACGTTGTGAATTAATGAGCATTTTAATTCCTCCTTACTTTTCACTGTACCCAGTGACTAACCACTCCAGCATGCAGGCAACTGTGTATATTGTTAATATTGATTTTGCTAAGTGTTTGTCTCAAATATACACCTAAACCTTATACATATATATGCATTCCCCTGTTGTAAAGCTGTGCGTTTGCATGATTTCCAGCAGCTAAAGTGGCCTGGATCAGATTTCATCTCTTCACACTGTAATGTCAGCACATGGTGTGGATCTGAGCAACCCAAACAGCACTGTGGCTCATGTCCAGTTATCGACCTAATATTGACCTCTAATGCACCTGAATCCTCTATCCTGAGACTGGATGAGCGATCCGAGATATTCCATCCACCTCTACAGGGTCAGCCAAACTCTTAAAGGTGCCCAGATCTGCATTTCAGGGCTGTTTGTGCTTCTGTTTCCCAATTGATTGTACAGTACAGCACTATAGAACACAGTAGAGTATAGTGAAGTATAGTCATTTAGAGTGTAGTATGGTACAGTATAGTTTAAATGTGGTGCAGAAGTATCAGAACATCCCCCTAATGTTAGCGTATGGTTCCCGTTTGGTTACCAATTCCTAATGTTCAAAAAATGTTCTCTTTAGGTTCTATTTTTTTTATAACCACGAATTAGGAACCAAAAATTGTCAGCTGGGATGAAATTAAGGTGATGCTGCAAATCATAATCATACAGCATTAGGCCCGTTCAGACCATTGACAATAACTATAACAATAAAGTTATCGTTATAGTTATCGCTTTTGGTGTGAACGTGCCTTTAGTCAAAGTTTGCACACACATTCAAATGGAAAAAGTCATTACTCAAAAACAAACACACACGCACACTCTCTGTTCCCCAGAAAACCTGTTAAAAATGAATAACGGAGCTGCTACGGCATGAGATTAAAGATTTAGCAGTTTCTAAATATAAATTCTGTTCCTTTTAGAGAAATCCACTCTGTTTTAGACGACTCGCGCCAGCCGATTTCAAGTCCTCAAGAGGCCATGCTCAAGAAACACATCGACACCGTCAATAAAACATCTATAATCGGTGCGGCCATTCAGAATCCCATCGGACACGCTCTAAAGAACCACAAACATTGTCTCGTGAACAACGTCTACATCTTAATCTTACGACGGACTTCAGGAGTTTAGTTGTACCACATGCAGAGCATCTTGGGTAACAGGAAAGGATTTATGGAGAGTTGTGTATCGGCGGAAAGCTGAAACCATTCCCTGCTCATTAAGAAGTCATATTTATGCTGATTTTCATGTGAAGTCAGCAGCTTCCACAAGGAGTGCTGATACTGCGGCCCGAGCCGATCAAGAAAGTTATGAAGCTTGAAAAAACGTAGGATATCGTAGGATCACAATGAAGTATTGTGTGTATCCAGGATTAGGGAAAAATCAGCTTCAATCTGTCACAGATGCTAACAAGCCAGCTAACAGGGAATGTTCTCAGAAGCTATGAATAAACGTTCTTCCAGTAACATTAATAGATTGTTTGTTCAAAGTTATCGGGTCTTCAATAATGTTCCCAAAACGTTAGCACAAAAACGTATATCATTTATGGAATGTTTTTGCTGAAACATTTCAGTTGGACATTCGTCTGATTTTTTCAGAATGTCCAGAGAACATTCATAAGTAACATTCCCATAATGCTTCCAAAACTGTAAAATGGAATGTTCCCTTAACGTTCGAATTGCCAAGAAGGGTAATTTTTTTTTTTTTTTTTACTTTAAAAAAAAACTGGACATATGTTCAGAGAAGATAATGGAAACATTGGCAAAACTTATTTTTTGTTAGCTGGGAAAACACTTTGAACGGACAATGAATTCTAGAGACATATCACAAAAATTCAATTTTGTTCCTAAGATTATTGCATTTTAAACAAAATGTATGTAAGTAGGACATATTACAATTTAATGACACATTATCTTCAGATGTATTTGCAGGCTGTGGCCCTTAATGTGATTTAGTTTTAGTTTTTGTTTGGTATTAAACTGAAATTGTAGTATGCATAGTGTGATTTGTAGTATAAAAAAGTCAATGTTGCGATATTTTTCATTACAGGACCTTCTGAGATACACAAGCCACCTGATCTGCTATTCACGGAAGCTTGTTTCCGCCAGGGAATACAAAAAAAAAAGTTAATTGCAACTTTTTATCTTACAATTCTGACTTTTCTCCTCGCAATTTCGAGGTTAAATCTCACAATTCTGAGAAAAATAGTCCGGATTGCAAGATATAAACTCTCAATTCTGACTTTTTTCATGTAATTGTGAGTTTATATCTCACAATTTAAACTTTTTCTCAGAATTGTGAGATTTAACCTTGAAATTGTGAGTTATGAAGTCTGAATTTAGAAAAAAGTCAGAATTGTGAGATATAAACTCGAAATTGCGAGTTATAACGTCTGTACTGCGAGATATAAAATCACAATTTTGCAAAAAATTCTAAAATGTGAGATATAAACTCGAAATTAGAAGTCATAAAGTCCAAATTGCGAGATATAAATGCACAATTTTGAGGAAAAAAGTCAGAATTGTGAGATATAAACAATTTTGAGAAAAAAAGTCAGAATTGCGAGATATAAGCTAAAAATTTTGAGAAAAACTCGGAATTACTTTTTTACATCCTGGTGGAAACAAGCTTTAATAGCTATTGCGCAATTTACTGTTACTTTTTAGAATTTCACAAAACTTTGCTTATTGTTGGCTGTTTGCATTTCACTAGATTTGGTAATATTTTTAAAGTAGTCATTGTAAATTGTCATAATGTTACGTTTTATATGGCGTTTGTCACATGCCCGTTAATAATAATAATAATAATAATAATAATAATAATGCCCGTTAACTTTCTTTCTTTCCGCACATTCATGTTGCGTGTTTCACCACGCAAACTTGCGCAACTCGTACAGTACTCTAACAAAAAATACCACAACATTGATTTCGTGAGAACGTGTAAAATCTATTTCATTCCAGTTTGTTACACGTATCACACTGAGTGAACATGCTGCTGCTATGCGTCAAGAACCGCGTTGTGACAGTTATTCTCAGATGCATCAGTGGCGCATGATGTATAAAACTCTTTGAAGATCTTGTCCTTGTCTGCTTAAGGAAGCTAGCCTTATGTGCTTTCTTTTAGGTGTTTTTTTTTTTTGTCTGTGAAAATAGGGCAGAATCTTTATAGCTGGTGAGTTGCAGAATGTTGAAATCCAACACAACAGCTGCTGTAAAAAACCTGTCTTCCGCTCGGTCTGTCTTTTTGACACACACAAAAGCATCCTCACACACACACACAAACCAAAACAGGGAATGTGATCTAGTTTCTGTGTCAGAGTTGGTGAATAAATTTGCATGTTGTTATCACTTACAGGACATTTTCAAGAAACAATTCTGCAGTCACATGAAAGACTTTTGACTGGTCAGTGTTGTTGTTATGATACTACAAAAACTAAAGCTAATGGTATTGCTAATACCTGTAGCAACTAATATAGTTTTCTACATGGTTAAATAGTAATACTTGAATGTCTTTATGGTTTTTGATTGGTTATGTTAATGTGGTGGCAGACAATTTTCTAATACTGAATAAGAGACAAACATGTAACAATTGTCTTTAACAATTATTTATTCCCTTGCAAGCCGTCATACAGTCATTAAAGTGCCTCCAGAGCGTGACAACGAGTTGGGGCATCATTCCTTCATTATAGTTGTTCCTGTATGTATTTAATCCCTGAGTTTCTTTAGTTCTCGGTATCGTCCGGTATGTTATGTGGTTTGGTGACCACACCCACACACCAGTGTACGACACACCGTAAAACTAATACGCTAATAAATTAGTATGTTTTAGTTGGTATCTACGTACATATCAGATACTAAAACAAATTTTAATCAAAAGTGCAAACACTTATACTAAAACTGAAATGTTAGCTTGAGCAGATTTCAGTTACAATACTATAAAACCTTATATAGCCTACTATTGCTAACACTAATGCTAATTGTAATGTTATTGCTAACACTAATGCTTGTAATGTTAATGCTAAAACTAATATGTTAAAGCTAACATATTAAGATAATCTATTCCAGTAGATATTCCTCAGACTGTTTACCATCTCTGAGACTGTGACTTTTTTTTAGCTTTTCGTCTAGTTGTTTTCACAAACCCGTTTACTTGACTCGCTTGATGTTTTTAAAAAACAGAGGAGGTGCAGAGAGGGCAAAGCACCCTCCACCTCTCTCTCTCTCTCTCTCTCTCTGTCTTCCATCTTTTATTTTTAGACTCAGGGGCTCTATGGGAGTTGGCATGCTGGCTTTTACAGGCTGGTAGTGCTGAATGCATTAATATGAGAGTGAACTACCCCTCCTCTATCTGTGACCTCTCCTCGCAGTGTGATATTTACATTCTGTGCCGCAAGAAAATCTTCCACACACACACACACACACAAAAAAAAACCACACACACATGCTAATTTAGTTTTCTTCAATTTGAAGTCAGTAAATCCTCCAAGAACAGACATTTAAACAAAAGCGCTTATTTCTCCACAGCAGATGTATTTCTAGACATGTTTATTAGGTTTGGAGGTATGCGAGCGCATTTGTGCGAGTGTGTGAAGCAGAAGACACTCTGTCGCTGAGAGCGTGTTAATTGGCTGCACTGGAAGCTTCAAGACATCTGGGAATTCAGATCTCGCAGTCTGGCATATATTAGACCATTTTTCTTCTTCTCCTCTTCTTTCTTCCTTCCTTCCTTGCTTTTTTCTGCCTTCATCAGTCTCAAAATGCCTTCCCTTTCTCGAAAACATACAGAACCCCCCACCCACCCTTCGGTACCTTTAGGGCAGGCTGACAGGAGTAGCGCAGCCGTTAATGAAAAACGAGCCGTCCCGCTTACAGTTCAGATAGCGTAACCTCACAAGCGCTTCAGCGAATATAGCAAGACTCAGATCGCCTGGCAGTAAACTGATCAGGCACTTTATCTGAACTGATTCGAGGATAATTCGGTTAAAACCATAATCCACCAGATTTGATCTTCTCAAAACCCATACTGACCCAAATGCACGCTACCCAAACATAACGCTGATGCTCTTGAAGACTGTGTGGGATTTTCGTGGCTTTTAGTGCATATTTTGTAACTTTGAGGTCTCTTTATATGCTAGTGCACTTATAAAAAGTGGTGTTTAAAGGGTCACTCCACCCATTTCAACATTAATCTTTATTGAAAGTGGGTTATATATGTAGTCGAAATGTAAAAGAAATTTTGAATTTGGTGCCCTCTTGACCGAGAAAAGACAGAAAATAACTTTAGGGCGCATTTGTATGTAAGACAACAACTCCCACAATGCACCACATTGCACAGCTCCGCAAGCCACTCCCACTAATCCAGAACAGCGGGCAAACATCAGAGAAATCACTCTTCCATCTACAAGGCTAGCTGCCAAAAGAGTTTGAAATTAATTTCACACAAAATGTCTAGTTAGTTGGCTGTGGCGAGCAGGACGAGGGTGAGAGGATGGCGCGAGTGATAATGAATGACGCCTGTGAGACGCAGCGGTCTCATATCTCTCACAGAGGAGCGGAAGCACAAAAGGAACAGGCCTGATTTTATGTTCTGTTTCTGTTGTGTGTGGCCAGCTGGCTTATACTTTTGTTTTGTATTTGTTTATTTTACTATTAAAATGTTTAAATGTTCGCCGGTTCCCGCCTCCTTCTTCCCACAACAACGAACTCCGTTACATTGGCAAACTCATTAGCGAATTACTCCTCGTTTGTATTTCTTTCTATATGGTGAATTATTGCATGATACCTGGATGTTCAGTCAGAACATATGCGGTGCGACACTAGGATGGTTCACATCACAACACAAACGTCCGTGTGCTCGTCTGATTCATAGATTTCGTCCAGGAGAAATTGCTATCGTTGAAATTCTCTGCAGCAGACGGACTCTATCTGTGTCTGTAGCGCACAGCGAGAGCACAGGCACCAGCAGTCCGCCCAGCTCGAACCCGTCCGGGCTCCTCGTCCGCGACAGGCAGCCGCCTCCTGTTCCTCCAGCAGCCTCAGCTGCTCTTCACTATATTGCGGCTCGTAAAGATAGCCACGAACAGCGGATTCGAGCAGCAGAATTTCAAAATCCTCTACTTCCATATCATGTTTAGTTTCTTCCATATCGTGTTTAGTTTCTTCCGTCATTGTCATAACTTCCTATCTCCACAGCGCTTGTTAGCTTAGCTTATAAACAAGATGGCTGATATTGATTTCAGTATCTACAAGTGAAGTCCCACCCACTGATCTGTGATAGCTCTGTTAGCGCATTAGGTCCAACCTATGGGCGGGTTTGAAAGGGTGCGATCTAGTGCTTGTAGTCTTTAGAGAAATCCCCCCTTCTTACACTTCCTCCTACAATGACGTAAAATGATGATTTTTGCGTCATTGTAGGAGGAAGTGAAAAAGGTAAATAGCGTATTTCTCTCGTCTCAGGGGAAAATGAGAGAGTGTTGCACGACCATTCAATAGTATGACTAGGTTTCTAACAATGTGTCCCTTTAAATGCCCTTATGTGAGGCGAATAATAATAAAGTTCAGTGAACTTAACATTTTAAGTTCTAACCTACTGGCAATGACCAAGGGGGACAACATCATAACTTGGGGTTGGACATGGACCAGTATAAAACCACATACAAACAGCTTAGCAACCACCTAGAACACCCTAGCAACGGCATATACACCACCCCAAACGCTCCAGGAACCATATAGCAATGCTAAAGCAGCCACCCACAACATTGTAGCATTGTGGCGGTGACTATATTTCACATAAAACATTAATTTCCTTCATGTATTGTGTATATAAAACTAACAATTTTATATACACAAGCAACAATTATTTAACTCAGCATAGAAGTTTCACCTACTTTTTTGATGCATGTTCAAGACATCAATGCCTTTTCAAACCATTCCTTGACTACAGTTAACCACTGATCAAATATTTTGTTTCCCAGCTTGTTCACATATCAATATTTGCTTGTAGTTTTCAAGTTTCAATGAACGAAAACAGGAAGTGAGTGTGCTTGAGAGGAAGTGAGGCTTTCTGCCAATTCTTTTTAGAATAATGCTAAACGCTAATGCTAACACTAAACTGTGCCTCTATGACTCTGCACTCTTTATTCTCCCACAAAATTCAACTCAAATCAATATTTATGTCTATGTATTTATTTTGTAACTATTTAGGATAAGTCAACTGCTCATCACAAAATAAAATTGGTAAACCAAATTGCTCATTCCATATAGCTAGCTGCTAGGAAGCTATAGGTGTTGTTATGCTCTTGCTAATGTTTTCTAGGGTGTTGCTAGGTGGTTGCTTATTGGCTCAAGTCAAAAAGCCCTTAGCAAGCACCATGACTAAATGTAGAATAAACCAAAATATTTTGTGTTTTCACACATTAATTTACCAAAAATATTAACTCTATCTCAATCATTTGCCCTCAGCTGTCAGCAATCATTTCCGCTAAATTGTCTCCATTACTGATAGAGGGGAGTTTAAATGACAACATCTCTCAAGCGTCGTTGCTCTGGAGTTGCTATGTGACAGAATCTTCACAGCCTGGCAACGTGAGTCCCAGAGTCCCCGTCCAACTCTGGAAGTGTAAGGTGAGTCATTTAGTTCCCGAGGGATGGAGCACCAAGTAAGAAACCATTCCTTCAAAATCATACATTAAATCCAGTGCAGGGCTTCTGTTTGCTTAAAACCAGCTGCTCCAAGATTAAACCACATAGCCTGGAAGCGGTCTACAAAATAAATAAAGCACTTTGTGCTGAGAAAACAACAATAGTCTGCGTAACACCAAACTTGAGTATCCCAGTTTAATGATTAAAGGGAATATTCTGGGTTCAAGTTAAGCTCTATCAAAAGCATTTGTGGCATAATGCCGATTAAAAGCAAAAACGTTTCTCAGATCCTTTTGGAAATGGAAGGTCAAGTTAAGTGCACTGCATTTTGGGATACAGTTTTCCAGAAAACTGCAACTGTAATCCAGGAATCCAGGAAAATTCAAAGCATACTATATAGTACAAAAATAAGGAGAGTATGCCAGTATGCGGTTGAGAACATAAGAATTGTCTCCAGTACATTAAACTCTTTTGAAACCCCTTTAAAGTAAATTTTACAAAAGAGGAAGTTCCTGTTTTACATCACAACTATTTTTACAGTCTCCCAGTTTTGTACCTCTGAGAATATGTTGTATTTGTAGCTGAGAATAAAGTGTGCTATGAATGTATTTGGTTGTCAGAGTTCCCGTATGTCTGTGTTTATCCTGTGCAACTTCTTTCAGCGACGATTATCAAAGTAATCTTGAAGAACAACCATGAATAAACTAGTCAAACCAGATCTTGTGTATCAAGCTTGTGGCACGGAACCAAACAACACACAGCTGTGGGTCAGATGTTAAAAAATTTGTAAATAAATATATATATAAGTATTAAATGTATTATAAAATATGTATTATTAAAATATAATTACAGGTAATTATATAATAATATATCAAATAAATATGGACATTTTATATTAATATTTTATATTATATAGATATATCTTATTTATAAAAATTTTATTCAATTATATATATACAATTATATGAATTATGTCCATTTTTTACATATAAAAAAGATACAGTATATATATGGAATTTTAAAAATATGGTATTATATAAATTATTATTCTGTGCTCTATGTAAAAAAAACAACTATAAAAAAACTGAAACTATTCTGAACTCGTCCTTTAAAACTACATCACGGTCCCAAAAGAATTAAGAGCTCATCTTCAAAACAGGATATGACATCATACAGGTCTGTATCATCAAGGGGTCCATGATGCTCTAGAATTATGAAGGGCCAGATACTCACTGAACGCAGCGATGGCTAAGATCATCGTCACCACAATGGAGACCCACGATACCCATAATGCCTTTTTTCTGTAACTCTGAGCCTCATGGGGTTTCAGACGCATACTGCTCTCCAGAAGACCTGCTGAGGGACAGCGCTCGGTTAGATTACGCCATCTTTCATCTACATCATGTGTCTCAGAGGAATTTAATGCCATTTATTCTGAAAAATTCTGAAACAGACTTGTCACAGGCTCAAAAGATTTGACTCAAAAGTCCAATTATATAAATGCTTGTTTTCTTTAGCAGTGCGTTTTTTTGTTGTTGTTTTTTTGTATTTTGATTTAAAGTCAGCATGAAATCAAAATTTACATTAATTATTTTTTATTGGTATACTGAAGTATTTATTATAAATGATATATCCATGCACATCATTATTTTTTTTATAAATGTATGTGCCCTCGTAATCCAATTAATTCCCCATCAAGCCCCGCCCACATTTATTTTTTCCCGATCGCAACTTCCATTTCATTCATTGCAACTTTAAAGCATAATTCGAAAATATCTGTTTTGTGAATTTAAATGAGCACAATAAAATTACAGATGAATTAATTCAGAAAAGAATCAGCTATGGCCTAATGAATGAATCTGTGTTCACAGAATATGGTCGGGGCAAGTTGTCACACACGTTTAATATGCTGTAACTTCAAACAATGAAATAATTGCACGTTATGCAAAACAATAGTTTGATTTAAAAAAAATTTTAAATCTGAGGTAAAATGTTTCTTTTTTTACATAAATGTGATATATATTTTTTAGGCATTGACTAGCCTATAATAAATGTAATATGTTGTGTAAAATGCATTATTTAATATAATTTTGTAGTCAAGACTTTAATGTCGTGTACAGAAGCTGACTTTCAAAAATAAACCCACCCTGATACATTTTCACTGGAGTAAACGTGTGACAACTTGCCCCTATGTATTTTTCAATGCAAATAAACTCTATTAAAAGTATTTAAACCCAAACTCGTACCGTTGTCATCTGTCTCTCCTATTTTCATCTGCTGCTCCATGTTGAAAGTATCTGCTTGGTTCGAATGGTGTCCGTTTGCAGGAATCGATGCTGGATCCACTACCGCTGGATCCGGAACGGAAGCAGGAGCACCTGGACCGGGGTCTACAGGACCGGCAGTGGGGTCAGCAGCTGAGGAAGGGTCCGTCATGATGACTCGGTCCCGGGTTCAAATCGTCCGAAGCATCCGAAGAATGTGACACCTGGTCGCGAGTGGAGGGGATGCGCACTGCTGGAGAGCCTCAGCGCATCATTCGCGCGAGCGCGCAAGCACACACACTCTAATTAAGAACACACACGTGTGAATCACCGCGTGCGCTTTACAAGCAAAGCTTGCTCTTCAAAATAATTCAAAAGTATTATTATTAAATACAAGTAGTGGGAATTTAGAGAATCCGTCTGGGAGCTCTGGTGTCGTGTGACCAAACAAACATCTGTGTGCATATTAAACAAACACTTCACACTTCAACTCATACAGAAACCACTTATTTGAATACATCTGAAGGAACACGGAAAGCAAATAACTTTGGCACAATATTATTACGATTATACAGAAATTGTTATTGTAACAGTTCATCAACCTAATACATTGGGATGGATTTTATTTGGCAAAATATGATATAGATAGATAGATAGATAGATAGTTAGATAGATAGATAGATAGATAGATAGATAGATAGATAGATAGATAGATAGATAGATAGATAGATAGATAGATAGATAGATAGATAGATAGATAGATAGATAGATAGATAGATAGATTTTAAATAGAATATACAATTGTAATTACATTTCAAATTACTTCAGTAGCGGGGCTTTAGCGACATCTTGTGTGACAAAGTCATTATTGCAGTTTACGAAACTAAAACAGGTCTGTCAATTTACCGTCTAGAATAAAAGCGAAATTACTCTTGAATGGCATGTTAATATTATTCATATAAAATAATGTAACATTGGTTACGGAAAAGTTGTTTCAAAGAAATGTATTACATTGATAGATTATGAAAATAAACTTTTTTCTTTGTTTTTAAAAGTATTTAAGTATCAAAAGTAAATGTCAATGCATTGTTTTATTATTGTTGCAATACTTACAGTAGCCTACCTTATGCTTCTGAATCTATGCCTGTCTCCCTACCCTCATATCAATATCAAATTTATTTCTAGAACACAGTTCCAGTAGTGGGATTGAATGTGAGATTGAATAAGTGCACTCAATAACGTCCAAATCTGTTCCCTCAAATAGTGCCCTATTTAAAGTTTTGTGGCTTTTAGTATGAATATGTTAGCCTTACTGTTATCTATAATCTAATGTAATCCAAAACAATGACAAAATTTACATTTAGAAGACCAAACCCAACGTTGAAAATGAAAATCACGTTGATGTCAGTTCTGACGTCAACCCGACTTTCATTTCCAACCAAAACGCAACTCATGCAAACCAAAATCATCCCCTGACTGACGTTACTACTTTCTACTCAAGGCCCTTGACAGAAATGTAGTGGAGTAAAAAGTACGATATTTGTCTTTCAAATGTAGTGAAGTTGAAGTAAAAAGTTCCCAGAAAAAAATAATACTCAAGTAAATACAGATACTTAAAAAGTGTACTTAACAGTACTCAAGGAAATGCACTTCCTTACTGTCCACCTCTGCATATAAACAAACTTTTAACTAAGATGCAATTAATCATTTGATTGTTATGATTACATGCTTATTGCATATATTATTATAAATAAAAAAATCTGATACTTTTATTATTCTATAAAGATATCTTAAAGAGTTAAAGGCCTGGTTTCACAGATAGGGTTTAGATTAAGCCAGGATTAGGCCTGAGTTCATTATGGCATTTAAGTAGCTTTTTTAAAGGTGCAGTATGTAAGATTAACAACTAGCGGTTTGAAATGGGTACTGCAGTTCAAATTCAAAATATTAGAGAGGGTTGTTTCTCCCACCCCCTCCTCCTCAGACTAATGCTCACACGGGTCAGATTGAGGACAAGCAACAAGAGCGAGCGTAATTAACAATGGAAGACGAGGAGATATACATGCTTGTAAATTGATAAGTTGATTTATCCGTGTTTTAATATGCTCCCGTTCATTGAGACTTTTTAGGTCTGGTAGAATCTGCGATCTCTGACTTAGTTTGTTTGCTGGCTTAGCTGCAATGCACTATGTTTTCCGCCAACCAGGGCCGGATTATCTATACAGGATTGGGCGAGTGCCCTGGGGCACCAGCCAATAGGGGTGCACCCAGGGCCGGATTATCCAATGGGCATTATGGGGCCCAAGCGAGTGGAAGAAAAAATCCTTCTTTTTTTAACATTTCAGATAACGGAGCGTATATTTGCACTAAGTGCCTTTCTTTTTGTCAAAAAGACGCCCGCCACTAAATATCGACAGTGGCAGGTCGTAGGGCGTGAGGTGCTTATAGCTTTTGACGCGTTCGACCCGAGTTTGAATCCGCCATTTGCCGAACTCGCTCTTCTCCCTTTTCCCAACACACATGAGATGTAAAATTTGTAGCCTAACATAAAGGTCTCTAGCGTTATATTTTGCCAACGAACTAAAATCGAAACCGTGATATGGCTTTGTGCCTTTATAAAACAGCACATGACTTTAATTAAGTAGCCTATATAGGCAGTCTGTTTGTGCTGCGTGATTTAAAGAAAAGTGCGCCCTCTGCTCACGTGATCAGCTTGGTGATCTGGTGTTTTCTCCTAAATAAAAGCTCAAGGGTTTATTTCTTGCAAGGGAAGAAATTACGACAAAAGTATTGTAATTTTCCTATACTATAGTGTAATGTAAAATATATACGTTTGAAATATTCATTTTCATTTATACAGTACATTTATAGGCTATATTTGACGTCATATAATTATATAAATCATTATTATATTATTATAATAATTATTTGGCATCCTAAAACCAGTGATAATGTAACTGAGACTCTATATCATAACTAAAAAGATGTTTGAGCCCTCTTTAATGTCCAGGTACAAGTCAATGCTTTTTCTTTGTTTAATGTGCAGAGTTCATGGATTGAAGAAGCCGGTTGAATCTCTTCATTTTTAGCTCTCAAAGTGCACCAGATTGATGCATTTAACCTTAAAATGTACAAATTTTTCTTGCGGGGCTGCTAATGTAAATGTACTTTTAGTCTGGGACTAGGATTAAGTATTGTCTGTGAAACCAGGGGAAAAAGTTGTCGATCCCCCATCTTGAAAGTTACGTTTAATATGTCACGTACCGCCTCCATCCAGCTCGTGTCGCTGCAGCGCTCGCCCTCGCGCCCAGTGACGTCACGGTGATGTAGAGCGCAGTGCGGGCGGAAGCGGGTGGGATGATGGCGGCGGTGCAGCGGGGCTCCAGCAAATGGCTCTTTACCCGAGAACAGTTCGAAAACACTCCGTCCCGCCGCTGCGGAGTCGAGCCCGACCGCGAGCTCTCATACCGACAGCAAGCCGCCAACCTGATTCAGGATATGGGACAGCGGTTAAACGTGTATCCTTCACTAAAACAGCAGCGCTGTGACAGAGTTAGCCGTTAGCATATTAGCACGCTGCCGCTTTTGATCAAGTGAAAAATGTGCCAGCTAAAATACGATGTTTTACGCGTTAAAATTCACACAAAACACCTCATTTTTTACAGTTCGCCTTTTAAATGCATAATAAAGTGTATTTTGGGGTATAACATGAGTTAGTATGTGAAACAGACGTGTGTGAATGACGGGAAGGTGATTCAGTGTCTTTATGCTTGATCTAAACCGCATTTCTGGATTAATATAGTTTTTACCTAATTTAATCTGCTTTTTATTCCTATAATGAGGTTGTTTGGAGTATTTTATGGGTTTAAGAGTGATTGAGACGTAACTTTGTTAAGGCTAAACGAGATGTGTTTTAATTGCGTGTTGTCTTATGTAAATATGCTATTTAATGTATTTTCCCTTTTAATATAGTTAATTATTCAGTTTTTTTCCTCAAATGTATTAATGCATATTTGTTTGCATACATGTTTGGTTTTGAGTGGTCGTTATGAATGTTGCTATTTATTAGTATAAAATTGTTCTATATTATATTGCATAGTAGGTTATTTTGTAGTGTTTTTCTTCCTTGATGAAACTGTGCAGATCCCAGCTTACAATCAACACATCAATCGTCTATATGCACCGATTTTACATGCTTAATTCCTTTACGAAATTCCATAGAAATGTGAGTATGCTTTTCTTTTTTTATTGATTATGATTTGATCACTCTAAATTTTCATATTTATTTCTGTGTGTTTGTTGACCTGTGTATGCACAATATTTTGAGGATTTCACAGGAATTTAATTGGCAACACTGGTGCTATACGTAGCCTGATTGTTTATTGATTTTTGTCATATTTTGAAAGGTGCATTAATTCTTTGCTCTCTTCAATCAGATCATCTCTCCCACCGCTCTGTTTCTGGCTGCTAAAGTGGAGGAGCAACCCAGGAAACTTGAACATGTTATTAAAGTAGCACATGCTTGCCTGAACCCTCAAGACCCTCCGCTGGACACCAAGAGCAATGTGAGTGTGAGGCTTGTGGGTAATGTAGTTTCTTGCTCGACTTTGAATGGGCGATATGGCCCAAAAAACTATTGTGATAATTTTTTCATTACAGTCGATATAGATATTATCACAATAAATGTCAAACGTTTTTCTTTCAATTTGTAGAAACCAGACAGTTAATTGTGGTTGTAATCTACTTTATATTGTCAGAACATGACAGTCACTTGCCAAACAGGTGAACATTTCACAAATCTGAGGTAGAATATTTACAACTTTTCATTATTTTTTCCTTAACAAAAGAAATTTGTGTTGCCTGACTTTGATGCGTATCATCGGCACAGTTTGCTGCACAGGCCGTAATATTTTGTTTTGTCTCTTAGAAATTCACATTTGACAGTAGCTTGAGTTAGGATGCAGATGTAAATTTTATCATTAACAAAAATGGTAACATCTGTCAAAATTTAAACAACCTCATAGGGTAAAATGGTATATATTTTGTTTCAGTTAGGACTTTACTTTTGTTAAAATTAACCATTGGTCATCCATAGTATCATACATGTAGATCATGATTATCATTGGTAAAACCACGCATACATAACACTTCACTACCATGGAAAAATGTAACCATATAGTTTCTATGATATTTGTTATGAAGAACAGTAGCCATTATAAAATCTCTACTATAAGTACATATGTACAATGTGGGCCAGCGAGTTAGTGTTACTACAGTAAATCCATGGTAAATGATGGTGATTTGTCAATTAAAAAGTTTCTCACGTTTGTCAGGACGGTTTTATCGAGCTTTCAAAGTAGTCTAAATCTCTGAGACATTTGTGTTCTTCGCTGAATTCAAAATCAGAAAAATGTACAACTTGTAAAGAGTGGAAATAAGGTGTGTCCCCTTTTAAGAGCTGCGCGCTCCCTGCTGAACTATCGGCAGTATTGTATTGTATGTGCCGTTGCCTCGATCACCCCTTTTACTGTCTATGCCAGCGGTCGGGAACCTATGGCTCGCGAGCCATACCTGGCTCTTTGGCAAAAATCATGTGGCTCGCGAGGTCTCTCACCCTTTACCAACAAACGAGCGAAACAAAAAAATAAGACACATCAATACAGATCGGCTCTCTGCAGAAAAATCTGCCAGTTAAAATTCCCTTGTAGCACAGTCTACCGAAGTTAGTTAAACGTTTATGATAATAAGTATATTCATGTTGTACCGGCAAAAGAGCTTATTCAGTGCTGGTCGCGCTCGCGAGTGTTACGAGTCATCAGAGCAATCAACTTGTCTCTGTGATAACCTACAGCTCCTGCACTGGGATTCAAGCAGCTGCAGCTTGTTTAAGGTAGGCCTAATGGCGAAAAGCAGCAAAAAACGTAAAAGAAGGCTGTAAACTTTAATACTTTCACTTTTGCCGCTGAAACCCTTTATGACACATGATAAATGGGTCGTATTTTTGATAATCCACGCAGATTTCAGTTAAAGATTCTGTTTTAATTTATTAATAACAAAAATGGAATGAATGAAAAAAAGAGCAGGATGTGCTTTATATTGAAAAGAAATATTAAAAGCGCGATAAGTCGCGAAAGAGAACGGAATTACTGGCAGGATGCTGTGTGCGCGCGCCGAGCGCAACACGGAAAAGCATAGCCTTTGTCTTCGGTTGCGCACCTAAACGGCCAAATAAATACAGAAATACATAAAAATGGCAAGTCGAGTATTCACGTAAACACAGTAAATGTAAGTACTGTGTTTTCTCTCTCTCTCTCTCATGCAGACAGAGAGGATTTATGCTCATCAGTTGACAACTCAACCTCACAGTGAAAGCCCTTCACTAATATTGAAACTTTGCTAAATATTTGTTTGTTTTTAGCCTAATGCTGTTGAAATTTTATTGAAAAAAAAGCACGTCTTTAATAATAATATTATATAATTATTTTACTGTGGCTCTTTTGGAAAAATGCATTAACCAAAAATGAAAAAATGGCTCTTTGGTCAAAAAAGGTTCCCGACCCCTGGTCTATGCGAACACCCAAAGCAGTGTTAATTTTGACAGCAAATTTTGATTTAGTTTTAGTCTTAGTCTTTTGACTAAAATGCCATTTAGTTTTAGTCATATTTTAGTCATCTGAATTGTTTTAGTTTTAGTCTAGTTTTAGTCGACGAAATACAATACGATTTTAGTCGACTAAATCTACAGTAGATTTAGTCGACTAAAATATAATGGGTTTAGTTTAAGTGTAATGCACTAATTTAGAATTTCGCTTAAATGTCCAAACCCATATACCGGAGAAAACATCTATTAACCTATTAATATGAATGATTTTTAAGTTTGAATATGCAATACAGATTTAACTATTGTGACTTAAAAAATATCTTAATTAAATAAAACCACTTTTCCTAAAGTAAAACACAGTCTTCCTTTCAATGAATGATACCGGTATATGCATTCTTTATAACTTGCATACATCATTCTTTATAACTTGCATACATCATTCTTTATTCTTTCAAGCAGACATATTTATTTGTATGAATTAAATATAATTAATCCTTATTAAAGCTATTAACAAACAGTGAATGCTTTCTCTTTTTCTTTTGTTGCTTGAATATTAAGGACACAGACCGCATTAGGTTTATTACGCACTTATATTTATATTTATTACGCACACATGCGGATACAACCGCACTGATGCACATCCGATACACTCACAACTGTTTAAGACATAACCGACATAGTTTACATGAATACTCTCCAAAACGGACATTTAGACATAATGTTGTGTTTATTTTTTCCATTCAGACACGAAAGAGAGCTCAGTTCAGTAGCTACTCGCGCACTGTAGGCTATATGTGTCTATGTGCTGCACGCTTCGGGTTAGGTGTGTGCGCACAGAAAACCGCACCGAATAGAGCTCTTTTTTGCGTCGTCACTCTTATTCAGATCTATATGTCTGCTCTACTCATTCTCCCAGACGTTTATATTTTTTAACGTTTTATGAGACCGCGGGGTAGATCAAGTTACAGTAGGCTACAAATGTGCGCATCTACCACACACGCGCAGGACATCAGTTCTGACTGGATCGCTTTCCAGATCGTCACTAACATTTTCGTCTAGTTTTTATTCGTTGACGAAAATGTCAATAGATTTGTCATAGTCTTTATTCAAAACTAGGTTTTATTTAGTTATCGTCTCGTTTTCGTCTGTGAATAAATGTCGTTGACGAATAATTTTCGTCATTATTTTCGTCAACGAAATTAACACTGACCCAAAGTCCTTAGTCTCTGGAACACCCCATGTAATTTCTGTTTGATGCTAATTTTTATCTTATTTTGTTTATTAAGTAACGATGTGGACGGTAGAACGTGTGACAGACAATTAGACTAGTTTCCCGGGGAAAATAACAAACCGGGAGGGGTCCGGGAGATAGGACTAAAAAACGGGAGAAACCCGGGAAAAACGGGAGTGTTGACAGGTATGAGCTAAGTTATTGTTGGAGTACAGCTGGATTTTCGATGTTAGCACGCTGTATAGCTGGTAGTCAATATCGATGCACTCCACTCCGTTTTGACCGCCTCATGTTTGGTTTCTTTTTTGCCGCTTCAAGTTTGTCTCTCGCGTGAGAATCTCGTGTCACGTTCGCAATGTTCAATTAGCCGACAATTAATTTAATCGAGTAAATTCTTGTCGACAATTAATCGATAATCGATTAACCGTTTGCATCCCTAGTCTGTTTTACCCTAGTCATTTACCTGAATACTGGCCAAGACGGACATTTTGACAATTTTGTATGCATTTGACCGTTTAAGCGCAATAAGCCGCGAAAAATAGTCAATTTGATACTCGCGAGCCATTTGACAGGCAGCTTTATGAGAGATCAGTGGTGCATGTGCTTTTGGTGTGGTACTGTGGGAATGAGTAAAATTCTGCGCAGAACAAGCACTATTTAACAGGAGCAAATGAGACATGTGAGTGAGATGAGGCGGGTGTGTGTCAAACTGTAAATTTGCCATTGGAGAGAAGAGAGGGAGAATGCTCAGCTGGTTTGGGTGTATCAATACTGCAGAAAAGGAGTATTAGAACTGTTTCAGATATTTGAGTATTGATGCATATGAAGAGTTTGGGTCCAAAACATGATAAACGCCATTTTTAGATCAAATTAGTTACTGCAAAAATCAGTATTGTATCTGGTTGGTATTGAAAAGTCAATGTTTAATTTGAAGTAAAATGCGATATCCACCGTGTTATTCTGTCATGTTTTCTCCCTTTCTTTCCAAACCGCGACAAACGCCAGTCTCCCTTATCTGCAGAATGCGATACATCCGCTCAACCAATCACAACGCACCATTCCACGCAATGTAAACAGTAACGGCAGCGCCTTAAATACACCCGGCTTCCTAGTTTTTCTGATCTATTTTGTACTTTTCGATCAACAAACAAACAAAAAAAATGAATAATTTTGAAGGCATTGATGAACCTGTGGTTGTTTCTGCGGTGGGTAAGAAACGTAAGGCATCGAAATCGAATCATTTACGTGAGGAGATTAAGAAGATGAGGCACTCGGGAGGAGGAAAAATGTTTTCAATCTTCTGTACAGTTCTATTTTGAACAGTTTTACACATATTTTATATTAATGCAATGGATTTATAGTATGCACAAGACTACAAATTCAGTGTATAAAATGAATGTGATTTTTATTCATTGTTTAAAACTTGAAGCATAACTCTGGCATTATTCAACCCATAGCCCTGTTGAGCAAGGTCACTGTGAGCTATTGATAGCTATTCCTTTACTTATCAATAGCTTGTGGTGACCTTGCTCAACAGGGCAATGGGTTGAATAAAAATCTTTAAAAAAATCTTATAGCCCTAAACAAGTGATATAAAATTGATACTATTATTTGTGAATCTTTGAAAGTATGTGTTTTTTACTAAAAATATTATACTAATAAACTTACGTTGTTGTGTATTTTCAACAGTTTTAATATGAAAAAAAAAACTTTTATATTGATTCAATGGATTAATTGCATTTTGAAAAAAATGTTTTTAATGGGTTGATTGCATTTTGGGGGAAAAAATAATCATTTTTTTAATAAATCTTTGAAAATCAAAACCTGGATTTTAATTTTTTTTTGTTATTAATGACCTACAAATGCTATGTGAAAGTTTGAAACAGAAAATAGTGGTTTTCATCTTTCCACTTTCTTGGTAAAGAAAACACATTTTTACTCAAATTAATCTAAATGAATTTAATGCGTTTTGGAACCAAACTCTTCATATTGAAAAATCGATATTTACTTTTAACACTTATTCATTATTTAGAACATTTATCGAGCTTGTTATATTTTTTTGTTATATTATCATTCGCATTTTATCACCCAGCCCTATAATACATCATACAAAATGATGTAAATTGCACATAAATGGTATGAGTGTTAAATGTATATTATTTGGTCAGTTTTTGATGTTTTGCCATCGTCATAAACCTTGAGCTGGTGTGATTGTGTGAACTGCAGATGTACCTCCAGCAGGCCCAAGAGCTGGTGCTGTTGGAAACCATAGTGCTGCAGACACTCGGTAAGTGGGGATCTGTTAATGAAAGTGTCTTTGTGCACGATGGTGAACACATAGAGTCCTGTCTAACCGGTGGTTTTGTTTCAGGGTTTGAGATAACTATAGAGCATCCACACACAGATGTGGTGAGATGTTCCCAGCTAGTGCGAGGTAGATGCTTCCAGTCTTTCTTCATCTCTTTCTCTCTTTTCTTTTTACTGGCTCACTTATTGAAACTCAAAACTTCGTTCTGCCTTTTTGGCTTTGCTTTGTACGATGATTCTGTTAGCTGGGCTTCCATTCATGTATTTTTTCAGACTTTTATTCATTATTATTATAATTATGCTTTATGGGAACCCTAAAACGTGCATTAAGTTTTTATTTTAGTTCATTGAATTTAAATGTTTTTTCATTTATTCTGTAAGATAATGCATAAACTACAGTGGAAGCATATTTACTCAATATATTCCTATAAAAAAGTCATTTGACTTCACCTTTAGACTAAGTCATTTTACATTTAAACTACAAATTGCCTTTTTATTTTGTGTACATTTGTCTGTAAGTCTGTAATTATACTCAAATATAAAATGAGTACATGAGTAATAAAATAAACATTTAATAATAATAGTTCTGCAAGGATGCATTAAATTGTTTAAAAGTGACAGTAGAGACATTATTAAATATTACAAAAGATTTCTCTTTCAAATAAATGCTGTTCCTTTGAACATTGTTCATCAAATAATTATGAAATATATCAGTTTCTACAAAAATATGAAGCGGCAAAACTGTTGTCAACATTAATAAGAAGAACTGTTACCTGAGCATCAAATCCTCATATTAGAATGATTTCTTAAGGATCATGTGACACTGAAGACTGGAGTAATGATGCAGAAAATTCAGCTTTGCATCACAGGAATAAATCACATTTAAAAAAAGATTAAAACAGAAAACAGGCATTTAAAATGTTTCACTGTATTTTTGATCAAATAAATGCAGGCTTGAGCAGAAGAGACTTCTTTCAAAAACTTTTGAATGGTGGTTTATATTATAATATAAATATCTTTTTATGCTATACACTGCAGATACCTTTTTGTTGGACTAAACTGAATTAAATTTAAAGGTGCATGCTGTAATTCTGAGTTTAGAAAGGCAAAACATGGTTGAAGAGTCACAGTGTACATTTGACGGGATTGTATCTGACGGGACGTCTTTTCTGTCTTTCTCCTCAGCGAGCAAGGACTTGGCCCAGACCTCCTATTTCATGGCTACCAACAGGTTGTTACCCTGACCCCTATTTGTTGCACTGCCATGGCACCCTATGACTTCCTATTAGGCAGGGTTCTCCTTCATGTGTCCAACGCTCTCTCGCGCCTGGGCGAAGCCATTGTCTGCCCAGCCCGGCGCAGTGCGGTGTAATGTACGGAGGGCTTGCTGTTGGCACAGAAGGTTGAATACACAGCCTGGAGTGTAGAGGTGCTAATAGAGATATCTTGATTGAGTGCATAGGTCAATAACTCAATTGGTAGCCTGAATATCAGCTCAGAGTTCAAAGGTGTAAACTTAGAGATTGTCACGGTAAGTACTAATGACCGCATTTCTTTTTCATGTTTATTTTTAGCTCGAAGCTGTATTATTATTATTATTATTATTTAAAAAATAATTGTATATATCTTAAATATAAAAAAATAAGCATAGATATTCTATTTTTATTCAGGATGATACATCACAATACCAACTTTACAGTATTTTTAAAAGTTTTTTAATGCAAATTTTGACATATTGATGAATTTATAGAATAATTCTGCTGAAAAGTAATTTAGAATTGATCTACAAATACATATTTATTATTTAATTTATTCATGGTTTGTGAACTATTTCGTTACAGTGTGTCTTGTTGGTTTTAAGCACCGTTAATGAATTCACCTTCAACTTAATTTCTCCTGTATTGTAATTACTTCCAATGCTTTTTGTCCTTATAGCAATTTAATTTAGGGAAGATCCCTATTGCACTCTAGCTACATCCGGCACACTATTATTTTAATTTCACATTTTTCAAAAGCAAATTTTTCGTTGGACAAAGACGCCTTCTCACTGTGTCGGAAGGCCAAAGCGTAGAGAAAAAGATGCGTTATTAAATATATCAGAATTAGTGTAGCCTTGGCTCCCTTTTTGAGATCCAACATTTTTTGTGGTCTAAACAATTTATTCTCAAGCAATATTCTCATTAGTGTTCTGTCAGCATTTACATACTTAAATCTGCATATTTTTTATATTCACCTTAGGGTGTTATTTACCTTTTATTAAGGGCTTTTTTTAGCCTTATTAAAGGTCATCTTTCATGCCAAATTCTTACATTTGATCAATTACAATTATAATAAGATACTGTAGGGCTGTTACCAATCAAATTGAATAATGTACACTGCAAAATTACAACTGCAATAAATATTGTTATGAGATTAACTGTCACCCCCCTTTTTGAGAATAGACGTGAAAATGCACTATCCAGACTTAAATGGTTGTAATTCAAGATTGCTTTGGAATATACACTTATGTTTGGTCTTGTTTTAAAGAATTCACTCAGCAGATTATTGCTGAACTTAAATGAAAGTATGAAAAAGCTATGGCAGTATAAATTTACTGTAAATCAAATGTACTAAATGCTTTTTATTTGATATAAAATCTATATTTTATAAAATAATTTTTACTATAAAATCAAAGCCATTTATCTAACCAAGTTGTCTTCCAAATTTGACCCACTTTCCATTTATTTTTTTATGCATTCCCCTGTAAAAAAAATAAAACATTTGTCAAAATCACTTCTATCACAAAATAAGGACCTTGAGACTCAGACCTTGAGACTCAGGCCTTTCTGACAATGTGTTTTATCAAGATCAGAAAAGGTTTTGATTATAAAGTAGTTAAAATAAATGTTGTAATATGAAACCTCACACCTTACACTAGGGGAGGAGCCCGTTAAAATAATTTAAAGTACTGTTTCCATGGTAACACAACATCCCATTTTAAAATGATTTTCACAGGAGGAATTTTGACTTTGTAAGCTTTCGAATGATACATCATTTATGATGACTACTAAAATATGTGATGCACAAAAAAGGCAATAAAAAGAGCGCGCAAATAAGAAATGTTGAAAAAAACCCACAATTATTCTTTTAAACTAAACCACCAGTAGGTGGCGGCAAGTCACTTAATGAGTGTTCAACCGATTCATTTAAAAGGCTGAATCATTCAGTAGAAAAAACAGCTGAGTGTTGCTTTGAGATTCGCAATAGTTCTGCTTTGATCTTTGTTTGGAACAAAAACTGTGAATATTGTGTCTAAAATGCAAGTAACTTAATATGAACTACTTGTTTATTGAACTGTAAAATCATTCTAACATTTGCAATCGTGATAATATATCCGGCAAAACGGCCCTCTTGGTCATGTAATGTTACTTAACCCTATGATATATGTTATAAATAATTTTAAAAAATCAACATTTAGAATTTTTACCTCAGTATGTTACTTCTATGAGTTTCTTTGTGTGCTGTTACGCTCATTTGTTTCGATTACTCCATGAAAGTCTCTCACAAAGAGCCTCAGCGAGTCTCAACAGCGCGACTTTGTAACCAGTAATACACTGTATAATCAATTCAGGGATAATTGCATTTCGATGCCTCCCTAGTTGTTTTTTGTCACTGAAGTTTTAATCAGGATGTTTGTCCGGTCGGGCAAGTAAAATTCTCTGTCACAAATTCCCCTTCAAAAAATCCACTTGTCCCGGACAAGCGTTAATGTTGAGCCCTGCGAGTCTTTAGCCATTTTTAAGAAACCGTTAAAGACGCTTCTTTTCCACCAACACGTGACCCATTAATACTAACAAATACTATTCTATTATATATAAAACATTTTTTTACTTGCTTTGTGTACTGTGCTAGTCTATCTGGGACTACTCACACCTCTTGTATATTGTTGCCCTATTGTTGGTTTAACTGCGTCTATTTTTCTCATTTGGAAGTCGCTTTGGATAAAAGCGTCTGCTAAATGATTAAATGTGACTAAAAGATCATTTCAGGCCAGTCAGGTGACTTTGAGACCGATTTGGTCATTACAGCAAGAAGTTGAGTTGCTTTGGCGTTGCTGGCATCATGCTCTTCCAGTTGAGTGTTGTGCATTTGATGCCACACTAAGTTAATTAAGTTATATTTTTTGTTGACTGAATCTGTTTCATGCATTACATACATTTTGTTTTACAGCCGACCAGACAAACAGCATTCTAGCAAACATGCATCCGACTGGACTATGATCAGCTTTGACATGAAATAATCCCGATTATTATGATGAACTAAGAAGAATGGAAATGAACTGAAGGAGTTTATTGAATTAGGTTCCTAGGGAAGCATTTCTCATGTCCTCTGTTTGTAATGGAGTGTTTTCTGTCTCTTCTCTTTTCTTCTCTCTCTTGCAGTCTGCACCTGACCACCTTCTGCCTGCAGCATAAACCCACAGTGGTGGCCTGTGTCTGTATTCACCTGGCCTGCAAGTGGTCCAACTGGGAGATTCCCGTTTCTTCAGATGGGAAACATTGGTGGGAATATGTGGACCGGGCCGTCACTCTGCAGTTGCTTGACGGTCAGTCAAACACAACTTGGCTTAGTAGATACTTAACAATTTTGTTCTTTTCAAATATTTTGTGAATTGTTAACATACTAGTTGTTTAAGTTTTATATATATATATATTATATTTTAGGGGTGTAACGGTTAACAAAACTCACGGTTCTATACGATACACTTGTGTCACGGTTCGGTACGTTTTCGAGGAAAGAAGAAGAACGTTTTCGGAAGAAAGAAATGCCAGAGAAATTTCCTTGATTTAATTTTTTTAATTATATTTTTATTAAAACTAAAAGTATGATATTTTTTTTACTTTGAGCAATGGTGGAGCTATACTTGACTTTTCTTAGGAGCATTTAAACAAAACAGCTCCTTGGACAAAAATGAAATGTAATATTGTAGGCTAGTAGTTATAAACAACGGTTTATTTTAGTTCAGATTAACATTTGAGGGCAGCAATTGTATTCATAATGTCAAAATAAAACCGACGTAATGTTACTTGAAAGGATTATAGCCTACTATTCCTGCCAAACTTCCATGGTTACAGTTAGTAGTGTTACTGCAGTAAATCCATGGTGAATGTTGCTGATCTGTGGACACTGGATGGTTCATTCATGGCACAATGTTTCTTCCTGGTTTCCACGTCAGCGCTGTTTGATCCGTTAATAACGGAGAAATGTGAATGTTTCTCACTACATCTCGCAGCGATGTTATTATTTCAGTGGCGAATTCAAATGCTTTCTTTACTGGATTTTGCTGTGTAGTAACAGTGCTGATGATTAAGATCGGCTCGCGCTGCATTTGTCCAAACTGATAAACGGTCCATCAACCACACAATAACGAGTTGCTCAGTTTCGTTCCGCTTACATTTGTCATTTGATATTGGGCAATGTTGTGGTCATGCCAGCGTCTCCTACGTTACATGATGAGCGCGCTTACCACGCGCGACGCGCCTACATTTGAAATAAAAAAAATTTGGTCGGCAGGAAAAATGGTCCTTCGGTTCGGTTTAAAAATGCGTACCGAAAACCGAACCGAAAAGCCTCGTACCTAACGGTTCAATACGAATACGTGTACCGTTACACCCCTAATATATATATATATATATATATGAATACAAAAATGTATACATTTAAAAATAAATGCTGCGTTTAGCATAGGCTTTTATATATTAAGTTTGTCTCTTGATTTTGTAGACCTGACTCACGAGTTTCTACAGATCCTGGAAAAAACACCAAGCAGATTAAAAAGAATCCGAAACTGGCGGGTATGTACAAATACTTAGCTAAGCCAGAAACCTACAGCTACAAACCAAAAATATAACGCAACAGTATAGATTTTTTTTTAAAAACTTTTGATTGCAAACTGTAAAGTATTGGACAGTTTAAGCTTTATCTATTTTTTGTTCTTGTTTTAGGCCACGCAAGCTGCCAAGAAACCAAAACTCGACAACCAATCAATAGACAGTTCCTTCCTGAGCCAGGAAACCTCATTGATGGGAAGCATGTGTGACATCAGAGGGGGCATGTATTCAGAACCATCCACCTCTTTCCCATTGGATGGGGCATCAATGTCACTCAACGGCCTGTCGGACTTGCAGAGTTCCGCTTTCAGCTTTCCTGCACAGATTTCCCAGAGCGCCGATGCTTTTCTTGCGCTCCAGGGGGCGCCGACAAGCAAACACGGACATGGCTCGGCAACTCTCGCCCCTCAGAAACTCACTCTAGAGAAATACCGTGAAAAACATGCAGCCGAATTAGAGCATCGGCGCAGACACGAAGAGGAGGAAGGCGACCAGCATCGAAAGCACGGACATTTGTCGTCCGAACCGTCTACGTCAATCAGGGTGAAGTATTCCCAACAGCAGGTACAAGAGCGAGCGCCGAAGAGCGGGTCGCTCAAACGACGCCACCCTTCCTCGTCGGAGAACGGCTCCTCTAGTCAAGAAGAGCTGAAAATGAAGATCAAGGTTTCGTCAGAAAGTAGCGGCAGTGGTAAGAGCCGTCACAGTCCGCGCTCTAGCCGCGAGAAACATCGCGAACATTCGTCGCACAAAGCACCGAGACACGACTCCTCACACTCACACGGTAGCCACCACCACCATCACCACCATTCATCCAAATCTCACCGATCTTCCAAGAGCCACTCCTCCTCTGTCTCTGCCAATCAACCGATAGGCCACGCCCATTTGGCAAAGATTGACAGGAGGCTGGGGGAGGGGCAGAGTTCTGAGCCTAATGCTGCTTTAATAAATAACGGTCCACACATGGATTATGAAGACACTTTTAATATGCTTGATTCCCTATTAAATGCGCACAACTTCTAAACAAGCGAAAAAAATCTAACATTTTACATAAAACCTCAAAAAAACGTGCGATTTTCATTCTTGAGCTAAATTTATGCAAGAATCACTCGTCCGTTACATGTCATAGTCTCTTTGATTAAATCATGTTTTATCACTGAATTTAAAGGAAAAAAACTACAAGTGAAGGTTGTAATGGCGTTTTAGTGTAAACAACAATTGTGAATTTACGATTTTAAAACTGTCTTAGAGTCGTAGAGCTTGCTAAAGAGAGATTGCGAAATGCCGCTGGCAATTTTAAGTTGTTTTAGTTGGAGAAACGCGATGTGATGTGAAAATGTACATGTTCTTACTTCATGCTTGATTCACGATGGTCGTTTTGTTTTTCGTTAATCAAAGGGATGAAAATAGAAATGTGTGGCTGTTTACAAAAGGAAGGTGCAGATATCTGTTCACTGTTATTTGTATCGCTATATCCATGTATATATATATTTCACGAATGCTCAGGTTTGGAGGTTATTAAAGGTGAAAAACGTCAGTCGAAACATAACTTTGAAAATTATAGCTGAAATTTCACAAAAATGCCTGTACACAGATTCCATTATAATGCTTTCCATATATTGTAAATTTAATGTACTGTAAAGTTATCTATTTTATGTTATTCTCTGTTAGAAAGCTGAACAGATGACATCATCGTGGCCAGGGCTGTTGTCTAATAATTTTGAAGACGTTTTGCTTGAAATTCCTTTTATTTTTTACCCTTTACTGTAGTGGAAAGCAAAATGCCTTTTTCGGCAAGAAGACAGTGAATGGTTTTTTTTTTTGTGTGCCAGATTTGAACTGTCGAGATCGCATCCCAGAATTCTCAGCTGATCGGTTCATTGCGGTGTACGTCGAGCCTTAAACCTGTACAATATAGAGATTTTAGCTGCCTGTGTGTATCGGTCCCATTTTCTATGATCTCAGTATTTAAGATTTGATTTCTGTTCCCGTCTTCTCCCCTCATTGGCTGCTGCTTCTGATTGGTTAACAAGTGGGCTGCCATTGAAATCAACCAACTGTCAACTTCACGTTCTCTATCCGATGCCCTTAAAACAGCTTTGGGACCATTTTGAAGGAGTTTGATGAGGATAAAGAGGACACTTTTGCTCTAGATGTGGCCTAGACTCCTGTTGTGCTGTTATAACCTCCTTTCACCAGATACCAAAGGTTTGTGCCTCAGTGTTTGCCCACCGTTGGAACTGTATGAAACTTTTAGGTTTCCATCTTTTTATTTTATTTTATTTGGAATGCCACAGTTCTTATTATAGTATTAGATATGAGTCTGTATGGATGATGTTTTGGATCGTCTAATAAACATCCAAGAAAATTGCATATCAAAATGTGTTGTCTTTTTTATTTTATTGAATGGGTATTTGTTTAATTAAATTCTAAAAAAAAAAATTAAAATGGTGTTTGAGTAGGTCAGTATTGTTGATAATAGGCAAGGCAAGTTTATTTATATAGCACATTTCATACACTGTGGCAATTCAAAGTGCTTTACAGAAAGGAATTAAAATAATCACAAAATAAAAGCAAGGAAAATTAAAATGGTTATAAAAGATATTAAAAGCGATGCATGATAGTTATAAAATGAATTAAGAGTAAAAAGATGCATAGATAAACCTCTTATCTGGCAAAACATTTATAGAGGATATTTTAAACTTGTTTATTTTGTATAACAGTTTTCCATCTTTGTGATGCACATTAAATATTGTGATGCCTGATTTTACTAGAGCATGCAAAAATATTGTGATAATATTATTATTATTAAATATATACTTGATACAATGTTGTCATATCGGCTATACTTAATTGTATTATATCTATTGGTTAATATTTGACCAAAGCTTATGTTGATCACTTTTATAACCACTATTATTATTTTGTATGAAGCTGCAGTGAGATTACATAATTGAAAAAAAAAAAAAAATCCAGATAAATTGTAATAACCTGTCCACTAAAAAAACCCTGCAGGTTTTTGTTGGTGCGCGAACATATGCCTACACAGCTCGCTTCGAACAACGTTTTGAAGATCAGCATATCTGCTGTAAGATTGCAGTCCCAGTAAAACAGCTCTGTTAAATCATGATGTCATATCCTGCCAGCTTTCCTTGTCCCAAAGCACAGAGGCGGCTCAAAACTGACATGTTTAAACTGCAGTATAAGCATATGAGCTTTTGCTGATATTTGCTGACAAGTGATCAGTAGGTCAATTGCTTTTTATTTTGTGCACTGCACATTTTGGCAAATGTAGTAGCTCGTTTTTTCTGGAAGAGAAATGGAGAAAACATGCATACTACACAAATAGTGATTTGAAATATCCAGTGTGTTGAATTTAGCCTCAGCTGCCAGTAGAACCAGTGCAGTTCCTCTCCTGACCACCAGATGGAGATCTTGAGTCACGTGTCTCCAGCATCCAGTGGTTCAGATATATGTGGTCCGCAGGTACGCTGATCTATCAACCACAGACATCAAAAACGACCTGTTTCCCCATGAGAGCAGACTGGTTTATGAAGAATGTCACTTTTTTTTAAACGTTGAGTCCTTTGAATGTGGCTAGCAGATATTTTGTAATAAACCAGGTGTTTTGACGCACACTATCTCCTGTTAGCATGCACCCTATCATCCTCTAACCTCAAAATGCAATTTCATCATCTTACACACTTATAACTCACTCCTCCTGTAGGGCAAGCGTTGACTGTCTGCTTATAAGCTAACAGTTTAGCATATTTGGGGTTTTAAAGAGGTCAGTTATAATTGGAGAATGCTGACCACTAGATACTAGAATTTTAGCTTCTATAAATTGATTGGATTATAAAATGTTAGCATAGCATATTATTAGTTAATATAATCTGCCCCACCAACACAGCCTTGATTAGCAGAAAAGTAGTTTCAGAGGCAGTTTAAGTTTTGTAACGAAAACATTCAGACTCTTTAGTTTTCCTGACGCTAACATTGATTGGATTGTGAAAAGTTAGCATAAAATATTATTAGCTAATATAATCTGACCCACCAACACAGCCTTGATTATATTAGCAAAAAAATTGTTTCTGAAGTGGTGAACGTTGTTAGAAAAACATTTTGACATTTTAACATTGGTATAACTAAAAACTTGTCTGCAACTCTAAAAGGTCGAGCTCTTTAAAGTCTGTAGATTCTGATTGGCTCTCAATGTTCTGATCGTTCGTCAGCTGGAAAAAATTTTGCTCTGAAAGTGATTCCATCAATATCGTTTATCCCTGTCGTTAACGTTATAGTTGTGGTATTCCATATTCTCGTAGAAGTAGAACGATTTTTAAAGTGTTTAGTTATCGCCCTTGGTGTGAGCAGCACTTGATGCGAGGCTAATGCTAATGTTCTCCAATAGCAAATGTTGACAGAATTAACTTATTTTCCATAAAAACTGACCGAAATAATCAACGAATCGTCTTGCGTTAAAAAAAATGTCCAATCAAATTCTCTCTAGAACAACCGTCCCTCACACTAAGACCACCTGCTACCGATTAGCAAATAACGTTACGCTAGTTTAGTTGTGTCTCACATACTAAAAGCTTTCGTTTGGTGTTTATTACGGTGGTCGAGAGAGCTCAACACGCTGCAACTGAAGAAAACACATGCAAATAGAAAAAAACACCTGCAAATTAAGAAAACATCTTCATCAGTTTTACACACGTGTGCTCCAAACACTCACCACACAACCAAATACAGAAAACGCGTTGCAAATACCAGACCACAACAGAAATGTTTCCAAGGGACCCCAATAAGTGACGCACCCGGTTGGGACATGCTTATAGCTCAGTATACTTTTTTTTATTTGATTTTGTACACTTTTTTTGTGCAAAACATACAGAGATGACATGTTTATGACATTATACATTTTGGTTGTTGTATACAATGTTATATGTCAATATTGTTACTGAAATACTGTACTGAAAACTAAAATAAATCAATAAGATAGAGAAAAAGAACTTGAGGGTAATATATTAATCTATACATCAGTTAAATTGTACAAACGTTGTCATCCTATGTTTAAATAAGTTTCATAATAATGTTAGGTAAAGCAGGGTCCAAAGATGAAAAGTTTTAAATTTGAGACACACACAAACAGATATAACGCATATTTTAAAAACTTTTTTTGTATAAAATGTATATATTTATTAGCAACATTTATGTTAACCGCAATAAGAAATTTCTGTCGTAAAGAACAGCGATTCAGCTGATGACACCGCGCTGCGTTGTCATGGGAACATCCCAGGTGAAAATAATGAGGAAATTAAGTTGTCTTTCGTTGCTCCCTTCACAAAGTGCGATCCAAACGGCTACATAATGGCACACAGGCGCCCCCCTGCTCCCTCCAAAGTCCCCACTTCAAGGCCGTCTGCCCTTCGAAGGGAGTAGGGCATAGGGATGCTCACGAGCAATAAGCACGTCCCAGCCAGGTTCGTCACTTATTGGCAGTGGTGGAGGAAGTACTGAGTCTCAGTACTTAAGTAAAAGTACAAATAACCAGAGACATATTTACTTTAGTAAAAGTAGAAGTACCACAATGACAATCCTACTTAAGTAAAAAGTAAAAAGTACATGATTTTAAATGTACTTTAAGTATTAAAAGTAAAAGTACTTGCATTTTTTTTTTTCTCTTAATGTATATTCTAATGATTAATAAAACAGTTAATTCTAACTCATTCAACCTAATAGCCTACTCCTATAATGATGTTCAATAATGATGGATTTATTTTTTAAGTTTTTGTCACCATTTCTGAACAAGCTTGCAATTAGGCAATACACACATCAAGCTTACTATATCCTTACTATATACTAGTATTTGACGGCGTTTGGCTGTAAACGCGATTAATATATGGCGTAATTCTGAACCTCTTGCCTTGCCATACTAATCCTAACCAAACGTATAATTCACACGCACCCCACACCACTACTAAACCTACCCATGCGTACCATATGCACGTAAAAAAATAATTTTCACGTATAAATTGCACGATAAACACTGCGTGCTATAGAGACGCATTTAGTGTGACCGGGTTCATATATCTATGGCAACCAAACTTCACTGGTGAGTGGTGAGACAAACGTGCGACGAACGGACGGTCAGGATGACGTTTTGGCAGGAAAAACTGTTCAGAAAATGTAACGAAAATGTCCCAGAATATAGTAGAAATGTACTGGAGTAGAAAGTATAATAATTGCTGCAAAATGTAACGAAGTAAAAGTAAAAAGTATGCACTATTGATTCTACTTAAGTAAAGTACAGATACGTGAAAAATGTACTTAAGTAAAGTAACGAAGTATTTATACTTCGTTACATTCCACCACTGCTTATTGGGTTCCCCTGGAAACATTTCCGTTGTGGTCTGTGCTATTTGCAGCGCGTTTCTGTATTTGGTTGTGAACTTTTGCAGTGCGTTTCTGTATTTGATTGTGTTGTGAGTATTTGGAGCACACGTGTTGTGAAACTGATGATGTTTTCTTAATTTGCAGGTGTTTTTCTATTTGCATGGGTTTTCTTCAGTTGCAGACATAGACATAATACACTAGACGTCACCTTGGGGTTCTAAGCATGCGTCAAAACAGCCGCCATCTTGGAACAGGGGTCTTGTCATAGGAAGTAGCTAGGTAACGCTGTTATCTCCATAGATATCCATAATAAAGGCTAGATGTCTTACGGCGGAGTCTCTATCGTCATCACCGTCGGCCATCTTGTCACAGGCAAGCTTTCTGGTGGGCTCTGTGGTACCTGATGTAAGATGAGTGATCAGCACGAACACAAATAATCTTATTTCGTTGAAATCTTGATGGATTTACAAACGGTTTGGTTTCTTACAAACGTTATTAACGTGGCTATAATTCTGGATGATTATTTATTTATACACTTATTATTCATAATTATGCAGTGTCATAACTACATCTCTGACGTTTATAACAAACCAAACCGTTTGAAAATCGGTAGAAAATTGAGCAAGTTATGGTTATTTAAAAAGTACATGCACCATTAAAACACACAGTGAGCGAGCTGCCTGTGACAAGATGGCCGCCAGGTGCAAATGTCGACCTCCATTGGCCAGCAGTGCGGACGAGACATCTAGCATTTATTTTGGATATCTATGGCTATCTCTGCCTTTACTTCTAATTCGCCTTTGGCTAAGCCACACCCTAGAATGTAGATTGACCAATCACAGCGCAGCCAAGAACGAGCTCCCACATAGGTCCGACACTTTTTCACAGCGCTCCATTGACTTTAACACAGGCGTCTCATATTTTTGGTCTCGGCAGGCTATTACCGTCGTAGTTTTATCAAAAATATGGTTAAACGTTGTGCCTGGGGCATTTGTAACACATATACGCGTTTCCCAGAGAGGTTGGAGGGGGGTGTGCGTTTTTTTCCCTTCCCAAAACCGAAGTCAAATCCTGACAAGTGTAGCACACACTGCTAATGAATACAACGTTATACTCGCGTAGTCCGTTTGCTTTGTAATAACGGTTATAGAAGTAAATAGAGACCTACCCAGCTTTGCATGAACAGTGTTGCTCCTTGATATTGTTAGTCCCCAGCCTCCGTCTCGATTAGTAGGATATGCGGTGGTTCATTTTTTGACTGTGACCGGTATGCTTTTGCCTCTATTTGGATGCCTTGTTGTTCCTTGCGTTTCACCTGTATGTCGTGAATATAGCCTTCGAACGTATATTGCAGCCCCCTTTGCCTACTTCTATCAGACACTTTATTTGCTGCTTTATAAAAGTTTGATAAAATTTCAGCAGGAAGAGCTGTCACAGCATAAGCCATGTTGATACCAGAGCCCAGATGAAGTTTGTTTGTCGGACGTAGCAACAGTAACTAAGGGGGGCGGGGCTTAGCCAAAGGCGAATTAATAGATGGTGGCGGACCTTTGTGCTGTGTATGATGTTCACACGAATGAAATCTGAACTAGGAAGAATGTTTAAAAAAAAAAAAAAAATTTTTACATTTTTTTCTGGAATCAATGGTAAATACATGTCTGACCATGGGAACAAACCAAAAAAACGAGAAAATCGCATTCATGATGATTTATGGTGATTTTATTTCCGTTAGACCTTTGTCTACATTGACGCTGATGCCTAAAAGTGGAGGGGCTCCCCTGTTCCAAGATGGCGGCTCTATTGACGCATTCGTTCTAATGAAGTGCCGTAGCCAAGGCGACATCTAGTGTACTATGAGTTGCAGAGCGGCGAGCTTTCTCTCGGCCACCGTAAGTTAGTTTATATATTTATATATATATTTTTTTCATGGGCCCTTCATGCTTCCCTTCCTTTTTGTTTTCTCATTTCCTTCCTTCCTTGTCGTTGTGGATAAATGGAGATGGATGCAATATTGAGCTGTCACGTTGCCTCAGATTGAAACGGCAATGATGTGTGTGTTTATATAGGCGAAGTCATCGTGTGTGTGTGGTAGTGCTGGACAACTTACTCAGCTCTGATTATGTTCATAATACCTTGTGCAGAAAGATTTTGACTGACAGCTCCATTGAAAACGGTCTCTTCTGTTCCTCCTTTGGAAGGCAGAGTAGACATTTTCTTCTGTCAGACGGAGAACGTGTTTTCGCGGTTCCTGACCTTAAGTACTCGTAAATTGCCTTACAGGAGCCATTTAAAACCATTTCTGTCAATTCTGAAGTATCATTAGTCTAAGATCTAGTTTTGATCTATGCAACAAGACAGTTTAGTGACAGTACGGAGAGATTCCAGACTGTATAAGGAAACAAATTATTACTGTCGTTGGAAATTAATTGTGCCGCTCATGGCGTCACGTGACTGACACCGTGATGAAGAAGAACGCGTTGTTCATCATTAGTTTTTCTAAAATAAGAATCTAGGCTATATTGAGTTTCGACGGAGTTGGATCCACGGTCGTCATTTTTCTCATATGTCTTGGAAGCCTTTTCGAGCAGCTCTCTCCTCTTGAGATTTGAACTTTTCAAGCGGAGTTTTGTTTAGGAATGAGGTTTGTTATAATCTTCTCACAATTTTGGTGGTTTTCTTGCCCCGGCGATGCGGAAAAAGGCGAGTTGGAGGGAAGAAATCAGATTTGTGTGAAAACACAGCCTCTCTGTGGACGCTGATTTAATCAAAGCTTTGCTCTGGGACCTGCTGAGCTCATATTTAACCAGTATATTAGAGCCAATATGCTGATCCGAGCTCAGTTTTCGCTGTTTGTCCCTGCTGAATCAACAAATGTAGACAGGTTGAAAACTATTCTGGATCTGCAGTCCCACTCAATTTTATGGCGGTACCCTGATAGGATTAGGAATTACCATGGTAACAATACTGAAGCTACTGTACTGACATTGTTACCTCGCCCACAATTCTCATTATTGTAGTGCAATGCAATAATAAATAAATTATAAAAAGTATTTACATCAAATCCTACAGTATTTTCTTTAACAAAAACCTATTTAAGTGATAAAATACTTATAATTTGTTACTGCTTTAAAAAAAAACAAAAACTTTGTATATTAACACATCAAAGACACCTTGTTGTGCTACTCCACTACTGTCAGCCAAGAACAGGAAACTGAGGCTACAATTCGTGCAGGCTTGCCAAAATCAAACAACAGAAGATTGGAAAAACGTTGCCTGGTCCGATAAGTCTCGATTTCTGCTGCAACATTCAGATGGGCGGGTCAGAATTTGGCGTAAACAACCTGAAAGCATGGATCCATCCTGACTTGTATCAACAGTTCAGTCTGCTAGTGGTGTAATGGTGTGGGGAATTTTTTCTTGGCACACTTTACCAATTGAGCATTGTTTAAACGCCACAGCCTACCTGAGTATTGTTGTTGACCATGTCCATCCCTTTATGAGCAGTTCTGATAGATACTTCCAGCAGGATAACACACCATGTCACAAAGCTCAAATCATGTCAAACTGGTTTCTTGAACATGAGTTCACTAAACTCAAATGGCCTCCACAAGTCACCAGATCTCAACCCAATAGAGCAGCTTTGAGATGTGCTGAAAGGGAGATTCACATCATGGATGTGCAGCTGACAAAACTGCGGCAACTGAGTGATGCTATAATGTCAATATGGACCAAAATCTCTGAGGAATGTGTCTAGTTACTACCTTGTTGAATCTATGCCATGAAGATTTGTGGCAGTTCTGAATGCAAAAGGTGTCCAACCTGGTACTAGCAAGTGTGTGTATGTGTGTTTTAGAGTGACAAAAACAAACTAACCACAAAACACCACAGAAGTCACTAAATCAATTAACAAGACTTGTTTTCCAGTGAAAATGATGTCACTTCCTGCAGTAGGATATCTTAAGGAAGTGGCTTTTGAAGGTAAAGAGATTTTACAAAAGACTAACAGAATGGAAACAATTTATTGAGGACATTGGGAAATTCATTAGCAATGAAAACAGTATTCCCACAAAAAACTATTTGCATTCCACTTAAAAAAATAGTTTCAACTTAAAAAAAGTAAGTGTACAACTTCACATTTCAAGTTGACTAAACTGAAAGTTAAGGAACACAAACACTAAGTTGAAACAACTAATTTATTATTTACAGTGTAGAACTAAAATCAAACTGAAGATAACCCTGTAATATTTCTTAATAAACAGACAGTTTTTCATGTTAGAAGGTAGTGAAGAACTGTGTGACTTGATAAAAAAAGTCAAGTGAAATTATTCATCCACATTTATGACATGAAAATGCACTTGTAAATATGTCAGATGTTTGTACTGTCCATGGTGTGCAGAGTTTGGTCAAATCAGGTCATGGAAGTGATTCTCCAATTAAAAATAAATTAAAAAAAGGTGGTTGAACTTCCAAAAAAATTTGATTGACTTTCTCGATTCATCCATAATTCAGAGGCGTTGACGTTTGAACTAATTATGGTTAAGAGACTGACCCATTTAGTTCATCTTGTGCTCTGCAGAGAGAAGCATCCCTCCCGTAGCGACGACTCCGGGGGGTTTAAACCCTGAAACAGATGCAATGACTCTCAAACTAATTCTGATTGTGGAACAAAACTAAAGCGAACACTTTGACTGGAGAAGAAGATATATACATGATGTGCCCAACCACAGAACTGGAAAGCTTTTTCAAGTTGAACTTTTCCACTAGGGTTGAGGCATATCTGGTACTGTGATGGGGAGAGCGGGGTAAGATGCGCCACTTCTTACTTACGTTAACCTCAAGCGTCTAGACAAGGAGAAATGAGAGAGGTGAAAATAACGACAGCTAATTATTATGATTAGTATATAAAATAATAATATAATGCTGCATAAAAAGCAAGAACAAATTATGCCTGCTCTCTTAACTCTAGTAACAAATTATAGTTGAAATTGCTGTGTAAATGCATTTGTCACCTCTGAGCTGCAGTCTATATATACAGTTTGTGTAAAGACACCTAAATGCCAGCTCAGAAGCACTTCTGTGCCACCTTTGCAGTGCAAATTTGAAAAATAGCTTCGTTTAATAATTTATGCTATTTTTTTTAGCCGAACTAATTTACATTGGCAATATTCACCAAGATGTACATAGTATATTTAGACCTGGATAAATTTGCTTTGGGATAAAATCCATTTCACTACACTAATAATCTTGCCAAACAACTGATAAGAGGTTTTATTCTTCTATACTAACTTGCGTCGTAGCCTACTATTTATTAGGTGTCATCATCGTAGTCTACATAACATGTCGTACCCAAGTTTATTAGATCCATGGCGTACAGTGTGATTTGTTATGATCTTATAGGATTGGTGAAATGGCACAATCTGTAGCAGGCATTACTAGATGTTGACTAAAGCCTAACATAACTGGTGGAAATTCTCTAGAAAATCTCAGAGTTTGATGTAAGTTCATCCATAGTTCATCAACTCCAATGGCTTCCTTTAGGGGCAAACTACTGTATGTAGAATACGTCAAAATAGTTGATTAGCATGTTCTATTGAAGAAAACATGAATGTCGCAATCTCGCCACTACAATATAGATATCATAAACGCAAATGTGATGGACATTGATTATGCTCATCTTTGCCTCGCTTCTTTGAAGGTGTCTTGAGTAAAATGGCTCTATATAGAGTGGTGCAGGTATGACATCACTTTGTAGGCTGAAACGAGTTAGCATTTTCGGTTCTATTGTCCTGAAGTCAATGGGGTTTTGGTTAAATGGCTGAAATAAAGTCTGTGGTGGAAAAGCTCAAGACACTTTCACGTTTTATTCTACGACATAAAATTCATCTATATTACCCCACTTGTGTTTTTTTTAAGCTGTTACGTGTCTTGAAAAAGGCGGTTGCTAACAAGTGGCTAAATGGGACTACAGAGGCTGTCGAGGAGATTAAACATCATCAAACTTTTGTTGATCACAGAGCTTGATTTTAGCGATAACCCAGAAGCCTATGGGAAAATCATATTGGGTTTTTGTCGAGGGAACCCGTGTGATGCTAACTGCCGGTTGGCCTACAACCGGCAGTGACATCATACCTGCACCACTCTATTTAACGGAGCACATACAAAAGACCTGAACCGGAAACAATGCGACCGAATATGGAAGTTTGTTGCGCACAACCCCCATTTAAAGCGGCAGAGGACTAAACTGCAGTACCCGCTTATAATAAACAGAACTTTGTTGTGCGTTGGAGTGGACGCAAATAAAATGACCATTCTTCGTGTGAATGGGCTTTTATTTTGTAGGATTTCAGGCCTGACTTATCATCTGCCTGTTGAAAATTGTAAGTTCAACCACTTACTAAAAAAACGCACACTCTTCTCAACAAACCACGTGATTTGAAGCCTCATTCATATCCGTTCTAGCACAAACAGTGCGGGATAACTTCAGGTTAGAGGTTTGGTCTGATCTTTAACCCTAATTATGAGCACTAGTGATACTCAGCTTAAAACCACAGCCAGTGAATTTCATTATCCTTCCAACGCTTTAGTTCAGATGGCCATTTTGTAGCTGTTTACTGTGGCAGAATTTGCCAGCTTCATAAATCAATGCAAAATCATATTCTCTTTCACACTCACTGACTCTCAGACACCTTCTCAGCACCGTCACGGGGCTTTTGAGCTGTCAGAAACGTCCTTTCCACCGCTAATACGGTCTGCGGCGAGACGTAATTGAAGTGTAAATTTATAATATGACGCATAAGAAAAACAGCCGGAGCCGTATCCATTAAGCGGCCGCAGGTAGCGTGAATCATAAACGGCCTTATTTTCGTGTCTAATCCCCACTGATAGGACTGATTGTGTTTTTGGTCATTATCTTGCAAAAGCCACGCATACTGCGCGACAAACATCTGAGCGTGTAAAATAAACAGAGACCACCATCAGTGTTGTAAGGAAACGGCAGTCATCCTGTTGTAAATATAATCACATTAGCAAATGACACCCATTAGGCAGTTTTTGAACACATCGCAGAGTCTTTTTTTATTCCTCGGGGCGGACGCTGGCGTCCGCAACACTGATGCTTCCCCAACCGTGTGCTGGATGTCATTAGAAACTCATTTAGTGAGAACTGGCCTCCAAATTTCCATGTTTGTATGTGTGTGTGAGAGATAATGTGCTTAGCGCAGCAAATTTCGCCTGTTTTTTGGCTAACTAATGAGTTCTCCTCTGCATGGGAGTTTAAGGAAGATTAATGGTTTACGCAGGGAACGAGGTATCGGAAGAACAAATTATGTGCGATCCCCCCCAACTCCAAAAAAAAACCCCATCCCAAACACCAGAGGCTGCACACCTGCCGTTCCTGTCTTCTTAAAACCCAACGTCCATCCTTTTTAATGCTTTCCCCCCCCCCTGCCCCTTTCCTCGATCGCTTGTTTTGCGTGTCGGTTTGTCGCCTGCAGGGACGCTTGACGCTCTCCGCAGTGATTACTGTAATTAATTGGATGGAGGGGAATATTCTCCTGTTGTGCTGTTCTGGGATCAGTTCTAGACATTGTCTGATTATCAGAGAGAATTGGGATTGGGCAGCGAAGACTGTTTCTGGATCAATGTGAGTGTGCGTGTCTACAAATAATATATGTTTTACATGCGTTTTTAAAGTGTTTATATTTTAATATATTAAAATATATAATTATAAAAATATTAAAAAATGTATTTATAATTATTAAAATACTACAACTTGTATACATCTGTCATTTATTGTTCAAATAATTTAAATATATACAATTTTTATTTAATAATACAATAATATTTAAATTAACACACTCATGCTAAAGTTGACTAAAAAGAGGAATAAAAAAATCATCTTTTGGAAATGAATGCCTTAATTAAAAAAATGAGGAAAAATCCAACCTTTAAGGACACCAATTTTCTTTGTGAATGAATAAATGTATCGTAAAAATACAGGGTGCATAAGTCATGACACCCCTATGTTAAATTCCCCTAGAGGCAGGCAGATTTTTATTTTTAAAGGCCAGTTATTTCATGGATACAGGATACTATGCATCCTGATAAAGTTCCTTTGGCCGTTGGAATTAAAATATCCCCACATCATCACACACCCTTCACCATACCTAGAGATTGGCATGGTTTTACTTCAGTTAGCCCAATAGCTGGTTTAATTTGCATTGAGAGATGATCTTATGGAAAGTACCCCATGCCAATCTCTAGGTATGGTGAAGGGTGTGATGATGATGTGTGATGACTCTTTTTAGTCAACTTTAGCATGGGTGTGTTCACCTATGCTAAGCACTATATATATATATATATATATATATATATATATATATATTAGTGTTTAGCATAAGTGAACACACCCATGCTAAAGTATATATAAAGTATATATATATATATATATATATATATATATATATATATATATATATACACTCACCTAAAGGATTATTAGGAACACCTGTTCAATTTCTCAATGCAATTGTCTAATCAACCAATCCCATGGCAGTTGCTTCAATGCATTTAGGGGTGTGGTCCTGGTCAAGACAATCTCCTGAACTCCAAACTGAATGTCAGAATGGGAAAGAAAGGTGATTTAAGCAATTTTGAGCGTGGCATGGTTGTTGGTGCCAGACGGGCCGGTCTGAGTATTTCACAATCTGCTCAGTTACTGGGATTTTCACGCACAACCATTTCTAGGGTTTACAAAGAATGGTGTGAAAAGGGAAAAACATCCAGTATGCGGCAGTCCTGTGGGCGAAAGTGCCTTGTTGATGCTAGAGGTCAGAGGAGAATGGGCCGACTGATTCAAGCTGATAGAAGAGCAACTTTGACTGAAATAACCACTCGTTACAACCGAGGTATGCAACAAAGCATTTGTGAAGCCACAACACGCACAACCTTGAGGCGGATGGGCTACAACAGCAGAAGACCCCACCGGGTACCACTCATCTCCACTACAAATAGGAAAAAGAGGCTACAATTTGTAAGAGCTCACCAAAATTGGACAGTTGAAGACTGGAAAAATGTTGCCTGGTCTGATGAGTCTTGATTTCTGTTGAGACATTCAGATGGTAGAGTCAGAATTTGGCGTAAACAGAATGAGAACATGGATCCATCATGCCTTGTTACCACTGTGCAGGCTGGTGGTGGTGGTGTAATGGTGTGGGGGATGAGTTCACTGTACTAAAATGGCCCCCACAGTCACCAGATCTCAACCCAATAGAGCATCTTTGGGATGTTGTGGAACGGGAGCTTCGTGCCCTGGATGTGCATCCCACAAATCTCCATCAACTGCAAGATGCAATCCTATCAATATGGGCCAACATTTCTAAAGAATGCTTTCAGCACCTTGTTGAATCAATGCCACGTAGAATTAAGGCAGTTCTGAAGGAGAAAGGGGGTCAAACACAGTATTAGTATGGTGTTCCTAATAATCCTTTAGGTGAGTGTGTATATATATATATATATATATATTATATATGATTTAGTACTAAGTTACACTACACCGCTGTCTCTAGAATTCTTTTTATATTATGTTTTATATTATTTTCATTTATTTAATAGCGATTTAAAGATCTTATTTAAATAAACTAAAATAGTTATTAAAATATTATATATATATATATATATATATATATATATATATAAAATAATATAACATCATATTGAGAGTATATAATAGTGTAATTTTGTGCTACTAAATAATTCATATATATATATATATATATATATATATATATATATATATATACAATAGGTATTATTTTAATTATTTTAGTTTAGAAATCTCTTAGAGATTTCTATATATATATATATATATATATATATATTATTAAATTATTATTATTTAGAAACACTAAATTACACACTACACCGTTCTCTCTCTCTAAGAGATTTCTAAACTAAAATAATTAAAATAATACCTATTGTATATATAAATAAATATATATATATATATATATATATGAATTATTTAGTAGCACAAAATTACACTATTATATACTCTCAATATGATGTTATATTATTTTAATTTAAAGAGATTTAAAGATCTCTTAAATAAACTAAAATAATTATTAAAACAATTTATAAATATTATTTGAATAAAATAGCATTTAAATACTATATATAGTATATATATATATATATATATATATATATATATATATATATACACACACACACACACAAATGCATTGCTCATGGCATGAGATGCTGGAAAAACCAGCCAAATTTAGTTGCGTCTCTAAATTCATTCTCTTACATCATTACTGCTAAAATATGTTATAATTTGACCACTGCAACCCATCCCATTTAGCATGGTATTAGCAATCTTCAGCAATAATTATTCCATCAAGTCTTGATTTAACATTAATTTCAATGCTACACTTCCAGACGACAGCTAGTAATAACATTTCAGATTCTTGTGCTGTTACTCGAGAATTTAGCTCTGCATAACTTGATCTTCAGTCAGTAGCTAAAGGGCAAATTCTTGATGCACAGAGAAAAGTTTGAGAGTGAGCTAAGAAGCTCCCTTAGAAACAGACATCATCCTTCAGATCACTGCAATTCATCTTTACAGATCACACAGTCTTTCATAACGGTTTCTATGTTACTATACCTGACTGACATCCACACTGCATTGTGGCAGAAAACACAGCTGAACTCATTCAAGGGTGTGGATGGTACAGATCTATGGAAGCTTATTTACGCCACGGAATAAAAAAATAGAGTAAAGAAATGGTCAGTCACTTTTTTCCCTCAGAATTCTGGACTACACCTCAATTGTTTTCTTGTTTTCACCATGGAATAAAAAAGTTAAATGTGACTTTATCTTACAATTCTGATTTTTTTCCCAAAGAATTTTGTGCGTTTATACCTCACAATTCTGAGTTTAATTTTACAATTCCCACAATGGCGAGGACAAGGAATTGTGAGATAAAAAGTCGTAATTACCTATTTTATTCCGTGGTGGTTTCCTTTTTCCATACAGAAGCTTGTTTCCGCCACTGAATAAAAAAACAAAACAGAACTTAACTTTTTTTTCTCAAAATTGTGAGATATAAACTCACAATTGCGAATTATAAAGTCAGAAGTGCAAGATTTAAATTTGCAATTGCGAATTATAGTCAATTTGTGAGATATAAACTCGCAATTGCGAATTATAAAGTCAGAATTGCGAGATTTAAACTCGCAATTGCGAATTATAAAGTCAGATTTGTGAGATATAAACTCCCAATTGCGAATTATAAAGTCAGAAGTGCAAGATTTAAACTGGCAATTGCGAATTATAGAGTGAATTTGTGAGATATAAACTCGCAATTGCGAATTATAAAGTCAGAATTGTAAGATATAAACGCAATTCTGAGAATAGTCTTTATAATAGATTATATTCTAAGTGCAAAGTTTATATTTCGCAATTCTGACTTTATTTCTCGCAATTGCGAGTTTATATCTTGCAATTCTGAGAAAAGAAGTCAATTGTGAGATAAAAAGTTGCAATTATCTTTTTAATTGTTTTATTCCGTGGCGGAAACGAGCTTCCATATGGATCAGCCGCCATCTGACATAGAAGCGGTTTCTCGCACATCCTTGACTTTGACAGACAGTAGCCGGTCTCCTACCCCGGAGCGCTACCATGCCCAACGTCACCTACTTTATTAACTTCTTCTGTGTTATTGTTTAGTCTGCATTTCACCCTCCCCCTGTTCGCCCGGCAAGAAACACAAAAAGTCATTTGAATCTGGCCTCCTTCAGAGATCCCCCGGGGCCGCCGGGACGCGTGCCTTCATTTGATGTCCACTCAATATCTCTGTCTCTGCATTATTAAAGTTGTTGTCTTGCTGCTAGTCTTTTGTTCTCGTCTGTAATAAAGTTGTGCAGGCGTGCCGGTGGTCGCATAGGTCCGCGTTCGCAGGTGTGAACTGTGATTTTTTTGACAGGTAGAGAAGTAATGACCATTACTCACCGGGGCCGTAGCGTATTGACAGCAAAGCCTTATTACAGCGAGACGGCGGACACATCAACCCTTTCCAATGACCCAAGAGATCTATCAAAAGTCAACACACACCTGTCTTTTAAAGTTGTACGAGTGTACTTGTTTTGCCACATCCTCTAAAAAGCTACTTGTTGTCTCACCATTGAGGGCCATTATCACAAGTGCATAAAAGTGCATAAAGTACTTAAAGGGTCATGAAACCCTAAACCAAATTTTCTGAGATTTTATCAGAGGTATGTGTGTTGAACACCATTGAAGACAATGTTAGCATCGGTTAGATTTAATAGTAGGGTGAAAATGGTTAAATTTTAGTTTCTTTCCGCTATTTTCGTCTTCCGGGTTTAAAATCTTCATCGCAGGCTGTTACGTGGCAGAGCACAGTATAGTGCGTTGATGACTCATTGGTGTCTCTTAATTATTCATGACACCATGTGGATCTTTCCAGTGACAGACATGTCACACTGTGATATCGCGTAGTAGATGAGAGAGGCAATCATGGGACGCACGCAAGTGTTTCTTTTTATTGGTGCAAAAGTCCAATTGGGTTGAATATGTTTCCCCGCGATGCTGCCCGGGCTAGACTCTGGCTCCGGGCGGTTGGTTTTCCATCATCCACGGACACATCTAAACGTGTGTGCCGCAAACATTTTTAAGCTTCAAGAATTGGAAATGGTGGACGTCTTGCGAGTGATGCGGTACCAAGTCCCGAGGACTTTTCTATCCCTTCAGAGGTGTGTGTGTGTCTAAAATGAGAAGTCATCCACCTCCACAGAGCCCTCTTTATTATGGGGGTTCAGGGGGCGCGTAGATCTAGGCTATGCACGGAACGTTTTTTTTAAGCGGAAATTTAATCATTTTCAAATATATGTATAGTGTCTATAAACAACTATATATTTTATAATGACATTATAATTATACATGTAGCCTACATTAATATGTTCTCAATAGAATTACGATTACTGTAGGCTTACTAGGCTAATATAGCAGGGCATTCAGTTACTTATGAAATACGACACTTTATTATTGTCCTTTCATAAGACTTTAACTTTGCAAGCTATAAAAAAAATCTAGCATTTCCTCACGTTTACCACTGCTTTTAGTGACAGTCGATATGCATGGGATACTGGCGATGACAGTGATAGCCTTACCACACCCCTCCTCAAAGCCATCCACGCCCATTTAAGTTGCATTTTTCAAAAAGATTGTGAGCTAGACTTGAGCTGAAAGAGGGGGGGTTTCATGACCCTTTAAAGGCAACAGTAATGTACAGTGAAGCCTGATATATTAAATAATAGTCATAAATATAGTAAATGTATTTTTTATTAACTGAGTATTAAATCAGCATAATGATTTGATAATAAATGATAATGATTTCTGAAGGATCATGTGACACTGAAGACGAGTAATGATGCTGAAAATGCAACAATGTGCATCACAGAAATAAATGATATTCTAAAGTATATTAAAATAGAAAACAATTATTTTAAATTCTCATAATATTTCACAATATTAATATTTTTTTCTGTATTTTTTATCAAATAAATGCAGGCTTGATGAGCATAAGAGACTTTAAAAAACATAACATATTTGAATAATGTTTCCGAACTTTTGACCGGTATTGTATGTATATATTTATGTATATTATACACACACATTTTTAATATGTAGATTATTTATCCCCCATAAAAAAATAAAAAAAATAAAAAAATAATATAAATACATATGTGTGTGTGTATGCGTGTATTATTTGGGGTGAGATAAAGAAGTGGGAGATAATTTATATGAATTACATTTTCTACATTTCACCAATATCAATATATATTTTTAAATGAGTGTGCATACATTTTATAAAAAAAATTACAATATAATAATTTATTTAAAAAAATGTATCGTATTACCCCCCGAGTTCAATAAAAATATGCATTTTAGAATATTTGTTTATATATTTAATTCTGATACATTTAAGTTACATTTCTCTTATTTCAAAATGTATATTTGTTTTTTCAGTGGTTTAATCCTGAAAAAAAAAATCTGATTATGTGTATTTATATTAAAAATATATATATATTTAAACATGCCTAGTGCTATTTTAGCATATTTAGATAAACTAGCTAAATATTCACCTGGTTAACCTGGAAAACAAGTGGATAGTCAATAATATACTGAATGCTAACCAGCTGGTTATGTTTGACATACGTCGTCTTGAGTTATGAGAAATAAAAGTGGAGACCAAACACACTTGTTATTGTTGCCATTATGATCTATTTTTTTCTATAGCAGAGATGCGTTTCCAGCCTCATCATCAGTGATGTGTAAATTTAGGAGCTCGCACTGCGCGTGGGTTTGTTAAGGTTTCAGACGTCAGAGGCTGCGTGTTCTCTGAAGCTGGAGTAAAGAGCCAACAAAATGGAAAAAGATCAAAAATACGGGATTCAAAGGACAGGAAACCGAGGGAATCACCGATGATTGGCCGCTCGTGTTTGCGTGTCCTTGTTATTCTAAATTTAGTCTCCGGTCCATTCAGGACAGCCTGGCTACTCATAAAGCGGAGATGTAAAGAGAATAAAAGCACACAGCCGTGTCTATATTGCAGTTTTTGGTTGTGCCTCATTAACTCGTACACTCGAGCGAATCTCACACCTGAGAGAAATCACTCGGAGGTGCCAAACGAGTCACAGAACATCATGATTATCCAAACAGGTACTTTCATAAGCCTACCAATGCAATTTTCACGTGTCTTAAAATAAAATATCAGCTTGTTATGTCGACACGAACATAACGCTCCAAGTAACATGCCAACATTCAACTTTTCCCAAAGAATATCACACTAATTACCATGTTTTCGTCTACTTTGGAAACACAGACTATGCTTGTCACATCCTTACGTTTGGAAGGTCTCCAAAAAAACGCCTAGTTGAACGTTCTAAACGATCTAGTGTAAACGAAGCGTTCGTTCCCTCCTGGTCATATGTGAGCTTGTTTATTCTGTGGTGTCGTGCTGATGAAAGGTGTGTAGGGATTTGGTCAGAGGTTAACAACGCTGACGGCAGAGGAGTGTTCGGGACACGGGTTTTAAGCGGCTAATTTGTCTGGCAGCATCACTGTGAACAGACAGTAGAATTGTAAAAATGCCCCCATCTCCCTGGCAATATGCATCACTCAAGTCTGTTGCCGTGGCGACAGAAGTATTGTTCTCCCTCCCCCAGCCTTTATTGAGTTTACTCCTGAGAGACAGATTAAAATAACACAAAAGTTTTGCTGCAGCGCAATTTCTTTTCTGCGACGCCTGAAGGATTACATCTCGTTTCACGACTATATTCACAATATATCTTGACAAAGATATATTTAACATACACAACTACATAATCAGGATTTATGACTATATTTTCAGGTTTACATAATATATATATATATATATATAGATAGATAGATAGATAGATAGATAGATAGATTGATAGATTCAAACTTCTAGTCAAAGATTCATCCTTTTCATCTGTAAATATTTAAACTTTTGTTTTAATCCTTGAAATCAATTTTGTAGACAAGTATGACTACATTATAATTTCTATACAAAACTAAAACATTTATTATTAGTTAATAATAGTATATGAGTATTAGTTGGACCAAATAGCAAAAAAAAAAAAAAATCTATTTTTTAACACAGAAATAATTAAATTAAAAAGATATAAATAATGAATAATAATTTTTTTTTTACATATAAATGCTAACAAATTTTATATTAAATAAAATATATATTTTGAATTGTATGCACATTTAACTTAAATTATATACATTTAGTATATAGCTGTTATTTCACTATATGTATCTGTACCTTGGAATAAATCAGAATAAATAGTTCTGTTATTATAGCTTATGTATATGTTATTATACTATAAATTATTAATTATTATTTTATTATTATAATTATTATTTTATTATCTTAAAAATATTTTATTTCATCCATTTGAATTTGATCAATTTCGATACACTATAGAGACGTTACAACGAACCTGCAAATAAAATAAAATGTGAAAACATCACAAATGTTTGAGATCTGCTACCCGACCGGGTCGGGTTCGGGTTAATGTTTTATAAATAAATAGCTTCGGGTTTGTAACTAAAGAAAAACTTTAGTTACAAACTTTACTCTTATACAGTATATATATATATAAATATATGTTTGCGTGCTGCCGACTACTGTGTAGTGACCAAAAGAGCGTGCGAGAGCAAGAGCAACAGTTTTGTATAAACTTTTTGAAGTTTGACTTCCAGAGGAATTTATGTGACTGTTACACCTGTTCACCCAGCAAAGTTTCATAACTAGTAAGTATGTGTTTATTCGCTTTTGCTCTCTTTAGCTGACTCCTGTGTCTTGATGAAACTGTGTTTGTTTACATGCATTTGTTTACTGATAATTGCATGCAATCCTAAAATACAGCATATCGCAAAAAACATATTTTAAGTGAGAAACGGACTTTAGGCTTAAAATGTGACTATACCGGTTGGGTCAGGTCGGGTTAAACGATCTCGGGTACGGGCTTCAGTTTAAAGCCTGTGCAGACCTCTAAAATGTGGATGGAACTAACATAGGAGTTTCTTGTAAGTGTTTTCAGCAGTCTAAGAATAACCTACCCTGTGTCTCGTGCCAATCTGTGTCGTACTCTGGTGAGTACAGTCGGAGAGATAAGCTTATCCGCTGTATAGACACTCATGGTACGGCCTGGAGAACACCCTGCTCCACACAGCCTTCTATCTCTGCACTGACCCCAAAAAACCTCCGGGACAAACCCTGCGGCGGTCTGCAGAGCGTCCTTTAAACCTGCAACACACATATTTTGCAATCCAAAAAAGTTATGCATGTTCCAAAAGAAACTTCCACGAAAAGAACAAATCATGAGCAAATTCTTAGAATTTCAGTTCTTTGAATGGTTAAATGTGTAACAGGATGGCTAAATGTGCCGGATTCGAACTTGTCAAGCCCATATGAGCACCACAGCTCAATGTGTCAATAACCACTACGCTGTGAAAACTTCTTGAAGACTGCTTTAAAAATAACATGTTTATTTGGTGACTTTATTGAAATGTATGGTTATACACATGGAGTATAATAGTTTCAAAAGCTTTGACTCGCGCTGAGACCAGTGATTTAAAAACAGCCATCCGATCAACTAACTCATGTTCACAGAAATAACAATTCTCAAATACTGCAGATGTGTGTAAATAACGCCTGTCACATGTAACACGCAGACAGCCCATTTCCAAGGCAATGGCTCTTTGCTTCTCAGAATGTGTTTTTGTAGTTACAGAGAGAGCGTCTCATTTCTTCGTGAAGAATCGTGTGATGTCAGAGGCCAGTTTGGAGGCAGCTTGGCCTCGTTTCATCTGACTTCTGTCTTTGGCCTGCTGTGCTGTTCTCTGCAAAATAAACCGTCCACAAATTCACCACCAAATCGTACACATGAGTTGCATATTCATATGAAAAATTCTAATTAAATTCTATCTAAATTAAATACATTTAAAAAATACATATATTACATACTAATATATACTAATATAATATATAAAGTATTATTATTAATTTATATTAAATATTTACATAAATATTTACAAACATTTCAAATGTATTTATGTATATAATAAATACATGAATATTTAACATGGTTTCTATTAAAAAATAAATAAATAAAAATAAAAAATTTAAATAAAATAAATTTGATCTTATTTAAATTCCCTATAATTTTTATGTAAATAAATAAATATTAGTATGTATGTGTTTGTTGTACCATACGATGGCAGACGGTACAAAGGGTTTGAAGGTTGTCCAGGGAACACTGTCCTCCCCCTCTGTACACAGGGTTAATGTGGTCCACCTGCCAGAACTGTCCCTCCACAGGACTCTGTATCATCTCATTCAGCTGCAACACAATGTCAGATAAATCATCAGATAACACAACGTCAAAAGAAACCTGCAGAGCAATCAAATTGAGTTTGAATTCAGCATCAAATTAATAATACAAGTGAACAAATATTTATTTTTCTATTACCGATATAATACATATAAGTTGTGTGCCCTAGAGTCTGATAACCGATAAGAAGAATCTTTTTAATTACTGATTTTATTTGCAGCTTTTTAAGCAATAACTAAACCATTGTCAAAAATAATAAAAATAATATTATAATTACTTTGAATTAAAATAGTTTTGATCATTAATAACAACACAAATATTTGTTTATAATCCATCAATAATAATAATAATAATAATAATAATAGTTAATATAATATTGTTTATTTTTACCAACAACAATTTAATAGAAATATTGCTGTATTATTATTAATAATAATAATAATCCAAAGTATTTTTTATCACCATATCAGCAATATTGTTCTGTTTATTTAATAGGAGTACTATCATTAATAAAAATATATCCTAATAATAATTTAATTCAAATAGTTAACAACAATAATTCAATAAAAACAAAAGTGTTGTAATTAAAAATAATTATTTAAAATATTATTAATAATATTAATACATATGAATAAAAATATGAATACATATTGGTATCTTTATTAACAGCAGCAGCAACAACGATTTAATAAACATTTTGTTCTTTGTTCTATTGTTAATAAAAATAATACTTCTAATAATTTTTATAAAAGTACTATCATAGTTATAAAATGTTTATTAATAATAATAATAATAATAATAATAATAATAAAAGTGTTGTTATTTTTCTTACTAATATTAACACAAACAATAATTAACAAATATATATGGTTTATTATTAATAACAAAATATTTTAATAATAATTTTTGAATCTAACTGTTTAAAAGCTTAAAATTTACAATGATGTTTCCTGTAAAGCGATAAAGTCCCACTGTAATCAATAATTTAATCCATTAAAACCAAGGGGCCACCTCTCCGTCTCTCTCTTGAAGCCAATACGGAAGTGACTTAAACTGCAGTTCATCAACTGGCCACTAGAGACAGGCTCCAAAAGGGAGTCAATTCCATATATCCCTCATGTTAAAATGCCCAACTTTACAGCAGAAAAAAAACATGTTTACAGCCTGGAACAAAAATTGGTTTTGGTCTATATAGCTAATTTTGCCCTTCATGAAAAGTGTGAGGGGGGTGAATTTTTTTTTAGAACTCATCCATTTAAATCATATTAAGCCTAAATGTTCTGCATAATTAAGGGCGTGGCCACTTGAGTGACAGGTGGATTGCGGCTGCTGTCACTGCTAGCCGTTTGTCTGCTGTTAGCGTCACGTCAACGCAGATAATTCCAGCTGCTGAATTTGGCATCTCGAACGTGTTTGTGCTTTTTTTCGGGATTATTTCATACAATTTAATACACGCACTATACATTCGCCCATGCCGTTGGACTCGAGTATCGAGAGAAAAACCAGCACTGTTTTCCAGTTGTTTTCCTCTGTGAACATGCACTGATGTCATGGATATCTGACAATTTTGTTGCTTTTTGGAGTTTTCAGATTTAAAAACGTCTATAGATATAGAGGCTACACACTCTACTTCGGTACCGTTTCTCTCACTGAACAGTTAGACTAGAAATGCTCATGTGCCGTCACACACTTGGCACAGGCCTTGCAACGGTACTGCCAGTAGCAGATAGCATTATTTAGCTCCTGAGCTAACTCGATCTCGTAGAGCTGGTTTTAGCATCCAGGCACCTCAGCTCCACCCACGACCCTCCTCTTTGCCCATTTCTGTTATCTGGGAGTGACGCGCTGCCAAGATGGCGACGGCCGGCTCCGCCCACTTTAGGCTTAAAAAATGGGTGACGTCATGGACACTACGTCCATATTTATTTACAGTCTATGCTTAAAACTCATCTTTGATCACCAAAATTCATTGTAAATTAGCCTCCGCCCCCACTCCCTCACACCAGCTCAAAATACCTGATCCACTCGCTCAACTTTACTGTAGTAAACGCTACACGATGGCAAGGAAATGGAAATATTGATTTAATTCAGCCATACATATTTGAACCAGGAACTAATTCAGAAGAAAAAGTGAAAGAGTGCATTATACCGGCTCATCTACAAGTCAATGTATCAGAATGGTAATGCGTTTTATGTATCACTCTCTATGTCTGACACATAATGGTAACTGATATGATTAGCCTTTGGCTTGACTACGTTATCAAACAGCTAATAATGTGTTGCTAATGTTACACAAACCATGTTCCCGTTCGCTGTCTCAGAGTCAGACAGCTGCCTTCTAACAATCATCAGAAACGCTTTAAACAACTCATCACGTCAGTGAAGAAAGGCATATAGTTAATCATAACATCATAATATACACACACACATAGTATATATATTTATATATATATATATTACACATAATTCACCAGCTATATTGCTGAATGTACCCGATTTTTCATATCAACAGAAAAATATACTTGGGATAACCTCAGCAGTCAATAATATGCTAAAGCCCGCCCACATGTTGACGTGGTTGGTTACAACATGCTTGTGACGTAGAGAACAAGGACGATTTCAAACCGCGTTTTTGAGAGTCTTTTTTTTCACTGCAGTTAAGGAGAAAACACTCAGCAATGATGTTGACTGATGAATAGGCACACGGTTTGTCTGAAAGCATATTAAAAACACCACATAGACATATCTAGACAACATTAAAACTAGAGTTTTCACCACAGGGGGGTCTTTAAGTAAGAAAGTGTGAATGCTGATTAACAAATATCAGTCAAACCAATTGTCGGTTTGTCACTTGAAACTCGGCACCACCCAAGAGAGTCTTGAGTGTCTTAAAAGTGTTGTTGTGTGTAAAGCCTTTTTATTCCTGTTGTTTTATTGAACAGCGACATGAATGTGCTCTGAATAGCCCATCGGGAACTCTAGGAAAACATAATTCCCTCATTCCAAAGCGCTCCGCGGGCTTTTCAACAGACCACCGTGGCGAAGGACTTCAGGTGTTTCACCAGGATTAAAGCTGGAGTGGAAATCACAAGTGGAAGATCAGCGCTGGGAACACAAAGAGGCCGAAGCCAAAGCGCTGGCATTTCAGTCGGCGTCTGTTTTTAGCCTCGCGGTCTCTGGGGGAAAAAAAAGCAGCGCTAGGAATCAATCCTCTCCTTCCCCCTCAACAGAGTCGGCCAATAATTATCCTAAATCTCTCAGGAGCCCCGGGGGTCGCGGCTGGGACGATAACCTCGCGGTACGAGAGTGGGAAGTTTCCTTCCTAGACCTCGGAAGTCGATAAGTCAACACACATACGCATGCTAATGGTAGGAAACGCCAAACGCACACAAACGTCTCTCCGTAACAATCCTTCGCATGTACGACAGTGAGCTTGTTTGTGCGTCGAGGGCACTTGGAGCTTAAAGCGCGTTATTGATCAGGCATCTGCCGCTCGCGGCTCTAACAGAAAAGCCGAACAAAAATCAAACCTGCACCTCGTAGCAATGCACTGTGGGAAAAATCAATGGCAATCTGACAGACTAGGCGTTGTGTTAAGGCTGGATGCTCCGGGGAGGAAAGGACGGCGGGTGTTTGTGCGCTACACGATGAGGGCAGGTTTGTGTGTGTGTGTGTGTGTGTGTGTGAGAGAGTGTGAACTCCACTGATAACTCTATAGAGAGAGTCAGAGAGCAGACGCCCAAGGCCGCTAAGCTCTTATTGCCTCTGCAAGCTAAACAGGCCATCTTTATTTATCTTTCTCTGTAAGCAATATTTTCTCAATAAAATGCAGCGTCTGCCGAGCTCCTTTCGAATGTTTTGGGGATAATTCTGGCTAATGTGCTTTTGGAAGTGACTAATGCACACTCTATTCAGAAACCCTGGCCAACTTCCCAGACGAAATGAGCCCTGGTCGTCCACCCCACGCAGATCCTTCTAGGGGAAGTTTTTGAACAGAAGGAACAAGGGGGTAAACGGACGCTTTTGGACACGGTTAAATCTCAGAAATTCAAAGGAAAGAAAAATCACAATTGTGGTCTTGTTAATATCTCAACTATTTCTCTCTGGAGAGCAGATGATGATGTTGATGATAATAGCTATTATTGTTGTTATTATTAACAACAACAACAACAACAACAACTAATAATAATAATAAATATGCCACAAATAATAATAATTATTATTATTTTGAACAACAATGTTAATAATAATTGTGGCGCATTTAATAATAATGATGGCACATTACTGTTTATTATTATCATTAATAATAATAATATTAATGACGATATTATTATTTTATTATTATTTGTGGTATATTTAACAGTATTAGTTGTTAATAACAATAACTATTATTACAACTAATAAAAATATTATTAATAATAATAACTATTATTAACAACTAATAACAATAATAATAAAATGTCACACATATTATTATTATTATGATCATTAATATGATTGTTATAAATAACAAATAATATACCAAAAATAACAATATTATTAACAACTAATAATAATAATAATAATAAAACATGCCACAAATATTATGATGATCATTATTATTTACAACAATATGCCACAAATATAGTAGTAGAAGTAGTAATAATAATAATAAAATAATTGTGGCATATTTTTATGCAAGCATTACATTTTTAAGCTGCAGCTTAAAAATTATCCAAAATAAATTTGAGCAAATTCATATCCAGCCAGTGTTCAAAACTCTGCTTGCCGTAGCTCGATTCAAAACGGTAAGCTTGTAATAATGTTTTTAACTCCAGTGGTACTGGTGGATTTCAGCAGGAGATTCGAGCATGTCTTTGCGTCATTATGTCACGTCTGTACACACACAGAAGAGTCTCGGCTAGTAGGCTATATTACGTGTTGGAGATGTATAGCCTTTTCTCACAGCACTTGATATAATTAAACTTATCAATTTGATGGCGGATCCAGAAAGGTTCAAACGACAATCACCAGTGACAACAGATTCACCCGCTGTAAAATACAAAAGACTTCGTTTGGACTTCGGAGTGGATAACTTACAGAAAAAAAGATACAGCGACCGGACTCATGTGAAAACAGTCACGCAATGCTGACGTTGTTAACATTAACAAGTTGAGAACAAAGTCTAATTTGCACGGTTTTGTGTGATGATTTTAATTTTGGTCTTGACAACTAGTAGCTGGAAGAGCGCAGTGATTACTTTAAGTTAAAAATATGGAAACTTTATTGTGTATTTGCATTGCAGTTTTAAAACAGACCAGAATACGGATGTTGAGTGAATTCACTAAACATGAGAGCAAGTTTAGCATTGAATATTTCAGCATAAAAAAAACCCATAAGTCAATGTAAAATGCCGCTATAGTAATAGCTAGTAATATAATTGTCACCACTGTCACTCTTTTCTGGATAAGAATGAGGGCATGAAGCTCCTATAAATGTGCCCAACCTGTTTGAGAGGAAGTTGTGCCAGCCAGGTGTTGTCCAGCATCTCCTTGCGGTGTGTGTGCGGGGCGTCCCGGACCTGCAAGTACAGCTGGTGGGCGTTCAGCCCGCAGTGCTGACACACACCCTGCTCCGTCTCCAGCACGCGGGCGCGCATGTACCCCTGATTGGAGCGCAGCTGGAAGTCCTCCATACAGGCAGGGCTGCAGAATCCTCCTGCCCAGCCAGAGTGCTCCCTGCTGGGCTTCTGGCAGGACAGACACAGGGGGGTCCCTGTCGAGTCCACGGCCTGCAGGTAACCGGCCGAAGTGTTTGTCTGAATACAAACAGAGCTCTCAGATTCGCTGCGAACACACAAGATACAAAAAAAGTAGATTTTTAAATTTTCTGAAGGAATGTTGTAAAACACTTGGCTGGCTGTAAAAACACTTGCTGCTATACAGTTACTAGGGTGTTCTGAGTGTTTTTTACAGCAATGCTATGCAGTTGCTATGATGTTTTTGATGGTTGCCTATGTAGGGTTGAAAATAATCAAAAATAATCAAACCCCCCCCCCCCCCCCCCGTAAAAACAGAGGAATTCGTAAAAACAGAGGTATTGATAGTGCTCAAGGCTTGTAGGTCAATGTGTGTACATCGGGGGTCTACGAATTGTCACACCTTTAGTACAATGGGGGACGTTGTCATTTTCTAATTGGCCAGTTTGAATGTCTCACATTTGGGTTACAGTCATATGGTCAAGTAAGGGATATTGCAACTGTTGACCTGTCTTTTATTCTCTGGCTCTTTTCTTTGTCTCTTTCTCTCTACACTTTCTCGCTCTCTCCCTTTCTATCTCTCAGGTAACATTCTACACATATGCTGGGTAAGATTAATGGTATAGGGTTTATCATCTCATGCATCTATTTTGTAACTAATTTAAGTTAATTCATAACCAGATTGTCATTAAACCCTTTCAATTGCAAATGCTGTGCTAACTAGTATTTATTAGGTATCCGTCACACTATGGAAACGCTCTCCCACATATTTAGCCATTGTAACTGCTCTTATTTCCGTCATTGGTATAAGTAGCAGTGGTTGGTGGTAATAGACAAGAAATGTACAGTTTTCTACCATCTTGCTGACAACGTTTCTTTAGTCATTCGGCAGTCCTGCAGCCAGAACCCCTGTAGGAAAACCACACTTACATCTACAGTACATGGTTGCTAGGGTGTTTTGGTTGGTGACAGAGTGTTGCTATGACATTCAATATATATATGGTTGGTGACAGAGTGTTGCTATGACATTCAATATATATATATATATATATATATATATATATATATATATATATATATATATATATATATATATATATATAAATGTAATTAAAAATATTTGAATATGAACGTTTGATGGAAAATGATAAATGATAATAATTAAAATAAATGCATCTACATTTATTAACATTGCAAAAAATAAAAATGCCACAAATAAATATCTATAAATAATTGTTTCAAAAAGAAACAAAATGACAAATAGAAAGTAATTTCTGCATAAGTTATCAAAAACATAAAAATATCTGTCATTTGTGACTATTAATAATAAAAAAATTCATAAATATGCCACATATTATTATTATTTTATAATTATGTAGTTAGTTTTAAAAGCAAACGTAAAATGACAAATTTTGCATGTTAATCAGACCCTTAAAACAAAAATAATGTTATTTGTGACTAATTATATCGAAACTGCATAAATAATAGTTTTAACAATAATAATAATGTTATTATTACATTTACTGTTATACTAATCCAGTTATTGTTTAAAAAAAAAAGTATAAATGAAACCAAAAATAAAAATTGGTTTTGCAAAACAGTTATTGGACACTTAAACATAAGAATAATATGTCATTTTTGACTTTATAGATTTGCTAAAAAACGCATAAATATGACACTAATAATAAAAATAAAAATTTTTATTACTATTATTATTATACAAATGTATTGTTCCAAAAAAGCATAAATGAAATGATACAAAAATGCATAATTATCTGTAATTATCAACCATGTAGATTTGCAAAAAAACTAAAACAAAACAGCAACACATAAACATGGCACAAATAATAATAATTATTATTTATATTATTATTATTATACAAAGTAAGTTTTTGTTTCAAAAAGCAGAAAAAAAACAGCTCTGCATAAGTTTTTGGTCACGTAAACCAAAATAATCTGTCGTATTGGTCATAAAAGAATCAGTGGATCTCAAAACGCCACGACTCACAACATCGCCACAACATCATTTGACTTCGCCACATATGTTGGCAGGCATCATCACATTCAACCACGAAACAACCAAGCATCTTCCTTCGCCGACTAATTTCACATCTCCCAAATATGATCAACGTGTGATTAGGTAATAATAATAATAATAATTCATTACATTTATATTACATTTATATAGGTGTGTATGTATGAGACTAATCTTCAATACACTAACTAGTCTAAAGTTAATCAGGAAAGACTTTCTCTCTAATACTCCATCAGTTCTCACTTTCTCTCTCTGGCTTCTTCCTCTTTTCTCTCCATCTCCTAAAAATATCCAGCCCCAGACAGCGCTCAGTACGTCGCAGTTTTTTCCTCCCGCGGTTTCCATGGCGACGCCGCAGCACTCGCATGTGTGTGGATTAAGCTCTTATCCTCTGCACTAAGCATTCTTGAGCACACTCTACACACACACACACATCCCAGGTTTACAAGGTTAACCGTTCGCTACTACACACAATTACATGCGGAAATGCACTTTCAAAATAAATTGTCACTTGCTGTGCAATATATATATATATATATATTTATTTATTTTTCCCTGCGAGTAATGCAAATTCATAAAAATGTATCTGTCAGCGTCAGTCTCTACCCTGACCATGGGGGGAAAGTAATTTGATGATCCAAAAGCCAAGTGAAAAATATATCTATTCATTTCCATTTCTGCATTAGATACTGTACACCTGGGGTAGCAGCCGTCACGGTTTGAGGTCTGAGCGTGAGATCTCATCGCGCAAGAAGAAAGTCTGATGACTTTCGCACGTACAGACAAAGTATGAGAGGAAACATCTGTCACATATGATCAGAAAGCTGTGCCGTGGGTGACAGGGAGTGTGTGTGTGTGTGTGTGTTGACTTCATCAGCAATTGCGCCGTTTTTCTCTTGTTCCTGTCAGAGCGGCGGTGTCGAGAACACGCTGAGATTGTGTCGTTTGTGTGGTCGCCTCATCAAACTCAATGTGGAGAAGGTTTAGAGGGTTTTTCCAAAAGATTTAATGTTTGAAATACTCTCTAGATGTTAAGTGGGTGTTGCTGTGCGGTTGCTAGGGTGTTATGAGAGGTTTTTACTGCATTGCTATGATGTTCCTGACGGCTGTCATTAGAGATGGGATCAGGATTTACCGACTACCGATTTCTTGTCATCATGACCAGCCAACCGATCTTAATCATTCAAGCGTTATTTTTAAGTGATATCCAAGTTCTCTATTGACTGTCAATGTTAACCCCTTACACTGAAGCCATTTGTTAATGATTTCACATCTAAGTGGCATATTTAAAAGCAATGGTAACTCTACAAAAAAAGGTGTCATCAAGAACATAATCTCATTTCATAGAAAACCATAAAAAAGTTCTTATGTTACACCACTGCTAAGAAAACCCCAGAAAAAGTGATACAATTTATTTTTGTTATTATTAATGCTTGATATGATGACTATTAGAAAGTATATACACTATAAACTCTAAATTGCATTTTCTGTAAACTGCTTTGAAACGATATGTATTGTGAAAAGCACTATACAAATAAATGAGAATTGAATTCAATACATGTTAAGCCTGGAACACACCAAGCCGACGGTCGGCCGCTGGGCAGTTTTTGTGCGTCGGCCGACTAAGTTTCCTCGGTGTGTTCCGCACGGTTCCGTGTCGTCGGCTGAAATCAGTCCTCGTCGGCTTTGTTTCGGATCGGCGTCGGGCCGTCGGTGAAAGAGGGAACTCTGATTGGCTGTTCAGCTTAGGTTTTGTCATTACATTGTGATGGGTTTGTTTGTTCGGACAAATTTAGTGACTACCAATCAAGTCCTTGAATGTGGTTATCGACCGATACTGATCTGCGGCAGATCGATTGGAGCATCCCTAGTTGTCATAGCATTGCTAGGTGGTTGCTAACGTGTTCTTGGGTGGTTGCCAGGGCATTGCTATAACATTCAATATTGAAACCTGTTGGAGTGATCAGTAGGTTTGGATGTGGATCTTCTTTTCAGGACGACGTTGTCCTTGTTGATGATGCGGAGGGCTCCGCCTTCTTTCTGGGCCACAGCGATGGAGGTCTGAGCTACATCCTGTTTGGAGAGATACCTGAGAGAGAGAGAGAGAGAGAGAGAGAGAGAGAGAGAGAGAGAGAGAGAGAGAGAGAGACAGAGTGTAACTCTAGAGTACCATAAAGGGAACATCATGATGCCATTAAAGGGCAGTACAGTATCTGCTACCGTACAAAACTCAGAGCTGATGTTTGTGTAACAGACCAACAAACTGACTCAGTGTGATGTGTCAGGAAATCCTCAAATAAAACTCAAATTAAAAACCTCCTCAACAATAATCTCACATGATTCACAACCTCATGTAAAACTAATAAAAATTGTGCTTTAATTTAAGTCAACTTAAAACAATCTTCACATAAACCCATTATAATAAATGTCACATTTACCTGCCCTTCAATATATCAGGGGTCAATTTATTTCTATTGGCCCAGTCAGACCAGTTCAGATTTTTACTTTCCCTGTTAAAATGCACAAAAAGTTTTTGTTTTCGTTGTTTTGACCCATGTAAATTTGTAAACAGTGCTTTAAGATTTTTAGGTAGGTCCAACAGGTAGGATATATACAGAAATTAAATAAAGTTATCAAACACTTGACGGTCTTCACTGCATAAAGTATAAATTAAATATAGATGAAATGATTTTCTCATTTTCTTTGATTTACATTAATGACAGACAGTAGCAGATTTATTAGGCTACTGTCACTTTAAGACCTGAAGCACATGACACGGATCTGACTTATTTTCTCATAACTCCTTACGTTCATTTAAGACTTTCGAGGATACTCGACAAAACGGGCATTTTGGCATAATTTTGTGTTTTTGTCTGTTGAAGCGCTGTCTGAAGCGGTTTTCTGTGCGCACAATGTGATTCTTGTGCAGCAAATCATCATTAGAATGATTTCTGAAGGATCATGTGACACAGAAGACTGAGTAATGATGCCAAACATTCAGCTTTGATCAAAAGAATTAAATTACATTTTAAAATGTATTTTATTTTAAATTGTAATAATATTTCACAATATTACAGTTGTTACTGTATTTTTGATTAAATAAATTCAGCTTTGGTGAGATTTAAAAAAGACTTCTTTCAAAAACATCAAAAAAATCTTAGCGACCAAAATAAACAAAAACAGCTTAATTTGATTGACATCCACATGTGAGCTAATCAGATTGAGATGCGCCCACATGTCCCAATCCTCTCCAGCTTTGATAGCGTATGTGTGTTTTCTCTTGCCTGGAGGTGCTGCTGTGCCGTCGCTGTGATTGTGTGAGTTCTTCCAGCAGCAGGATAGGGCTGTGAAACGCTCTTCCACTCTTCCTCACCATCCTCTGCCTCATCGCAGTCAGAGAGCTCCACTCACGCACGAATCGCACAACCTGACACACACACATTTACACACAGATGTGTTTCTAGAAATCTGATGAACAGTACTTGAATATCCCGTCACACACACACACACACACACGCACCTGTCTCCTGTTCTCGCTGTGATTGAATTCTGGTGGCAGTTCCTCCCAGTTCTGCAGTCTGATATCCAAGGGAATGAAGTTACAGTGGAGCGGGAGGCCATCCTGTAGAGAGAAACACACACGCACACGCACACGCACACACACATTGTGAATATTTTAACTGTTTTTATTTGAATTTCCTCAAGACTGTGCTAGTGGACTAGTTTTGTGCCAATATTTAGAAATTTCATTTCTGTGAATCAGTTCTTTCAAACTGCTTGATTCAATGAATTGGTGCAAAAAGATTTAATGATTCATTTGAGTCTTCACTCAAAAGTGTTCACAGAAACCTCTGTGGGGCGTTTGATCGTTTTATAATGTTTTAGTAAAAGCATATGTAGGTACAGTATTATGTTGTTGCACATAAATAAATTATAAAAAAAAATATTAAAAAAGTGTATATTGGCTGAAAAATATTAATACACTATTCCACAAACCTAATACCTATAATAATTTTTCAATATAGTTAAAAAATTAAATATTGAAACAAATCCAATTATATATATAAAAAAATTATATATATATATATATATATATATATATATATATATATATATATATATATATACACACACACACATGTTTTTTTTACAACATAATATGATTCACAGCGCAGCTGAAACTGATGAGAAGGATAGGAAAAAAAGAACGATTTTAATTAAACAGATTTATAGTTGTATATGTTACTTTTAGACTGAGCAGTATTACTACACTATACCGCAAATCTAATACCTATTAATATTATGCCAAAATATTTACAGAAAAACTAGTAACTATGAAAAAAATTGTAAAACGCATATAAAACAGTCAGTCGAGAGAATATAAAATAACTTCAACATGGCTGTTTCTTTAAGTGAGAAATAACGAATATGAAGAAACACCTAAAGGTCATCGCTTAAGGTCATGATGACAGGAAGCTGTGGTCGACCAAGCAGAGACGTTCCTTAAAGAGCTACCAATCACAAGTATGGCCCTTATAGGCATCTGTCCAGTTCTCAAACACCAGCTGGACCGCCGTCCTCCAACGTCTGTCCACAGGGAACCACTAGGCCCTTTAGAAAATATTACATTTCCAGCCCACGGCAGGCCTCTTTTCCAGCTCTGCCTCTGTCTTCTTACTAAACTCCACCATTCATCACTGCTCAGCTGAAATCGCCTCAGGAAAAGCTCTTATTAAAAACGAACCCGGATAATATTTCTCAATCAAAGTCAATTAAGGGCCCCCTGCTTATATCTGCTTCCATTTAATACAGTTGCAGAGAACTATAAGAATCCCAGCGTTACGCTGTACAAAAGAGGACTGTGAGATTTCAACACTTTATTTGCCCTCAGATTAACACTGGAATCCCTGGTCATCCAACCGTGTGTTCAGGACTCTGGAAGAAATCTGGATGAATTCGCATAGTTGAAGTGTTTCTGACAAAGTTATACAATAAATATATTTTTATGCCTTGCATACTTAAACATTTAGTTTTCTAGGACATGTGAATTCTGTAAAATTATTGGCTAACCTAATTTTTGTTAAAAGAATGACTTGTAATCGGATCAGCATCAATATTTTATCAAGTACTGTATTTTATCATCTGAAATGTGCTGCAACTTTTATTCCAAAGCGACTTGTATAATGCAATTAATGTAAAGCACAAAAAACATTTGCAAAAGTCAAAAACCTACAGTAGATTTGTGCTGAATGAGAAGTGAGCACAAGTTTATTTGTTTAATGCATTTCCAACATAGGGTAGTTTCAGTTTTCATTTTAAATAAATTTGTTTTTAAGTTTGCCGTTTATACTAAATGTTGTTTATAATGAATGTCACTATACTGTAATTTATCTTCATTTTATACTTATATTTTTAATTCCTGTTCTGAATACTGTTAAACTTAAGAATATTTTTGTGAAGTTTAACTAAAATATTTGATTATAGTTTTTATGGTTGCAAGAGTTTTGTTTGATTTAACAGTGTTTTACATTATTTCTGAGCGTAATAATCACCAGATCCTCCAGTCAACCCTCATGACATCTCAAGAACTGCACTCCAGTGGTTCAAGTCTTACCTCTCAAGTCGGTCCTTCAGAGTGTCGTGGACGGGTGAGTTGTCTAAGTTGCAACATCTAGCTACTGGGGTGCCTCAGGGCTCAGTGCTTGGACCACTTCTCTTCTTCTGTCATTACTAGGATCTGTCATTTAAAAACATGGCTTTTCCTGTCTCTGCTACACTGATGACACAAAACTCGACCTCTCATGATCCAATGGTAGCTGCTTGCATCTCAGCCTGCCTGACAGACATTTTTGACTGGATGAAAGACCATCACCTTCAACTCAACCTTGCGAAAACAGAACTGCTTGAGGCCAACTCTCAGCCAACTCACTTCATCACAACAACTTCTTTCAGCTAGGTTCATCAACCTTAACTCCATCCAGGTCAGCCAGGAACCTTGGAGTTGTGATTGATGATCAGTTAAACCTCACAGACCACATTGCTAGAACTGCCTGGTCCTATATATATATATATATATATATATATATATATATATATATATATATATATATATATATATATTATATATATATATATATATATATATATATATATATATATATATTAGGGCTGTCAGTTAAATGCGTTATTAACGCCCCGATTAATCGCAATTATTTTTATTATTCTAAATGTCTCTTGATTTTCTTTTTGTCCCATTATTTTTTCTCATTTTAATGCTCTTATCAACATGGAAAAGTGGATCGGCTTGCTTTGTGCAAATGTTTTTTTATTGAAAACAACATTGACATGTACAGTGTTCAATTTCACGCTAACATTCTCACTTGGAGCAAATAATCTCTCAATGTAACACTGTCCATCAATAAACGGGTGAAAGAAATACTGACGAGGTCCTGATATTGACGAGGGGGCGGAGAATTCGCATCAGCTGTGTGTGTGTGTGTGTGTGTGTGCTTGGCCATCAAGTAGTATTTCAGACTGGACGCGCTGCGATGATGACAGGCCACGCATGCCACGTCCTGTTGTAACAGCATGTGAAAAAAAACTACAAAGTTTGCTAGGCCAAAAAGACTGTTAATCGCGCGATAAAAAAATTGCCGCCGTTAAAATGGGTTTGCGTTAACGGCGTTAATAACGCGTTTAACTGACAGCCCTAATATATATATATATATATATATATATATATATATATATATATATATATATATATAAATGTTGTGTGTCTGTGTCTTGGAGTTTCTATATAATTATATAAATTATTGTACATTTGTTTTAAATTTATATTATTTTACAAATATTATTAAAAATGCTTATTGTTTTTTTAAAATAAAATGTTATTTTTTAATATAGCATTTAATAATATTAGGGGTGCTCCGATCAGGATTTTTGGGGCCGATCACCGATTACTGGAAGCTGTATCACCCGATACCGATCACCGATTACAGGGTCTATTTGAAGCCTTCTATTTATCATGTAGCATTATTATTAAACTATATTTAACAACAATGTACATTAAGTATTACATTTAAGAGAAGACAATGTATCATGAATTTACACCTGTGTATTTATCAGACATGAAAACGGGTCAGGGGTGAAAAAGGTGAGAAGGATATTACCCCTCTAGGGGGGTCGGGGGGCATGCTCCCCCAGGGGCCCAATTATTTTATAGTCTACTATAAAATTAAGAAAATAAATATAGCACAAATGTATAGCACAGCTCTTTAATGAGGCAGCAACATATGATAGATAGGACAGAACAGAACAAAAAATGCTATTAATAATCTTTCATTGCGCAAAAGTATTATGATATGATTATGAAAGACCGAGCGCTGAATGATGCGCTTGAGGAAACACGAGTCACAGCACGCAGCTCTTCGAGTACGCAGTGAAAAGTTCTAAGCACAAAGGAAACACATATCGATGCATAGTGTATTATACAGTATTTATCTATGCAATAGTTTATTCAGCCTTTTCTTTTAACAGTTTTAAATTTCAGTTACTGTACGCGTGAACAACAATGACAGTGCCCTCCAGTGTTGTGATCTAGACACGGTAGAAAGGAACATGAATCCTGATTAAGGTACTACAGCAAGATAGTCAATTTATCCGAAACTATAGAGCTTTATCTACAGATCAAGTATAATAATATTAACATTTAATCATCTTGGAGAGAGTTGCATCGTTGCCGAACGCGACGCGCTATGCTGTTTGAATGCTGAATGGAGAATGACTGACGACGCGCTGTTTGAACGCTGAATGGAGAATGACTGACAGCGGAGGGAAAAGTTTACGTGAACTTGAATTTAATGACTTAAATATTAATTTCTATCTTACATTAAACTATAGTATGGCTTCATATATATTATGAGTTTTTGAACTCAACCTGAGCGTTGCCGATCAGTGGATACAGTGTTCTCTGTAGCTCGCGCAGTCTTTACTCGGATGCGCGCTTCAATCTATCGCCGTTGCGGACGGACTCTATTCTTTCCGGTATTTTTACGGATTGATCAGATAGCCCTGCACTGTTTGACAAGCAGACAGCGGCGTGGTACACACATTGCAGATGGATTGCTAGTGAATTGCTTTTTCACACACCTTGTAGAATTGCCAGACTGCTGAAGCCATTTTTACCGATTTTTACCAGGGCATAAAAAATTGTCTCGCGAGTTTTGCGTCATCTGATCGGCTTTTCTGGATCGGCCTTTATAGAGACCGCCGATCACACATCCCAAAGCAATTATCGGCCGATTGTGATCGGCGACCGATCAATCGGAGCACCCTTAAAGGGATAGTTCACTTTGAAATTAATTTTTGATATGTTTTAGCTTACCTCCAGTGCATCCAAGATGTAGGTGTCTTTGTTTCCACAGTATCTTCAATTTTGAGAATTTTAGGTAAAACCGTTGTTGTCTGTCAGTCATACAATGGAGGTGAAGGGGGTCCAACTCAAAGAGCAGTCAAAATTAAACATTATTTAATGACTCGTAAATGTAAGTACACATTGATGCCCTAAGACACGAAACGAGTGGTTTTTGTGAGAAAACGAACAGTATTTATATCTTTTTTAGCTCGTGTAAGCATATCCATGTCCAAATGATCTGAGAGCAGGGCGCTTCGGTCTGCGCATGCGTACAGCGTTCGCCGGAATGCCCCGGAAGGGCACCCTCGCGCGTGTTTACGTCACTCATTGTTTATGCAGAGATTTCGGAAGTTTTACCTTACACTGTGAAGATATAAACATATTTAGATATACAGGATCGCAATGGAAGACGATTTCTATATACCAACAGACAACGTTGATTTTTTTCACAACCTTATTTATTTGAACCTGAATATACCGATAATGAACGCTGTACGCATGCGCAGACCGAAGCGCCCTGCTCTCAGATCATTTGGACATGGATATGCTTACACGAGCTAAAAAAGATATAAATACTGTTACATTATACATAAAAATTATGAATTGTAATTTTCCAAATAAAAAGTAAGATTTTTTAAAATAGTAGAACATTTAAATAAATAATTTAATAAAAAATAATATAATAAATAAAAAATGTGTTGGGGCCAGTGACAATATTGGCAGGCCAAGTATAAATCTGACCTCTTCGCTCAACTGAGACAGCAGAAAACATCTTTACTCTTTACTCATCTTTACTTTATTCTAATCCTTACTAAAAAATCCTTACTAGTGAAGGCAACTAGTTTATCTAGTTTTTTTTTTTTTTTTGCAGTGCTTTAAAGTGGATTAATTTAGACTGTTTGAATGAACAGTTTTTAAGTAACTTACAACGGTTAGTAGGCTATGCTTCAAATCTATTATGAAAATTTGCAACAAAATTTAACCCTTTCAATTTAAATGAATTTTTTCAGCAAAAGAATCATTGACTCAAAACATTTGATTCGATTCACTGAAACACACGATTCATTTGAACCTGATTCACAGAGATGAGATGCCATTTTGATACTGAAGTTTGAATAAGATACGCTATTAAAACTCACAAAGGTCACGAATAACCAAACAGGGAAGTGCAGCAAAATTAGATGCTTTATCGCAATATTCACGAGGTTTGACAGCAAAATCATTGCGAATCGATCATGAATATGCAATAGCTCTAGGGGTGTTTGGGTTAATAGTCCTCTTTACCTTGTCATAGATGTAGATCCTGTCCGTGTTTTTGCTGGCACAGAACTTCAGACAGTCGTACACGCGAACAGAGTCATCCGACTCCTTTTGAGTGTGATCTTCATTAGCTATCAGAGAGAGAGAGGGAGGGAGACATGATGGGAAAGTCGGAATGACTAATAGAAAGAGGAAAAAAAGAGAAGAGAGGACGAGAAGAGCGGACGATCATTATGCTCTATACCGACCACTGATAAAGGTCAGGTGAAGCGCAACAGAAACGAGCGCTCTAACGACGCTAACGAACACTATATTCAGCAGGTACGGAGTGACCTGAAATGATCCTGCTGTTCTAAGAAATCGGATTTGTCCAGATTTCGTCCCACAGAGCCGTTCTACATTCATTTGGGTCAGGCTCGCTGTAAAGGCGCCCCATGAGGCTTAGTTACCAGAACCCTACCATGGACTAAAATAGCCGAGCCGTCGCCGGCTGGCCAATCACACCATGTTATTAAAGAGCCATTATGCGTACTGTATGCTGGTGGGAAGCTGGGATTGTCTGTGTGTGGTACCGTAAAGGTGGGTGTTAAGACAAACCCAGCAGTTTCTGAAAATTGCACTCTTTATAAGAATGGTTGAACGCTTGTCGATTGTCTAGCTTTAAAATGGCCTGTTATTATCCATATTTTATATAGACGCGCTCTTAGCTGCAGTGACGCAACTGTGAAATTGTTCTTGGAAGGTAATTTTACTTAAAGGGTTATGAGAAACGCAACAGGAGACTGTTCGAAAAATGTCCAAGCTGCAACCTAAATTGTTATAGGTTCTTTAATATCCCATTTACAATAAATACTATCTATCCAACTATCTATCTTTAGTAACTACCTATCTATATATACACTATCTATCTATCCATCCATCCATCTGTTGCTTGCTTAATTTTTTATTTTGTTTCTATTTAAACGTTTAATTTATTCAAATGTATTCTTTTTTAAAATGAATTAAATGCATTTAAATTACATTTATATTTAACAATCTTGTAATCTTGTAAAACGTGTCGTTCACCTTCTGAAGTTAGTGATGAATCCTTTAGTTCAATTCAGATCTTCATATAAATTATTGGGCACTTAAAAACAAATCAAAACTATTGGTGGAGTTACTGTCATAAACAAACAATATCTGTCATTCTAAATTAAATAATAAGAGAACCTACATTTAGGGGTGAATTATTCCTTTAAAATCTTAGTAAAAAGTACTGAAACTGTGTTTGGAACAGACCTGGATTTCTAGTAGAGAGTGTTTGTGGGGTGAATTCATCACTTCGTTGCATTTCTTGAGATATATCCAGGTGCGTTTCCTCCACATCCTGATTGGCCCGTTGGCTTGGGCGTGCGTGTGGAGTTTGTGGGGTGGTTGGTTCACTTTCGTGGTCTGAATCAGAGATGCAGACGGTAGTGAGCGATGTGGACGAGGAGGATGAGGGGGGGTCCGGTAATGAGGAAGGCGGGCTAAGAGCTAATAGAGAGAGAGAGAGAGAGAGAGAGAGAGAGAGAGATACATTGATAGAGTCAACGTTGGTCGTGAACAACACTGTCGATTGACCACATTTTATGACACAAAACTAGTCTGGTTAAACTGATACCACACTCAAAAATTTTAATTGAGGGCAGAATTCAAAAGTTATTTTTGTGAGCATTTGAACGACCAAATTTTCCTTTATTCTGGCGAACTATCCCTTTACTTCGGGCCTTTGGCTGGTGAGCTCATACCCAGAGAGGGCCGTCACAGTTCTCCGCAGTCGTCTGATGTGAAGGACATGGAGACGCGCCGGCGTTATCGTCGAGCACACTGAGCGAGGAACAGATGCTGTCTGTTTTGCGTTTGACTGATTTCCTTCCCTCAGACCAGCAGTTTCACATCTCTCTGCCATATGGCGCCACGGCACACGGGGGGGGGGGGGGGGGAATCTGATCTACATTTAAAGCCTCCCTTATGCCCCTTCCATCTCAGAACAGCATCTTTATGATGTCGAGGCGCTGAAATGCATTATCTGTCTCGTAGCTGTTGTCTCACTGTCTCCCCAAGGGGACGATCGTCAAAAACGTGACAGGACGCTCCGTCCATAATGACGAAGTTTTGATGTCACTTTATTTGGATCTGCGAGGCAGTGGAGGAGTTTGATAATTTGTCTTCCTTCGAGGCCGCTAATGAATTTCCACACCTCTGATTCACTCGTTTGCCTTCTTTTTTCGGATTCTGTCGCTCTTCTTTTTCACACTATCCCCTCCGAGCTTTGCGTTACCCTTTCTTTCTTTTTTCGCCCTCTCTTTCTCACTCTCGCTCTCGCTGAAAGGTCTCGTATGGATCTTCTAAAATGTCAGCTGAATTTGTGAGAAGCCGTATAAAAGCTCCACTGCTGTGCTGTCTCTTAACAAGCGGGCTTGCAGAAAGAAAGCCAGACACTAGCAGAAAACAACTCCCGCTGCGTATCTGAACCCTTATCACTGTCTGGAGTGCTCTACGGTTCCACCTTTGTGGCCCCGGATCTGTAACAGTCCAGGACGGACGGATAAAAAGCCCTGTATTCGTAAACTCACCGCTTTCATTCGGAAAAATGAAATGCAGAAAGGTTGTTCGAAGGTGCAAACGATCAAACTGAGGACTGCTGTGAATATCATGCAGATCATGCACCGGTTTCAAAACTGAAATTGGATGATATTTGGATGAGTTGTGTAGATTGGGGAAATTTACCTTGACGCCACCTTTATGACCACATATCTATAAAAGTCAAGGGCAAACAGGTCAAAAGTGCTGCATTCGTAAACGCTCACTTTCTTGGTTTCTTTATTTATAGAAGGGGGAAAAACAGGTTTCGTTCAAAGAAAGACAATAAAGAATGAAAGAAAGCAAGACATCCAAAGGCCAAGCTAATGCATGATGGGAGGTTTCAGAGGACTGCAGGGCAAACTGAAAGGTTTGAAAGCATAAACACCTTGAGTTGTGTAAATATGCACTATTTGCCCATGACAGCGTTCAGATCAATATTCCTGGTGTCTGATTTTACCAGTCTGAAAAGTTGCCTGGCTTCTTTTAGAAAACAAATCTTGAGTGAAGTCTTGACATACCGTTGCTGTCGTTTTCAAAAAAAACAGCCTTTCACTCGAGCTTTGATGGGTGTGTGTTGAGTTGACAGAGACACAGCGCACCGCATGTTTGTTTTACGCTTCAAATTAAGCTGATAGTCACAGAGAATCAGATATTTGCTGCAAATGATTGATCTACAATGATGTGGTGTCAGCTTTGGGTCTGTTTTTGTGAGCGCAAGCAGTTGCTGTGAGAGTGAGAAAGAAAGTTTAATAACTCACACAACCCAAGTCAACGTTTGTAATGTTTTTAATAGGGCTGTCGACGTGAGCGTGTAATTCAAAATCCTTAACGCATTCAAACAATTTAACACAAATAACGCGAATTACTGAAGCATGTGAAATTGCGTCATTAACAAGTTTATCATAATGAGTTTATCACAATGAGCATCTACAATAGCGCAAGCATCTTTAACCCTGGAAGGCAGACATTTCTATTCTAACCCTTTAACACGATTTCGCTTCCCTGTTTGCGATCAGATCATCTAAACTCTGGGAAAGGTTTCTGTCCAATGATCCTTGTATTGTTTGGTTATTTGGTGTGTTTTTTGAGTAAGACACCAAAATTTACCTTTAAAAAAAGCTTGCAGAAAATTGTGAGAATCATCCTTCAATCTGATAGTTTACTTTGCTTGATGTAGAAAATTATGACAAAATAAACGTGTTAAACAAGATAAATGATGTTTGCTTCATTTCATAACAAGTATGCAATTAATCGCACAAAAAGGGTGAGATTAATCGTGATACATTTTTCTTAATCTATTGACAGCCCTAATTTTTAGGTGAATTTTGCATGGCCCCAATCACATTTTTGTTAAAAACATCTAGTTTAATATATATATATATATGATATAATATAATATATTATATAATCTACTATAATAAAAAAATGAGTATAAATGATACATTTCTGAAAACTTGTGACTGCAGATCTATAAAAGTACGATGCAAATAGCTAAATGCCACATCACTATAGTCTAAAAATACAAAATAACGATAATAATAATGCTAACTCACAATAATAATAAAACGCTCACATATTTTGTAAAATAAATCGAGTTCTAGATGCAGTTTTTAGAGAAGAAAAATCATTAATAAGAAAAAGAGGAAGAAAACTAACATTTAAAATATATACATTTTTGAAATTAGTTATTTTTTTTATATTTATATTTTTCAAATATATCATTTTTAAAATGATTAATATTAAACACACCTTAGCAACGCCTTGGCATGGTTTTCGCATGGCACCACTCATAATTTTCTATAAAAATAGTTATATATGCAGTTTTTATAATAGAAAAATGATATTAATGAAAAAAGAGAAAGATTATAATAGAGAAAATATAAATAATAATAAAAATAAATATGTATACATTTAAAATATATATTTGTTTTATACACACACACACACACACACACACACATATACATAGTCCTCTTTGACTTTCATTAAATGATAAAAGAGCAGCGAGAACATGTTGCTAAACGTCTCTTTTTGGTGTTCCACGAAATAAAATTCATGCAGGTTTGGATTGACATGAGGATGAATTAATAAATCACAACTTTCTCTTTTAGCTGAACTATTTTTTTTAAGAAAACGAATCATAAACATCATGTGTTTTAAGTGTATGCGTGTCCAGATTGTGGCTTTCAAACACACACAGAGATGTACGTGTGCAATAAGACAGCAGCAGCTGGCCTGGTATGTGCTTATATCTCTGTGTTTGATTTTGCATCACCAGGCTGTTGTCAGAGGACAGGCTGACGATCTGATCGATGGCATTGGAGTTGATGGCGAAAACAAAGCTTACGAAGATTTCATAAACTTTTCCAGTGGTGACGCTGAACGAAAGCGGCATTCTTGATTTGACAGGTGCCAAAATCCATTCCGCCTCGCCATGGCCGTGATAATGAGTCATTTTCAATCTGATCTATTTCTGTCGTTCACCGTGCACACCTCCTTTTTAGTCTTCAAGACAGTTCTGCCTGTTGTTCTTTCACATTTGGATTCTTTGGAACTTCTGCGACAGAGAGGAAGGAAGGTTTCGACATTGCTTTACTAAGGATCAGGGCCTTGGATCAGCCGTGCCTTTATAAAGCCGATCAAATACAAAAGGGGTCCAAAAGTCTGAGACCAAACTGAAAATCTGGGGTTCAAAATCTAATTTAAACCTAGAAATAAACACAGTTTTAGGATTTGAGTGCTGCTGTCACTAAAACAAAAGATAAACGCAAATCTAAGACACTTAAACTCTTAAAATAGTTGAACTTTAACAACACAACTTTCCTCAACAAGCCACAAGATTTGAGGCTTTATCCACGTCAGTAGCACGAATGAGTTAAGCACATACTGTAAAGTTTGTTCAAACACAGGATGCTGCTTTGATATGTTGATGGTCCATGTAAAATAAGACTGACTAATGTAAACACATATGGATGTGGTATGTGTGTAGATATCACCTTTCTGCACATTTCGTGGACTTTCACACATCTCACAGCGTAGCAGCAGTCCGCTGTTAGAGAACGTACACGCCGAACAGTTCCACTTCTGATTGTGGAGCGGAGCCTGCAGTCCCGCCGAGAGCCTGCGGGGGGCGCACAAGGGGCTCTTCTTACCCCCGCGTCGCGACAAGGGGCTAACCTGCCTAAAGCGCTTCACCTGCGGTGAAAAATCCTCCCCCTGGTCAGCCTTCAAATCAGCACTCTGGATCTCCGGTGTCCGAATAGGCTCCGCCCCCTCTGGTAATTGGGGAAGAGGAGATCCATCGGAGGATGAATCCCCAGTTCGTTTCCTCTTCTTTTCTTTGTTCACAGAGGGGGAAAAGAATGATCGGATGTCGTGCTGCTTGTCCCTTTCAAACTGTGGCGGATGGGAAGAAAAGGAAAAAAAGAAAGAAAAAAAGAACACTTTTGTGAACACAAAGTGAAACTTCATCTCATGACAGCAAAGTGATGAAACCACAGACACTTCTGAAAGAAAAGCACTTTTTGAGGTTCAGGTTTCCACGATTGAAAGCCTAGTTATGTTTAGGGATGTCAAAAGTATCAGTTCTGTCATTAAAACATTCATTGTTTTCATTATCGGTAATGATTTTTTTTTTGATTGAATCGAAATTGTTAGAGTAATTTGGGAATTTTCATGTATATATTATAATTTTTGCATAAAGCATATTCTTATTTGCTGTGTTAATGGTATCATACGTTTACGTTTAATTTGTCGCGATAAAACATTTTACATACGTGAGAAAAGAAAATTCCGTCTTTGTCGTCCTCAGAATCAACCTTCACGTTCTCACTTGGCGTCCATGCCTGAGCGAAGTTCAGAAAGTCCCATTTCTCTTGGTCTCCCACCTCAGCCTTCAAATATTCCTTCTTTCCATTCAGAGCGCTGCCCGTAACCGTTTCCTGTCCAATATCATTTGTAAGAAATGAATCTCAGCAAATAAAAGCAAATTGTCCAAACAAGCCCTTATTTTACATTCCAAAGCTTACAGTATATATTTTGTTTCATCTTTATTTAGTCCCAAGACATTATATATTGATTATTTTAAGAGCAATTTGGCAAGTCTGGAAACTAAGTTTCCACCAATTCAAAAGTGTACATTTAAAGTAATTATAAAAATGTTCACAAAAACTTTTTGAGTGCATCTATGAATACCGAAATTATATATATTTTTTCCTTATCTGAAGCTTAGCGACCGGCGATCTACCTTTCTGTTGAGCATGGACCACATGACCGTGTCAAAGGTTCCTTTGGCGATGAGGTAGTGGATGTGTACGGTCGTGGTCTGTCCTATGCGATGTGCTCTGTCCTCTGCTTGTTTGATCTGTCCTGGGTTCCAGTAGAGTTCGGCAAAGACCACGTGAGACGCTGCCGTAAATGTCAAACCCTGAGCACAAGTGGATACATCATACAGTATTACAGCAATATTTGCATGTCATCCAAAAATATAAAGTTATTAAGGTTGACACGCTTTAGAGTGTTATGAGGTTGCGTGAAGAATAAAGAAGAACAGTACAATGGTAATGAGATTGACGTGTTACGAGGTTGTGTGAAACATTACGGACGTTTATGAGGTTTTACGAAGTTGCGTGCAATGTTATGAACATCAGTGTGAAGTACAAATGAACAGTTCAATGTTTACGAAGTTACGGTGTATTGAGGCTGTGTGAAGTACGAAGTACAGTGTTCACGGTGTCAGGGTGTTAGGAGGATGTGACATACAAACGGGAACATTACAATGTTTGAGGCGTTAAGGTGTTACTATTTGCGTTAAGTATAAAGAACAGTAAAAAGACAATTACGAGGTTGAGGTGTTACGAGCTTGTGTGAAGTATAAAGAGGAACAGTGCGGTGTTTACAAAACTGGGGTAGTACAAGGTTGTGTGACGATTTACAAACAACACTACAATGTTCATGAAGTTCAGGTGTTACAACATTGTTTATAAGGTTGAGTCCACGGTACCTGTCCAGCTGCCTGTATACTTAGTATGGCCACACGCGTGTCTGGATCGTTTTGAAAACGATGCACCAGTTGAATCCTCTCTGCAGATGGAACGCTGCCATCGATGCGGATATAACTAGCCTGGAAAAGAACGCAGAAAAGAGAGAGTCCAAAGTAAATTTTGATTTTTTTATTCTCTTTTTATGTGTAAAAGCTTTTTGATGGAGAAATCTAAATGCCTTCTAACTCAAAGCATTGTAAGGAGAATGAAAACCCTTCATAACTATCAATCAGTGCCATAAAGACTGTGGTTGTTCAGAGAGCATTAGCGCACTCAAGTCAAAACTTGCTGCAAAGCGACATCCAGAGTTGGCAAATTTTTAGTGTTTCAAGTACATTTTGGGCATTCCTACCATCATCTGACAGCTGTAAAACACAGGTGAAGCGGTGTACAACACCTTTTTCTCTCTCCGCCTGGCAGAACTTCAGAACTTTTCTCACCCGTGTTAATTTTAGCTTCCTGCCTAACATTTCTTCCCATCTCTCGCTCGGATCGCAAGGAGCGTGACAGGTGTGAGAACGCAGGGAGCGCATACGCTGCCCCGTTCGCATGCGATCACACCTGCTGGTGCGAGGCCCCCTCTTCCCCATAAGATTCATAAGCACCAATTAACGGCAGGATAGCTAAAAAAGGAAGAAAATTTTCACAGTGTCTGGGATCAAACGTCTGGTCAGAGAGCAGCGAAACAAGAAAGTGAGAGAGATTGAGGAAAAGCGAGGGGGCTGGGGGTCTAAAAGAAGAGGAAATTGACAAAACAAGCTCTCATTAAAACAGTGAGACATCTGTGAAGACACCGTGTCGGCAACCAGTCGCGCTCTTTAGGGTGCAAAGTGTTTTTAGCGTGCCGCTGTGTGAACAGGGACAAAAAGAACGGATAGTGGTAAAAGACGAATCAACAGCTCTGATGAAATGTCTGTTAGGCAATAAAAATGGATTTGTCAAGTGATGCAATGCAAGTTTTGGGCTGATACGAATCAGAAGTGCACCCAAGTCACAGTCAAACCAAAGTTTGTGATGGATTTGTCAGACCTGGATCAATGAGTCAGTGAGTTGAATTTGAGAACTTGATCAGTCCGATTTGTAAATTAATCATTCAGACCGTTTTGTGAACTGGACCAACTGATTCAATCTAAAGATCTAAGCCAACAAATCTAAGCAAAACTATAGGAATTTCAATAAACCATAGTTTTTATTTCCATGCTGTTTCCATAACCTTATCAATTTAATTCCCATGAATTTTCAAGAATTTGAAATCACTTTTTACCTTAAAAGTCCTTGATATGTTTTTTATTTGTTATAAATAGTAAATACATATACTTTTAAATATACATCTTTAACAAAACAAAAAAAAAAAGATACTGAATCATTTGATCTAGTTGAAAAAAAACCCCACTCTAAACGTTTAATTTACAAATCAGACTAATCAGGTTCTCGAAACTCAATTTCAATGGAAATATTACTGAATCACTTGATCCAGTTCACAAAACAAGTCTGAATGATTCATTTCCAACCGGACTGATCTGGTTCTCGAACTCAATTCACTTTTTAACAAAAAAATACTGATTTGTTCAAACCAGTTAAAAAAATCAAGAGTGATTAATTTACAAGTCTGTCTTATCAGGGTTCACAAATTCAACTCACTGACTCCAACACAAAAGAATGTTTAATTCATGAATCAAACATAGTTACTCCAACTAATGAAAGCGACTAGAAGGATGGGTGTCAAGATGATGTAAGTAAATGATGACAGAATAGATGTTTTTGCAAGAATTAAAAAAAATATTTAATTTAAGTAGTAGTTCACACACACTCACCTGATTGACAGCAAGACTCTGACCCATTATTTTGCAGTAAGAATGAATCAGTGCCCTACTGAGGGAATGTGTTAAAGCAAAGAACGAACTCTACCCAGGGAAGCAACACGCTCTCCTTCACCCCCTTTAGTCCTGTCAAGCCCTTTCATTCCGTGTTGTTTTTTCCACAAAAACACTTTTTTCGGCCTTATCTCTCATTCAGCTCACACACACACACAAATACACACCTCTCTTTCTCTCTCTGAATGGGTCAGTGTGTGTGTGTTGGGACGGTGGTGTGACAGGCTTTGCTGCTGGCTGATTTAATGAACAGTGTTGAGGTGCTGACATACTTTTGCTTTCACGAGAGTCTCAGCTCGCTCGCGCGCGCACACACACACACACACACACACACACACACACACACACACACACACACACACACACCTACCTTGGCCTCGATGACAGCCTCGGTACACGCCTGCAGCATGCTGAGATGATGAGCAAAGACCAGAAACTTCAGCTGTTCGGTCTCCAACATCATCTTTATATAGTCCTTCACCGCTCCGGCCTGAGAGAGAAGGAAAGAAAGAGAAAAATAAAGAAGTAAAACACATCGTGATCCAGCCAGGAAATGCCATTTAGGAATTCCAACTATTGTCACAAAATTAATTTTAAGAAAATTGATCATTTATATACACAACCGTTCAAATGTTTTGGGGTCGGTATGATTTTTTTTTCTGCTCACCAAATCTACATTTATTTGACCAAAAATACAGTAAAAAGAGTAATATTGTGAAATACCATTACTATTTAAAATAGCGTTTTCTATTATAACATATTTTGAAAGGTAATTTCTTCCTGTGATTTCCCTGTGAATTTTCAGCAACATTACTCCAGTCATCAGCATCACATGATCCTTCAGGAATCATTATAAAATGCTGATTTGCAGCTCAAGAAACATTTATTTTTATAATCACTTCTGAAAACAGTTGTGCTGTTTAATATTGTAGTGGAAACCATGATTCATTTTATTCTTTGATAAATAGAAAGTTAAAGAATTAAAGTCAAAAGAACAGCATTTACTTGAAATAGAAATCTTTTATAACATTATAAATGTGTGCTCTTGTTTGTGTGTGTGTGTGTGTGTGTGTGTGTGTAAAAAAATCCAGCACACCCTAGCAACCGCATAGCAATGCCCTGGCAACCTCCCTAGCAGCTTCTGTAAAAATCTAGTCAATAATTTAATTATTTATAAGGCATTGGTGTCTTTTACGATATTGCAGTTGCCACGTTTCATAAAAGCAACATGCTATCTGCGATTTACCACATTTAAAGAGGTTCTGTTTTGCCAGTTTAATCTCAAATCTCCTTTTATCCTCCGATACCTGCTTTTCCCTCTCCAAAAAAATCCTCTTAAATCCCTAAACTTTGAGATGAAGTCGAGCTAATGCCTGTTATGTCCAGCGTAGTTGTTAAATGAACAGCGTATCGAGTCATTTGCCGCAAGCCAGTCCTCTTTTCCTGAGTTTCAAAGCTGCGCTCCAATTTCTCATTACTGGAGAGTTTTGCCTTTTTAATATCGCCTAATTGGCACCCAAAACTCTCTGTGAAGGAGCGCAAAGGCTTTTTTTAAAACAGCCTCAAGTGTACGTGTGTGAGCCTCAAGTGTGCGTGCTGGCTCCGGCTCACTCATTTTCACTTGGCAAAAACCGCGATTTCAAAAAGTGACACCATTCCTGACGCCGCACATTTCTGCCCTGAGAGAGCGAGAAGATATCATCTCAGCGGCAAACAATAAATGAAAGAGCGAGGAGGACAAGAGCAGCAGGGACCAGAACACACAGGTTTGACAAATTAAAAAAAAAAAACACACACACGGTGGCACGTCGGGGACGCACACTGCTTTCACACACGGCTTGGTTTGACGCACACACACACGGTGGAAAGCTTCATTCAAGACACACGCTGTGCTCAGGAGGACGATATAAAGTGGTTGTAGTTTGAGAAGAAAGAACGTCTAAAACTCCTGGTGGAAAGCAAACGTGTTGGTAGAGCCTGCTTTTCATGACATAACTGTGTGAAGTCACTTTACTGTCCGAACCGTGACGTTAAAGTTCGTCCGAGTGATGCAAAAATCACAAAAAGTTACTGCAGGTCTCGCCTGGAGCTCATAAAAACACCTTGTTAAGTCTCTGAAACAGCGAGATCTGCAGGAAAAGATGTCGGGCAATCAAAAAGGTCAGCATTAAGGTCGGCTCAGCGCTGGACCGGCCCCCCTGGAGCTCGTTCCCATGGCAATGCCGCGGTGTTTGATGTGGAGAACAGAAGGGCCGGTTGCCATGGTGGTCGTTAGTGGCGATATCACGCTGTCCCTCATCGTTAAAGGGAACGAGAGAGAGGGAAACTCACTGCAGATGGCCGTTATTCCGATGGCATTCAGAAAAAGAGCTGAAGCTGAAATGAGGGCTGACGTCCTTTTCCATTTACACAGAAACTGTAAATAACAGGTCCGATGTAGATCTAGTGCATTAGTGTTTTGTTTTAGAGGAAGGTTGAGGAGAGATATTACTTTTTAAGTGATTAGACTTATGATTTTCGGCTGATGGATGATACATTTCATAATCTTACATTGAAGGAGGGACCCAAGCCATAGTAATGAGAATTAGAGAGAAATCTGCTTAATTGTAATATAAAAAAAAAATCTGTAAATATTCCTTATTTTTTCCCTTCTCATTTTGGGGATGAAGCTCAAATGTGTTCATAACAGGTTTTATGAGAGTCAGACATTTAAAACAAAAGAAAAAAGCTAATGTTGGTTGCTATATAACGATACGTTTGATCTATCCCACACTTAAAGTAGTGTCTTGAAGCCCAAAGGAACAAAATACTCGTATACAACCCTGTAAAAATGCAAACAAATGCACAGAAATTCCTACAGCATCAAAATCTACAACCATTTTAGACAATTAGGGCGACGTGGAATGAGAAATAAACATCTTGAGGATTTTGCACACGCTTTACCTTGGCAACAGCGGTCTGCTTATACATGTGTGTGATGAGGCTCATCACCTCCACAAACTGATTCTCACTCTCAGAGCTCATCAGTTTCTCCCACTGCTCAAAACTAGCACTCGCTTCCTGTGAGAAAGAGAGAGAAAGAGAGAGAGAGAGAATCCATAAAGGGCAGCACAATTAATGATATCGTAAACTGTCCTACTTTCCCTGTGTTTGGCAAAAAGCAGCAAGAAAAACAGAAAATAAAGAAATATGAAGTGTGAACGAGAGAAAGTGAGGGGTAGAGGGAGCGAGAGGAAGGAGACGCAATTCCCTGAAGTTGCAGAACAACTCCTTGGGTCATGTGACCTGCCCAATTATAGCGCTACAGTGACAGCAGCAGTGGAAGATGGAAACACACCGTACCGGCACCATAAATCTCCTGCGCGCACACACACAGAGTCCCGCTCTGCCTGCCCCTAAACAAATGCAGATCTTCTCCGTCTCCTTTCACACGAACACTGCACTACCCGAGAGGTGCTGACAGGGTTTGGACATCAGACTGACAGGAAGTCAAGTAGTGAATGAAGGAAATGAGAATGAGTATGTGAAAGACACACAAACATAGCCAGGGTACTTCACAATGTAAAACTTGACAGTAATAATGAGGTGACAATGTGAATAGATAGATAGATACTGTCGATACAACAGAAATACAGATAGATAGATACTATAGACAGACAGACAGACAGACAGAGATAGATAGATACTGTATATACAACAGAAATACAGATAGATAGATACTATAGACAGACAGACAGACAGACAGATAGATAGATACTGTCGATACAACAGAAATACAGATAGATAGATACTATAGACAGACAGACAGACAGACAGAGATAGATAGATACTGTTGATACAACAGAAATACAGATAGATAGATACTATAGACAGACAGACAGACAGACAGATAGATAGATACTGTCGATACAACAGAAATACAGATAGATAGATACTATAGACAGACAGATAGACAGATAGATACTGTCGATACAACAGAAATACAGATAGATAGATACTATAGACAGACAGACAGACAGACAGACAGAGTGATAGATAGATAGATAGATAGATAGATAGATACTGTCGATACAACAGAAATACAGATAGATAGATACTACAGACAGACAGACAGACAGAGAGATAGATAGATAGATAGATAGATAGATAGATAGATAGATAGATAGATAGATAGATAGATAGATAGATAGATAGATAGATAGATAGATAGATACTGTCGATACAACAAAAATACAGATAGATAAGATACTATTGACGGACAGACAGACAGAGAGATAGATAGATACTTTAGATACTACAGACAGACAGATAGATACTATAAACAGACAAACAGAGATAGAGATAGATAGATAGATACTATAGACAGAGATAGAGATAGATAGGATAGACACTATCGATACTATAGACAGACAGACACATAGATACTTTAGACAGACAGATAGACACTATCAATACTATAGACAGAGAGACAGATATATAGATAGAAGCTGTCGCTACAACAGAAATACAGATAAATAGATGGACAGACAGACAGATAGATAGATAGACTGTCGGTACTACAGACAGACAGATAGATGGATAGATACTTTAGATACATATATACTATCTATCAGACAGACAGAAAGATAGATAGATACTATAGACACTATAGACAGACAGACAGGTAGATACTATAGATAGACAGATAGATACTATAGACAGACAGACAGACAGACAGATAGATACTATAGACACTATAGACAGACAGACAGGTACTGTCAATACTACAGACAGGACAGAGAGATAGATGAATAGATGCTTTAGATACTATAGACAGACAGAGATAGATAGATAGATAGATAGATAGATAGATAGATAGATAGATAGATAGATAGATAGATAGATAGATAGATAGATAGATAGATAGATAGATAGATAGATAGATAGATAGATAGATACTATAGACAGACAGACAGACAGAGATAGACAGACTGTCGATACTACAGACAGGCAGACAGACAGAGAGATAGATAGACTGTCGATACTACAGACAGGCAGACAGAGAGATAGATAGATAGATAGATAGATAGATAGATAGATAGATAGATAGATAGATACTATAGACAGGCAGACAGACAGAGATAGATAGACTGTCGATACTACAGACAGGCAGACAGAGAGATAGATAGATACTTTAGATACTACAAACTAAGGGTGTATCGACCGAAATTAAGTCACAATCTCGAACTTCTAATTAAAAAATGGAATCGTCGATGCTGCCACGCCCCCATGTCACGTCCGGTCGGCGTGCCAAGTGGGAAAAAAACATGCGTGTTGAAGTGCTGCGAGTCAACCTCCTCTAACTGAGCTACAGCCAGTCAGAAGATAGCATGGCAACTGCAGATGCAGGAGACCCATCGACAGAACTTGAACGCCCTACTCTTTCATTGAAGTCGCCGGTATGGAAGTATTTTGGATTTCCAGTGAGTTATGTTGACAACGTTCGCGCTTCAAAAAAGCCATAGTTTGCAAGCTCTCCTATGTGCGTGTACCATATTCTTCCACTGGCAGCATGACTAACATGGCAGGGCATCTCCGCAGGCACCACAAAAACATAGATTTATCTGTTAAACCAACAACTGTTTGTTTGTTTTGTGAACTTGAATGTCATCTTTTGTAAAGAAGACTGCCGTTACAAAAGAGAAACTATGGCAGGTTATTTTGCTTAAGTTTCCAATTAACTAAAGATATAAGTTATTATATTATAAGCACTTTATGTTGTTAATGAATATTTTAAATTTGACAATGTAGTGTGGCACATTGCGAACAAAGGTCAGATATTATATTGCATAAAAGCCTAGTCTAAAAATGGCATAGCAACCTGTGCTTTAAAAAATAAATGTAAAAATCGAGATTCAAATCGAACCGTGACCTTGAAGATTTGGAGAATCGTGACACACCACTACAGACAGACAGAAATATACCATAGACAGACAAACAGAGATAGAGAGAGAGATAGATAGATAGATAGATAGATAGATAGATAGATAGATAGATAGATAGATAGATAGATAGATACTATAGACAAAGACAGACAGGCAGATCCTATAGACAGACAGACAGATAGATAGATACTATAAACAGACAGACAGACAGACAGACAGATAGATAGATAGATACTGTACTATAGAAGGTTAGATAGATAGAAACTATAGACAGACAGACAGACAAACCTAGAAAGTTAGATAGATAGATACTATAGACAGACAGACAGACAGATAGATAGATAGATAGATAGATAGATAGATAGATACTGTACTATAGACAGACAGACAGACAGATAGATAGATAAATAGATAGATAGATATATACTATAGACAGACAGACAGACAGACAGATAGATAGATAGATAGATAGATAGATAGATAGATATATACTATAGACAGACAGACAGACAGACAGATAGATAGATAGATACTGTACTATAGACAGACAGACAGACAGACAGATAGATAGATAGATAGATATAGATAGTATAGACAGACAGACAGACAGATAGATAGATAGATAGAGATAGTATAGACAGACAGACAGACAGATAGATAGATAGATAGATAGATAGATATAGATAGTATAGACAGACAGACAGACAGATAGATAGATAGATAGATAGATAGATAGATAGATACTAAAGACAGACAGACAGACAGACAGACAGACAGACAGGTAGATAGATAGATAGATAGATAGATAGATAGATAGATAGATAGATAGATAGATAGATAGATAGATAGATAGATAGATAGATAGATAGATAGATAGATAGATAGATAGATAGATAGATAGATAGATAGATATTAAAGACACTATAGACCAGGGGTCTCCAACCTTTTTTCAATTGAGAGCTACTTTTTAAAAAAGAAAGTGGCCGAGAGCTACTCATGTAATACAATACTTAAATCTCTTAAATAATGTCTCATAACTCTCATATTAACAGCTATCCAAACTGTTTTAGACCTAAAAGACTTTTTGCAGGCCTATATATGTCACCCTTAAATGTCATAGAAAAGAACAGAATCAGAGATTATTTTTTTTATAGAAAATTGTACTTTGCATATTATACTGTAAACACATAATTATAGTTGATTTTATAGTGGATCATAACTAGAGATGAAATGGCATGAAAATTTCATTTCATGATTATAGTGACCAAAATGATCACGGTTATCACAGAATCCTGTTCAAAAAGTACTAATACTACTAAATAAAATCAATTCACCAAGTTTTATGTCGAAAACCAGCAAATAACAAAAAAATAGTATCAATATGCACTTTTTGTTTGCATAAATATTAAAATAATAACATTAAAAATGATGGCCAGATTTTAAAGGAGTGTCTTGCAACATGTTATCTACTAACATGTACAAGTTCAAATAAAGTTTTGACAAAAAAGGTTTTATAAAAAAGATAAACCTCACATATTTTAGCCTTTAAATCAGTTTTATACAAAGAATGAGTCAAAAAAGATAAATTACTGACATTTACAATGCACATTAGCTTATCTTTTATTATTAATAGTAAAATTCGGTCCGATTTTCCCGTGGCGTCTGTCGTTGCACTGCGCTCTCCACAACGACAAAGAAGTTTTAGTAGCTAATGGATTTCCACGACCGAAAAACGCTTGCTGTAAGATTTATTTACGGAGAAGAGAAAAACACCCGTAGTGTTTGGGTGCACCCCCATCCTTCATGTTGACTGAGCTTTCAATGTTGTTACGGAAAGGGTGAAGCTGATTGGTTGGTTCTTGTCACATGACCTGTGGTGTGCTTGCGGCATTCTGAAAAGTTGAGATTTTCTCATCTCGCTGCGCCTGGAAAAAATGAGCGTGTCGCTTCAATTATGAGCGCGCTTGCCCACGCGCCTACATTTGAAATAACGAACAGTTAATGTGAACGGACCCTTGGCGAGCTACCTCCAATCAGGCCACGAGCTACTGGTAGCTCGCGAGCGACGTGTTGGAGACCCCTGATATAGACAGACAGACAGATAGATAGAAAGATAGATAGATAGATATTAAAGACACTATAGACAGACAGACAGGTACTGTCAAAACTACTGACAGATAGATACTGTCGATACTACAGACAGAACAGAGATAGATAGATAGACAAATAACAAAATAAACAACATTACACAAAAAAGGCTGTTTGTAAATAATAATGCATGATTGTTAAACAGCTAGTGTGTTTGTAAATATAAATGCATACATTCGGCTGTGAGGGTCAGCTAGCAAACGAGTCACAGGGCGTGTGTTTGCTCGGCCCAACTGTTCGTTAAGACATAGGTCGTTAATTTTAAAAGTGATCCGGTGAGATTTGGGTTATGATGGTAGCTGAAGTTGAACATCTGTCCCCTGGATCAGTGTGTGTGTGTGTGTGTGTGTGAGAGAGAGTGTGCTGACAGCAGATGATTTATGAGGTCCTACAGCAGGTGAGCTGCTCTTTGTGTTTCTGAAATCTGACACACACACTCAAAACTTGCTGTACAAGCACTCCTGCCCACACACACTCATTACTTGGAGAGAGAGACAGCGAGAGAGACAGACAGACAAAATAATCGCAAGGAAAAAAGAGAGGCAGCAAGATACATAGAGGGAAAAAAACGTCTTTATCTCCAGCCAGACTGAAGGATTCTCACACATTGCCGCCTTGGTCCACAGAAAGTTCACGTGAAAATGAAATACCGGAGGAACAAGCACCTCTGACATTTTTTTTAGACGACACAGCAATTATAAGCCGAGCCCCGCTAAACGCGACGGCTCGGAACAGAATGTGATGATTACTAACGTCCATTCCTCTTTGAATAACATGCTGGCAGTTTGTTCGGCTGCCAAAGAAGGGGGAAAAAAAAGATGTGGAAATAAAAGAGAGTGATCAGAGACAAGTGAGATGAAATGATAATTTGTGTTAATCGGATACTATTGCCTAGCAACAGGCACGGGGCGGTTATACTGGGGTAAATCACTATATTTAACTGCTATTGTTCTGTTAGTTCAGAACAAGTGATGGAAAAAAAGTGTGAAGGAGAAAGAGAGAGAGACAGCAGAAAAACTACTTGGAATGGATGATATCAATGCCATTTCTAATATAAGAAACTGCTAATTGTATTTGTTTGTTCTTTCACCTGTTGTTTTGTTTTATTCAAGTGTTTTTCGAAAATTTTTTAGATGTAAGGTATTAATTTAATTACCCGTAAAATGAATGTATACATAAAAACGATTCAGAGATGATAATTTCTTAATGTAAATGTTATTCTTTTTCTTTTCTTTTATTCAAATGTTTCCTTCTCACTATTTTTAGATTTAAAGTATTGTAAAAAAAAATTATAAATTAAAATATTTTGTTGGGTTTTTGGAAGTTATTTTTTTATTTATTGTTTTTAAGTTATCTATTTTTAGATTGAAGGTATTTTTACTTGAATTTCTAGTCAAATAAATACATACATAAAAAACTATACAGAAATTATATATATATATATATATATATATTTCCTTTCTTTTGTTTTATGCAAGTGAAATTATTATATAAATGTTTTATCATAAATTATTAAAAATGTTTTTGTAAAAATTCATGTTTTAATCATAAATTTTGTTTTATGCAAGTTTTTACTTCAAACTATTTTTAGATTCAAGCTATTATTACTTGAAGCAATAGAAAAAAATAATGCATACATAAAAAACTATTCAGAAATTATATAAAATTGCTTTATCCTTTATCCGTTTTTCCTTAGATTTAAGTTTTTATTAGAAATACTAGTAAAAATTCAAGTATAAAAGTAAAATCATAAATTAAATGATAAAATTATAATTATTATTGGGGCTATCAAGTCTTTTAGTTTAATACTATAAAAAATTTAATATTGGTTACTTTGATAAATACCATGCCATTATTCCAAGATAACCATGAATTAAAAAAACAAACCAAAAAAAACTATGTATTAGCAAGGCACATATTCAAAATACATGGTACTGACCATGGTAACATAACTTTTTATATTCTGACCTGTGAAGCTGTGGGAACTTGAGGAACTTGTTTAGAAACGTTCACGGCATACCTTGGCGGCATCTTTAGGAAGGTCGAAGGGAATTCGCTGGCGTATTTTGGGTGGCAGTTGAGTCAGCACTTGATTCTTGAGTCTACGAATCATAATCTCACTCAGACGTTGGTGTAACTCGTCCAAATGAGAAGCGCCGCGACAGTCCCACTGCCGTCTGGCCCCGAAAAACCTGCACAAGAAAAAACACAGGCATTTTACTTATTCATTCTACACACTTCTGCTGTATATATCCACCTCATTTCGCCACAATCCTTAGGCATTATCATTGTAATGAGACCTTTTCGGTCCTAAATGTGTGTGTGTGTGTGTACGAGCGATTTAATTATGAATATTTTATATTTACTGCTGCATATACGATTGATTGACAGGAACTTGTGGGCACGCTTTCGAGTGGCAGAGCTTTTTCCTCGGTAGATTAATTTGTACTCGGAGACCCTTGTGTGAATCACTGTCGTTTCATTTCTCCACTGTAGATTTGATAAGAGAAACAGGGGAACAAAACTCCTCTCAGATGTTCTGAACACCTCTCATCTTCATGACAACTCATATTTTGGCTTCACATAAATGTTGCTACTGCACACACATAAACAAATGATCTCTGCACCAAAACCTAGGCAGCTGTCTACATTTCAAAGCATCATAGCGTTGTGTTACAAGTGTAAAATCTATTAAAAAAGGTATTTACATTGTCTTTTAGGGATGCACCGATATGAAAATTTTGCCCGATACGATAATTCTTTAGATTTGAAAGCCGATTACCGATATATTGGCCGATAAATTCACATTTCTCATTATAATTTTATGTTGTCTATATGACAGACTCGGGCTGCACGTTGCACTTAACTGTATTTTCCTTTTTTGAAGTGATTCCAATCATATTTTAAGCAATTCAAAACCATCATGGCATCTGAAGTGTCTCAGCTGAAGGAAATAATACATTATTTATCGGCTTTAATATATCGGCCAAATTTTCTTTTTGGGCCGATAACGATACCATTAAAAAAGAACATATACAACATATGCAACCCTATTTTCTTTACCAAATTTTAAGCAAGTGTCACATGTATACTTTGAGAAAACAATCCCAGAATGCACTGTTATAAGACTAGTGAAAAAATATACAAGATGGAAGTTGACAAGTCAATTTCATGAGATACTGAAAAACATCAATAAAAATATCATTAAAATGAATAATAATATAAAAATCATAGGATGGAACAAAATTGGCAGAACTTAAAAAATGTCCACACAACTACATCTTTGAAAACAATTTAACTATATGATTATCAGTAAAAGTTGCCTGAGAAATAATGATAATAATAATAAAATGGCGTGTAGATTTAGCGTCAAACTAGTTGCAAGTTTTCTAATTAAATAAATATAAGACTGTTTGCTGTTTGGATTGCACTTAAACTGCATGGCATTGATGCTTTTTATTAATTTGTCATTTGAATTCTATATTGTAGAATAAAAAGAAAAGTTTTTACTTGTAGTGTGCGTTGCAGTATTTTTTGGCGTAGTCGCTCCAGGTTCCAAATCTCCGTGGATACAAAGCATCAATTTGCATGAAAAGCTGAAAGAGAGAGTAAGATGTCAAAACATCAAACAATATGACATCATAAATGTCATATGCAGAACTAACTTTACAGTAGCAAAAAATACCATTAAAAAGAGGGAGACTTTCATAGTTCTAGACCTTTGCAATCATGAGTTTATTGAAAATCGGTCAGCAGATTTCTGTTGTGCTGGTGCAAATGAATACTCTTGCTGATTAAAGCTGATTAAATCAGGTATTAAGTTCATAAATTGCAAATGTGTTTCCTCTAAGACAAAGTCTCACAGTGCCCATTATGCTCAGTTAGCATAAACTAAACAGCGGTTATCTTGATGAATTAAAAAAACACCGTCTTTCATAAGAAGTCCAGCAAGACGTTTCAGGGGAATTAGGGAAGCAATAGAGGATGAGACTCCTCCCATAATATACACACAAGGGTCATTTTGAGAGTTCTTTACATTTTTGTCCCGTGAACATTTTCAAGACGGAAAATAGCAGCTCTCACGATATACTAGGAAAGTAAACAGAATGTAACATCCCTTAAAATGAAGCCTTAATTATTGTCTTTGTATAATGTATTGGTCAATTAACTGGCCATCAGTGACTGGTAGTACAGCTTTAAAAAACAATTCAGAGTAAACACAATATACAGAATATGACATGAATAAAACCCGAGGCTGTGAAGAGTGGGATTACAGTTTGTTCAGTGGGACTTATCCATAAAACAAGCCGAATGAATTTCACATAAAATGTTCATGAAACCATTTTTGCCACTGTTGCACTGAACTGAATGAAAGACTTTACATAAAAAATGGTTTTATGAACTATTTACACAGAAATTCAGTCTGTTCTTAAATTTCTTTTTATAAATAATTTGCACAGATTTGTTCTACTCGTAAGATTAGTTTTAACAAATGATTTTTACAAAATGGTTTAAGACCGATTTGCACACGAATAATTTGCGATTAGAATTCGTAATGGTTTCGTGAATGATTGGCACAAAGATTCGTTCCATCCTTAAGAACAATTCTTTCCCAAACAATTTGCAAATAAATTCGCTCTGCCCGCAAAAATGGTTTCATGCACAAATTCACATTGCTCTTAAATTTGAAATTTTATGTTTAAAGTTTTGCAGAATAAGAAATTCATTCTACAACAATGGTTTTACGAACATTTTGCACAAATTCATTTTTGTAAGAACGGTTTTGCGAATGATTTGCAGAGAAATTCGTTCTGCCAGTAAGAATGGTTTTACGAACATTTTGCACAAATTCGCTTTGCCCGTAAGAATCGTTTTCCAAGCAATTTGCAAAGAAATTTGCTTAGCTTTTAAGAATGATTTTCCGAAGTTTACACAAATTTGTTCTGCTTGTAAGAATGGTTTTGCGAAAAATTTGCTAAGAAATTTATTCTGCCCGTTATTCTGGTTTTATAAACATTTTGCACAAATTCACTCTTCTCCTAACAATGGTTTTACGATCGATTAGTAAGACTTGATTAACAAACGATTCAACTAGAAATTCAACTAGAAATCACAAAAAAGGATTTTTTTTAACTAACAGTCAACATCTATGCATGCAACAACACGACATATTGTTAAATCATAATTCCTGTATGCCTCAAATTAAATGCCCGAAAATAAATAAATACGAAAATTCAATGCCCTTGTTTTCGGTTCACCAGAAATATACAGAAAACTTATTTTCAATGTTTCTGAAGCTGAACGATTGACATCCAGGTACATAACAATGTGACGTATTATTGTACCATCATTTTTATTTTTTCAATTTTAAATATAGTGTCCATCCCGTTTAGAATCTACTAGAATTCAGAGGCCTGATTCTTGTGGTTCTAAAACTACCATGAATAAAGATTAGGACATGAAAGCAAAGAGACAGATATTGTAAAAGAGAAGGCCATTGGGCAAAAACACTAAAGAGAGAGAGAGGAAGAGAGACAGTGTGACGACGAGGGTGTTTGTGCAAACTACAAATATTGCTGGCACACCTCTGGACAGAGTAATAACAGCAGAGATGAGCGTTGTGCTTTTGAGACCTCAGAAAGAGAGCTCTCTCTCTCCCTCTCCCTCTATCTCTTCCTTCTCATTCAGAGCTGTGGCTCTAAAATCACTTTGAATCCTCACTTTTTTCCTCACATCACCCCTTGGTATTGATATTCCCCCTCAATAGAGGTCACTGGGTTAAATAAACACACACGCCAGCGTAATATCGAAGCAAACAGAACAAGGTGGACAAAACCACATGAAATGGGATGTCACTGGTGCCAAATTACTGGGCTGTGTCGTATAAAAGGATAAACGTCGAAAACGATCTCTTGTTTGATTGATTAATTTAATTTCGCTGCGAGTGGGTCATTAGACCAGCGAGATAGTAACTGCGTGACAAATTCCAAGCTGTCACTTTACAAAAGAAATGGGAACGACTTTACATGTTTATTTGTACCCTAAACTAATGTGCCGAACAGGGAACTTCATGCAACAACCCGATCATTTTATAGTGTGTAGTAGTACAATAGAAAACTAAATGATTTTAATAACTTGGTGATAATATTCAGGGGGGAAACTTATCAAAACTTTTCATTTATGATATTATCGTACTTGCAATTTTGGGGGACATGAGCGATGACTGGAGGATGGGAAATATGTCAGCTAATGACAAGATCTCCTCCTGGTTTAGCTCAAACAAAACCGTGCTGCATATTACCAAATGGCTTAATAAATCAAAGCAAATGACAAACAGATTTGGAGGAAACCGTACCTCCTCTGGTCTGCCCAGCGCCGGGGTGCCAGTTAGAAGGATGGCACGCTTGGCGTTCTGAATGATTGGCACCAGTATTTTACTACGCGCTGCGTTGCGAGATTTCAGGTAGTGGGATTCATCCACCAGAATGACGCCGAAACGTTGCTTATTCAGGGCCTCCAGCAGGGGGCGCGCGTCTGTCGTGAGCAGCCCGTATCCCAGTATTGTCACTTTGCTAGTGCTGATACTCCTGCAAAAAAATAAATTCAATAAATTCAAATGTGCAACAGATTTATATTCACTTCCTCAATAACTGTACCTGGTCTTTTTGTGTAAGAGTCATCAATGCATGTAACGAAAAAATAAAAAAAAATAAAAAAAATAAAAAAAATTCTCTGAAACAAGTTTCTGATGATGGTGACGGATGCAGGAAAAATAATAATATTAACCAATAATATCATGGTTAAATTTTCACAATTCAATCTGATTAAATCATAAAAAATTTGCTATACATTTTAGCCTCCTTTATTGGAGACTGTTTTAAAAATCCCAGACGTACGTTGAAACGCGTCAAGTAACAGACATTGAAGATTCCTTTGTGAAATGCGCTTTTATACACAATATATACAACCAAGACAAGGTAAGCTCAAATTTAAGCAAAAAAATGTCACGCAGCATCTCCATGTTGACGTTTACAACATTTTTGCTTGCTTCTAAAAACGAACGGGTAAAAATGCCTCAAAATACCATTAAGTTGGCCGGACGAACAAAAAAATAAATAAAAAATAACAACTATAAACGAATCTGGTCAGTTGCACTTTCCATTACTTTTTGGCAGCGGCTATTTGCACTAAGTGAAAATATCATATTTCCTCAGCGACGGCTGCTATTTACATTTAGTTTAAATAGCAATAGATTCTATTTACAGTAAGTGAAATTAGCGATATATTCTATTTGCACTAGATAAAAATAGTATTTTCTTTGCAATAAATGTAAATAGTAGTTAGATGCTATTTATACTTATAAATAGTGGCAGATACTACTTGCACCTCAGTGTTGTTGTACATTAAACAGTATGCAATAATAATATAGAGTGTAAATTATTATATTTATTAAAATTATTAAATGGATGCTGCCTTATTGGGACAATAAAGCCCTACCTACCCCTTACCACAAATAAACTTTATTAATAAACTCAAATTAGACACTATATTCCCTTTTCGAATATTTTCTTCATTTTTATTGAAAATAACTGCCTTTCCGAGCTGATATTTGATGGGGAAAAGGAGTAGAGCAAGTTCGGCGAATTCGAAAACGGGTCGATTCGCCTCAAAACGTTCTGCCACGCTATTGGTGACAATCCCGTGTCTTGGACAGAGTTAGTGTAACTAGCCTCTGCCAACTACTTTTTTTGTCTAAAACAAAACCAATATTTCCTCACAACACACTTGTAAGTTGTAACTTCCACATCCGTCACAACAGAAACTGTGCACACATAGACATATTTATAATAGTTTATATTATTAGTGTTTTTATTGGAGCCACAAGGTCGTAAAAGCATTTCACAATCTTTAGCCTCGCAGTTTTCAGTTACAGACTGTGTAAAGACGCCAGCCGTACACTGAGAGGAAATGATGTTTGTGCACTATGAGCCATTAGTTAAAATATAATTCACCATGCTGACAGGCCTTCATCAAGCTCGGAGGGAGATGTTGCCATGGTAACGACTTTACAGGTCGGCTCAACCTCGGGCCAGAATTCTCAGGGTAAACAGAGCAATTTGTGAGCCTCTTTTTAGAAGCGTCAATAACAGGCAAAAAGACAACATGACCCTCTGACTGCATGGGCTGTACAATCAATCCCAGCATCCTCTGTGGAAGGGCAGCTCTCATAAGCTCTCTCTGTATCCTAAGATAGAGCTAAAGTATTCTTCATGGAAGATTCCTAGTCGCGAAAGGCGAGATAAGTTAGGATTTGTTTAATATCTCTCCGGGGAGGTGATTTGATTTCATACGTCTGCGGTGTAATTTGTATTGTGGTATAATTTTGTAGTCACTGAACAGGAGATTTTACTTCTGTTTTGTATTTCTACAGGCTGAAAATCTGCAAGAATGGTGTTCATAACTTTCTAAAGCTACTCATAAAAATGTGTCACAAAGAGGATGGAGAAAAAAAAAAGAAAAAAAAAAAACTTTTCCGGAGGCTTCTTCAAAGTCAGACTCAGTCATAAATTTCATGAATCAATTTTGCCACTATGATTAAACTCACACACAGTCTGAAAGAATCAATCTTTCATTTTGAGCAAAAAATCTCTTGGCCACCAGTGCAGACGTTCTCTAGTACGGTCCACTGGATCCCAATGAATTACGAACCGATGTCCTCTTTTTTTGTGTGTCAGGGACTGCAAAACAAACTTAAACGATCGATTACCCAAGATGCCCATTGGGTGTTTGATTGTAGCTAACATTTACAAGGCATAACATTTTCTCCACTTTAACAACATTAAGATGTTTATGTGATGTTTTTTAAGAAGATTATCAGATGTTTGGACAAAAATAAAACACTTAAAACAGAATGCAATGTTTTCCGGATGGTGTGCGCTTAGCAAATAGTTAAATATATGAATTAATAAATACAAATAATAATAAAAAAAAAAATGTATTCATTATCTTTTACATTTCAAATCTTTTACATTAAATATAAAAATTTGTATTTTAATTTTTAAATTATATATTAAGGCGAGACACTACAGGTGAATAGGGTAAATTTTTTAACTAGCAGATATCACCATGAAACTTTCCCAGTCGATTACCTACATTAAGATGAGAAAAAAATGTATTACAAGTTTTCTGTAATTTAATGTTTAAATATGCAAATTAGGCATTATCTAATTAAATATGCACTAATTTGCATATATTTCAAAAAATGAAATCTAAGTATTGGATAAAGCCAGGTTCAAAATTCTTTTTTCATTGTGTTCACATATTAGATGGGAAAAAAATTACAGAGGGATTTATGGATATCTACTTTTGTTATCCTGTAAATCAGAATATACTGTCAACAACCTTAAAAAATATATTTTTGCCATGTTTTTTGGAATAAAATGTTATATAAATCAGGCTAGGAATAATATATTTACAAATCCCTCAGTAAATGTCTTCATAATATAACTAGGTACAAGACTGGAAAGTCTGGTGTATATAGGTGCTACTGAAGTGGAGATTTCAGACTTGGAGTATGAGAGAAAGGTCATTTTGAGAAAACGGGCTTTAAAGATTTAGCATCAGCTAATGAGATTGCGCATTTGCGCCATTTTACTTTCACGATTGGTTGCTGATAAAAAGGAAATTACCATATTTGGATCCGACAACATTGTACAGGAGAGAGGAGCTTTCTAACAGTGTGTGTGATGACAGGGTGCAGACAGCGATCGCGGAGCAGCGGGAGGATTGAGATCGCCAACTTTTGACGAATTTATGAGAAATCTACAGACGCAAACAGACAAAGTGTCGTAAAATAAAGACCTAAATGTGTATTTCGGACTTTTTTTCACCACAAGTCTGAAATAAGACATGTTATTGAAGACAAATATCCCAAAATCTCAAAATTGACCAGTGAAAAAAAAAAAACTATGTTTTTGCCTGCCGTGTCTCGCCTTAAGTCCTAAATATAAATCACTTAAGATGTTAACGCCAAGAATGGATTTTTCAATGGAGAAAATGAATTTGATTATCAATTCACTTCCTTCCCAACTGATGTACTCTATTGAACTTAAAGTTGTCGTACATTGTATCGGTCTTGCTTTCCACCAAGTTGATGTCTCTGGGGTCGAGTTCAGGAAGCCACTTCTCCAGCTCTTCAATCCAAGGGTATTTGAGAGATGAAGGTACCACGATCAGCAGAGGCCATTCCTGTTTGAAGATATACGCCACAGAAATGGCCTGGATCGTCTTTCCCAAACCCATCTGATGGCAAAAATGGTGAGTGGTCTTAGGAGTCTCTGGGAAAACGAATTAGATCAGAGTAGAGAAAAGCAAATTGCTCTTACCTCATCTGCAATCATGCACCTGCAAAAGAGAAATGAAAACTTATAAGGCACATCGAACTCACGCTTTCAGAGTTCAGTGACGTTGACCTACCCAGACTCCAGAACATCTTCAAGTCATTCTCTAAATAATTACCCTCTCTGTATCACGTTTTTAATTTCTTCCCTAAACCGATGTCCGGGAGAGGCACATATTGATCCAGGCAATATTGTGAAAGCTGGGCTTCCTAGCCAGTGCACATTGCTCAATATAATTTCCCGCACACCTGAACTCAACGACCAATTTCACACTGGCAGCCAGACAGCTTGGAAAAACTCAATCCCGAAGCAAAGCCGTGTGGAGCCCTTTTGCAGCATACAGGGATTTATTTAAAATGGCCATTCATTTAAGACCCCAATAAACAACTAATATAGGCCTTGAATCAATCAAGCTGCTCCTCTAAATGAAATTTAGCTCAGCATGTTGTCGTTGAAGATATGAGCCACTTGATTCCTAATCAAAGCAGCAAGAAAAAGATCCATATTGTACACTTTCGTAGCCTTAAATTTTTCATTTAAAAATAGTCGACAAAAATGTGAAGAATGTGACCATTTTACACCCGCTCGATAACCCTTAGAATTAAATAGGCTGTTTTTGTTACAATACAAGTTGGCAGATATTTGACCATTTTGAGAATACCGTAATCAGTTAATAACCTTTCAAATATTAAAGGTAATATTTTGTTGGTAAAATTGAGCAAAAACAGTAACTATTGCGTTTAAAATATAACAATATTGACTTCTAATTTATTGATCTGTTGTGTAAATTCAATATCACATTTGCACTCATGCTATTGGGGACAGAAACATCACTCGTGTGATTTTGCGCTCATAAAAATCTCCTGAAGGGGTATTTTTCCACAATCTTTAATCTTAGGGGCATTAAATCAAATATATATATTATTTATAAGGGCTGTTGACTTGTGCAAATATATATATATATATATATATATATATATATATATATATATTGCAGTTTAGTTTTAATGAATGATCTGAGTAAATTATAGAGGCAGCTTTGTGATCATTATAACATGTCTGCATAGTACACTTGTTCAAAAGAAAATAACATAAGTGTTTTATGAACATCTTGTATATACTTTTCATCTCTTGCCTGGTGTTTAGTGTATGATAAATCTGCTAAGATCTAAAACTTCCTCGAATGCCACCTGAAGATAGATGCAAATAAATATAGTAAAACAAGCCTACAACATTTGTCTATATCCTGGTGATACCAGTAAGAAAGCAAAGCATCAAGACTTTTCTCATTTCCGTTACTGAAATGTCACAGTGCTCCACGAGTCACCCGTATCCATTGTTCAAACAGCGGATCTACTCATTAGAGGGGAGATGTTTCCTCTTTTTCATCTAACTTTCTTTCTTTCTTTCTTTTTTTAAGTAATGCCGAGAGACACTGATCTTCGGTGGATTCTTTCAGGGGAAAAAATTTAATTGCTTATGCGTGTAGGCAACGTTCAAGGATTTACTGGGAACAAATGAAGCAGATACAAGCAGGGCAACAAAATGAAAGAGCTTTGCATCTTTTTGGGGTTTTTTCGTTTATTTACTCTTTTTGGTTTATTAATGCGGATTCCAGCAAGGCCTCAGTTGGCGTGTGGGATGACGTACGGGATGGTCATTATAAACGCGCTCCCTTGACAGCAGCGCATTTAGCTAATGCTGATGCGGTATTTGCATACAGTGTACAAATACAGTGCATTTTGCAAACAATACATTACACAGAAGTCTAATGCAGCAAAATGTATTGTAACAATTTTAGAAACAAATCCATCTTAATTGAATCATTGATACAAACAAAAAGTAAGTATTAGTGAGGGGGGTTTTTGGACATCATAGTACATCATGTTGAAAGTACTAGAATTGTTGTTCTATTATGAAAGCAACATGTAAATATTGTGACAATACCTTTTTGTATAATTAATTAATATAAATACTACTACTAATAATAATAATAATAATAAATGTGTGTATATGTACACACACACACACATTATATATATATATATATCCTTTATATATATATAAAAAATCCTTTATAATCCAATAATAATTCCTTTTTTTTAATAAATGAATAAATAATAATAAATGAAGGAACAGATATATCATATAACATATATATATATAATACATTTTTAAATATACTGAAAATAAACAAAAAAGTACAATAGCATTAGTACGTTTTTTGAAAATGATAGCCCAGAATCTCAATAGAATGTCTTTGTTTTTAAATAGTAAAACTCCTAAAAGTTTTGGTTTCTTTCCAGGTTGAAACCCCACTAAAACAGCATTATATATAAAAGTACCATGGTATTAATGTCACTGCATTTTGAAATGGCACAAATACTATTACTAAAGGTAATAAGGCATAAAAGTAAGCTAATATAACCTTATGATATTTTTTATCAGTATCGATAACAGAATAAAGTGACCTCTTGAAATGTCTAGGAGCGACAGAAGAGCAAATAAAGATAAAGAGGTGAGAGACAGAGAGATAGAGAGAGACAGCTATGATGCCCATTTCATCTTGTTTTCTCCTCCCTTACTGTGAAAGGATGATTAACAGCCTCTGTCCTGCCGGTGGGGTTTTATTTTTTCTTGCCTTCAAATTGTTGGAGCACTTGCTAGCGCTGTGTAATGCGTTCTCACACGCCTCGAGTGGCTCTCAGGTGTGTGTGTGTGTGCCGTTTCACACATTAATCACTGTTCTTTAAATAACGGTGCTTGCAACCGATGCACCGCTGTGTCCTGAAGGAGGGCCCCGTCTGATTTGCCTGTCAACAACACCGTGAACTTAATTCGAGCATCTTTTTAAATGTTACTGCTTCAGCTTGTGAAGTTTCATAATTCACAATAGTGTAAATATATCAAAGCTAACCAACATAGACTGAAAAGTCACAAATCCAACTAGGTAGTCAAATATTAAAATATGTATATTGTTCAGCACATCCTTAATACATTCTCAAGGCATTTTAAAACTAGTCCATATACACCTGCTGTTTTTTTTGCCTGAGTCATTGCCCCTGACATGAAGGCCACCGATAGAACTAGTAAAGACAACTTAATTTGCACTAATTCGCTTTGTTATTTCACTTTCATTACAAGCGTAATATTGAATAATCTCTTAATCTTCCTCCATGCCTTCATTTGCACCTCTGATGCAATTATAAGCGGCTGTACAGTATCACTTCTTTGCAGCCTTCATCTCAGATCAATATCTATTGATCGTCTCGACCACGGCGCTCGATACAGAGACAGATATAGCTTGGCTCCTGTGTGGCACATGGTGGCTGATGGTGTAGCGCTTTGATTGGTGGTTCAGAGTTCAGGGCTCATTAAACCGCAGTAATTGTGTCAGCACGGCGTATGCTAATCCGCCCTCGCATAGCATTTCATCATCCAATATGATGAATTAACATGTAGTCAGTCCATACGCTTGTGCATTATAGCTTTATTAGCATCTTTAACGTGGTGTGAGGGTGTTGCGCGTTAGCACACAGTTGATAAACGTCGGTTTCTAGCTCTTGTGACACACATAGAACAAAATTAGCATAATGCTAATCTGTGGAGAAAAATCTTAAAATAAACAACAATACATGCTGTACTAGTATAACCAGTCTAGATGACTTCTACCACTGTAGAAATGCTTTATTTTTACTTTTATGAACACCTTAATGTTACTACAGTAAAACCGTGGTAAGACTTAGCATTAGCCCCCACTGTAAACAAAAAAACTACATTTAAAGGGATAGTTCACCCCAAAATTTTAATTATGCCATAATTCACCCAAGCCATCCTAGGTGTATATGACTTTCTTCTTTCAGCCAAACACAATCGGAGTTATATTAGAAAATGGGAGAGAATGGTATCTTAGATTTTGAAGCCCAAAAAAGCACATCCATCCATAAAAGAAAGTAATCAATACGGCTCCAGGGGTTAATAAAGGCCTTCTTAAGCGAAGTGGTGGGTTTTTGTAAGAAAAATATCCATAATTATAACTTTATAAATCACTAATCACTAGCTTACGGTAACGTGTGTCCGCATGTTCACGAGAGAGTCCAGTTCTGGTCGATTCTCGATTTTTTTCATTTATTTTTTTAAAGCACAGGTTGCTATGCCATTTTTAGACTAGGCTTTTATGCAATATAATATCTGACCTTTGTTCGCAATGTGCCACACTACATTGTCAAATTTAAAATATTCATTAACAACATAAAGTGCTTATAATATAATAACTTATATCTTTAGTCAATTGGAAACTTAAGCAAAATAACCATAGTTTCTCTTTTGTAACGGCAGTCTTCTTTACAAAAGATGACATTCAAGTTCACAAAACAAACAAACAGTTGTTGGTTTAACAGATAAATCTATGTTTTTGTGGTGCCTGCGGAGATGCCCTGCCATGTTAGTCATGCTGCCAGTGGAAGAATATGGTACACGCACATAGGAGAGCTTGCAAACTATGGCTTTTTTGAAGCGCGAACGTTGTCAACATAACTCACTGGAAATCCAAAATACTTCCACACCGGCGACTTCAATGAAAGAGTAGGGCGTTCAAGTTCTGTCGATGGGTCTCCTGCATCTGCAGTTGCCATGCTATCTTCTGACTGGCTGTAGCTCAGTTAGACGAGGTTGACTCGCAGCACTTCAACACGCATGTTTTTTTCCCACTTGGCACGCCGACCGGACGTGACATGGGGGCGTGGCAGCATCGACGATTCCATTTTTTAATTCGTAGTTTGAGATTGTGACTTAATTTCGGTCGATTTTGATTTAAAATCGAAATCGTGACACCCTTAGTCATACGTCGGGTCAGAGGTCACTTTTCTGCCGGACAAGACTTACATAAGGTCGTTACCGGAAAGCAAGTGAATATTATGATTGATGGATGAGCTTTTTGGGGCTTTTGGATACCATTCACTCCCATTATACAGCTTGGAAGAGTCAGGATATTTTTTTAATATGACTCTGATTGTTTTTGGCTGAAAAAGAAAGTCATATACACCTAAGATGGCTTAAGGGTTAGTCATTTTTTGGTGAACCAACCCTTTAACTTTTTTTTTTATTTCTGAAGAAAAAGATGCAAAAACCATGCTAACATGTTGCTATGCGGTTGCAAAGGATTTTTGAATGGTTGCTAGGGTGTTTTGGGTGGTTGCTAGGTGCTTGTTTTGATCAAAAGAGCTCACTCCTAAGTCTTTATAATATTCTGATCTTTTGTGTCTATTTTACCAAACGAAAATCTTAGTATAATCTCTTAGAAAAGCAGTGAAACAAAAAGCTGTTTGAATGAGATCCCAAATTAATTCACTATGATTTTACAGTAGTAACAATAACCGACTATGGTATTTTAGAGGAAACTGTGGTTACCACAGTAATTTTTCATAATCTATACCCTTAGATCTAATACTTCAAGTAATGGCTGCCATTCACCTTTTGTGCTTTCAAGATATGAAAGCAACCACGGATATCTATCTTCTCGACTGGTAACAAGCCGCTGATGAAATCTTGCTATAAACAGCACAGCGCAGCTGAAAACACTGCATCATCTGAGCAAGTATCATGTCTCAGTGTGTGGTTTGGCTGTGCTGTAACAAAAAAAAAGAAGCAATTCTGTTTCAGGGGGATTATTGACTTGCAGAGAGAGGTGGGAGATAAAGAGAGAGAAAAAACGGAAATCAATGGTTTAGAAAACACAGAGTGGTTGTATTCTATTACATGAGGGGCACATCTACCCCAACCGCAAGGTAAAGATTCACACGATTAAACGAAACAAACTCTCCAAACACGTAAACAAACACAAACACCACTAAATACTTCCTGCCTCAATTCTCAGTGGCCGCAACTGTATGCCACCAAGTACAACAAATATGTAGTCTCGCGACTGAAGACGATCAAAGGTTTCATTTAAATACCTTCCTAATCAAAGTGACACGTCTCATGTCTGAATTAACAACCTGACACTGAAAACAACCAATTTCACTTCAGAATTTCTGAATGAAATATGGATATTCCAATAATCATGTGTGAAGGAGGATAACAACATGATCTGACATTTAACTTCAACATTAGCAGGGGAAAAAAAACAAATAGTTTAATTTTAAACAGTCCGTTTTGTTGCAACATCTTATATAGCAAATAGCAACATCTCATTCTGATTAACAACCTGACACTGAAAACAACTGGGTAAACAGCATGTTATTAAACAATTTGAACACAAACCACTTGGCAATCAATTTTACTTCCAAATTTCTGATTTAATGTGGCGGAAGATAACGAGGTATGATCTGATATCAAACTAATAAGTAAAAGTCTAGTTCCGGCGGAAGAGTGATCTCTGACCCCACGCAACTAGACTCACGTACGGCCGCTGCGGAGGCCAGTGATTATAGTTTATAAAGTTAGAAATATGGATATTTTTCTTACAAAAACGTATTGCTTCGCTTCAGAAGGACTTTATTAAACATCGAATTACTCTGTTGAAGATGTAATTAATTCCAAGCAATTCATTACTTTCTTAGAGTAACTTACCAACACTGCTGGTAACTGGTTACAGTAAAAGTGACATTTCATTCGGATTAACAACCTGAGACTAAAAACAACATAAAAAAGAAGAAGCTTTGTTTAGACACAATTTGTATGCAAACCAATTTGTAACCAATTTTACTTCCGAAATTCGGAATAAAACTAGGACATTCCAATAATTGGTGGGGAAGAAGATAACGAGGTATGATCTGGCATTGAACTTCGACATTAGTGAGAAACAAATAAATAAAATGCTCAAAAATGTGCCAACGTTAAGTCAACGTTAAATAAACACTTGGAGCAAATATCAATTTACTGTTTCAGCACCGGCGCTGCTCTCAAATCATCCACGTTAATGAGATTTTCTCTTAAGTCTGTCAAGTCTAATATGAAATGTAAACAGTAACTAACCACCTTCATTTCCCACGGCAAAAAACATTAAATGAAAAGTGGCTACTCATTGGGGATGACACACAGCCGTGTGGATGCCTGTCCTGATTCATTAGACTGTAGGTGGAGAGTCTCTGTACGGATAAAGTAATTACAGTTGAGGATTTCTGGGGTTATTGGCTGGAGTGGAGATTACATATTTAATTAGAGAGCAATTATCTGGGGCCATAATCCGCATACTAACTGATTAGCGGGATCAAAGCGCTACACAAGGGGAAATTAATCGCTAAATTAGATTCAAGAACAAAAAACAAAGGACGAACCACACGCCCGTTCGGATAAAGTGATAGCTTCATAGAGGTGACTGATGTTGGCTTCATGGCTTGATGTCGTGACTTCTAAGCTGCTTCTGTTATCAATAATGTCTAGATCCAACAGAGAACTCAGGACACTGAACAGAGACATTGCATCCAAATGAATGAATATTAAATCCTATTGAGTCTTAACTTAAAGTGCCTCTGAGTGGAAAGTTACATTTAGAATGATATACACTACCGTTCAAAAGTTTGGGGTCAGCAAGATATTATTTTATGGAAAGAAATTAATATTTGATTTATTGTTTATTCATACTTTTTAACTTTCTATTTATCAAAGAATCCTGAAAAAATATTTCCACAAATATATGAAGTAGCACAACTGTTTTAAGAAGAGTTTCTTGAGCATCAAATCAGCATTTATTAGAATGATTTCTGAAGGGTCATGTGACGCTGAAGACTGGAGTAATGATGCAGAAAATTCAGCTTTGCATCACAGGAATAAATCACATTTTAAAATAGAAAACACTTATTTTAAATGGTAAAAAAAAAAAAATGTAAAATCCACAATATTACTGTTTTACTGTATTTTTGATCAAATAAATGCAGCCTTGGTGAGAGACTTAAACATTCAATAATACACTTTACTTTCCATAGACCTCTTTGACTTTTTGATTGTCAAAAAGACATTTTATACAAAATTGCATTAAAAATGCAAGAGAATTAAAAGTAAAACTGGAACACCTTCATCCGCAGTCATATGACAACACAGCGATAATCTTTTTATCCAATATTAGATTGCAAAACAACTTTGCATATATATAATAGCACAAATAATAGCATGTGTTTGTATTTGTTGTATTCTAAAAACCATTTTGTTATTGCCAAAGTGCACACATAACAATTAAAAATCGGTTGCAACATATCAATCACAAAAAAGAAATATTGTTAAATCTTTTCTATTGTTTGAAACGTCTACATTACATAATGTTTGACACACTATTTTTACTGCATTGTAGTCACATAACTTCATTCAGATATTTTGAATTCATTTAATTTTGTATTTTTTGTAAAAAAAAAAAAAAAAAAAAAAAAAAAAAAAAATGGAAGGTCAAGTTGAGTGAGTTGCATCATGGGATATGGTACTCACACCGTTTTCAGATCATGATCAAACCATCTAATATTAAACAAAGAGAATTAAAGTGAAGAAAATGATATTTGTTTATTGAAGAGAGTTATCCATCAGCAGCTGGCACTGTGCGAAGCCGTACCTGTCTAGTTAAAGAGGAAATTAGTGTCGGCCCACTGAATACAGTCAGACTTGATTACAGTCAATAAAAGCTTGTTTATTCTGCAGCCAGATGCACCAGACCCCTTAAAGGAAGAAAACCCTTAGAATAAAACCCTTACAATTATTAAGGGTTTTCTTAACTTAAGGATTAGCAACAAACACATTACGCCAAATCCGTCAGTGTGGAAAGTGGGAAATTGTGTTCGAGTGTTTTCTAGAGCTGTTTGTTCAATAATACATTCAATAAAAGATGCATTATTTATGGGAGGTAAAAGAAAACAAAACATCTGCCTGATTGTGGATGTAAAAATACACAAAAACAAAAGGTTTTGGATGGTTATCGACAAGTGCATAAAATGCTGTTTTTTTAAAATGGCACAATATAATTCTAATCAGCTTTGCGCATAAATATAATAATCATCAGTTAAAAAACATATTTTTTTTGTAAGAATAAAAATAAATGTATATTTATTTATTAGTTTAATAATATGTTATAACGTTAATTTTTGTTTCCGTTTCATTTTCCTGAGGTTCGTCCCAATTCGTGTACTTATGCACTATTCTATGACATTTTTAAGTATAGATAGTGCGAGTAGTGGGTTCACACTGAAAAAAAAAAAAAAATGCACCTTAAAAACTCGGATGATGAACTAAATTAACAGAAAAAAAAACCAGTTGTGGAATGTTCGACAATTCATACACTCGAATCGACTATTACATGTAAATTACATAGCGGGTGGGTGGGGCTATCAGACTCCAATGAATGAAAAAATAATCTTATAAAATTCACACACTACACAGATGAGAACATAGTGCAAAAGTACATAGAGTATGTGCATAGTGTACTGTATAGTGTGTCATTTGGGACGCAACTCTCAACTTTTAGTTTTTAACTCTTTGTTTCCTTGGTTTCTAGAAAGTTCTCATTTGTTGTCATGGCAACTCATTGAATGATTGATTTGTTTCACCTGTTCCTTGCTTAGCCTTTTGTTTCTCTGTATATTTAGCTCTCAGTTTCAGTTGATCTTGGACCGTTATCGTCTTTGTTTACATTGATGTTTTAGCTGATTGTTATACTCCAGCATTCTTGTATTCTCCTGCGTTCTTGCGTATTTCTGTTTTGTCAGAATTATTAATAAATGTGACTGCTGTGATTAGATCCTGCCTCTACTCTCTTCACAGCATACGTTCAATAAAAGATGATTAATTATGGAAGTTTAAAGAACAGCTGCCTGTTTGTGGATGTAAAAAACATAAAAATATTGTAAAAATACACAAAAACTAAAGGTTTTTGGTTATCGATAAGTTCATAAAATGTACAAACGGAAAAAGACAATATAATAATTATCAGCTTTGCTCATAAATATAATAATCTTCAGTTAATAAATATTTTTATATTTAAAAAGTAAACAAATAAAACAAATTAACACCACGCACTATTAAAACACAAATAAATTGTTTATTTTTTATGAATTACTTATTTTTATATTTTCTGTTATCAATGTAATTTTTGTTAAAACTTTTGTTATTCTGATGTGCGTTTTTGTCAGCTCTATTTGTTTATCTAAAATATGTCTATATAGTTTATAAATTTGTATCTCCATTTTAGTTAACACAAAGTTAAACTAAATGAAAATGTTGCTTTGGAAATAAGCATATATATATATATATATATATATATATATATATTTTTTTTTTTATAACAATTAATGTTTACTTTATTTTGAAATAGCAAAAAAAAAAAAATCTAAGGGTTTAGTTAATTATTATAACACGGTCAGTAATTGGCTATGTTTTGTTCTCTCCCTTAAATAAAACTATTGAACAAACTGAAAAAAAATAAATAATTGTAACTACAACCATCCCATCAGCCACTGTGACTCCTTTGGGATTCTGACATATCCGTCCCGCTGAATGTCTGCCTAATTAAGTGACTGACCCTGTCTGCACCAAACAGAACTCTGTGTGTCCTGCCATCGATCCGGGACCCCTCGGCAGCGTCGACTAACTGACCCTGTCTGACCCAGAACATTGACTGACAGAACTGGAGTAAATTAGATTCTCACCTGCTTAAATCAGGCACAGGTTAAGAGATAGAATGACAGACAGACATAGAGTGAAATATAAAGAGTTGTTCCGTTTCTAAATACCAGATGCAACAATACCAATTGTATAAGAAACACAGGGGTACAAAAAGTATACCTACACTGATGAGCCAAAACATTATGACCATCTGCCTAATATGCTGTTGGTCCTCTGCGTGCTGCCAAACCAGCGCCGACCCGCCGAGGCATGGACTCTACAAGAGCCCTGAAGTTGTCCTGTGGTTTCTGGCACCAAGACGTTAGCATCAGATCCTTCAAGTCCTGTAGGTTATGAAGTGGGCCAAATTTGTTGGTCCAGCACATCCCACAGATGCTCAATTGGATTGAGATCTGGGGAATTTGGAGGCCAGGGCAACATCTTGAACTCTTCATCAAGTTCCTCAAACCATTCTTGAACAATGGGTGCTTCTCAATACTCAAATTGATGCTTCCTTGTTTCCTCAAGCCTGTGACTCGGAAACCGATTGCACTCAGCCATCTTGAAGGACATCCCAATTCTCTAATTGCACCGCGAGGAGGCGAGGAATGAGGAGCGAGGAAGCTTTATGTGGAGTCATGACTCATGAGCGAGCGCACACAGGTGTATCCTTCCCTCGCATCCTAAGGGGGTGGAGCTGAGACACAGGGAAAGGAACCGAGGAAAGGAAACAAGGATGCACAAATAAAACATGAGAAGCACCCAATGTGTGCAGTGTGGCAAGGTGTATTATCCTGCTGAAAGAGGCTGCTTCCATCAGGGAACACCATTGTCACCTGGTCTGCAACAACTTTAGGTAAGTGGCACGTGTCAAATTTACGTCCACATGAATGGGCGGACCCAGGGTTGCCCAGAGCATCACACTCCCTTCCACAGTCCATTCTGGTGCCATCAGTTCCCCAGCTAAACGGCACACACGTACATGGTTGTCCACGTGAAAAAGAAAACAGGACTCAACAGACCAGGCAGGCTTCTTACACATGTCCAGTCCCAATGCTCACTTGCCCATTGTAGGCGCTTTCGACACATTCCCCCTATAACCATCATTAAAATTGTGTGTGGCTTGTTCCACAGTAGGCCTTCTATTGGCTCAGACCCAATGAGCCTTGGGCGCCCAACACCCTGTTGCCGGTTTGTGGTTTGTCCCTCCTGGGACACTGTTGGTATTCTCATCACTGCTGACCGGGATCAACCCACAAGTCTTGCCGTTTCAGAGATACTCAGACCCAATTTCCTTGCCATAACAATTTTTCCCTTGTCAAAATCGCTCAGATATTTATTCCTGCATCCAACATGTCGCTTCACCTGTGACTACTCATGATGTTTTGGCTCATCACTGTAAATGTTATGATATTAGTGGTTAAGATTTTGAGAACAAAACACTTAAAATATCCAATTACTAAGCAAATTAATTCATTTTAAAACTAAAATAAAAACATTTATCCTTCTGCTTCCTGACTTTCAAAAGTTATGATTTAATCTTGACCAAAATAATAGTCTTTGCAGTAATGATTTTGAAGCAATAGGCCATCTTTTCATGTCCTATCATAAATAAATTTGACAAGTAGGTTTTTGAGTGGATAAAAAAATTATTATTATTTTTTTTTTTTAGAAAGCAAACAGTACTTAAGCATCATAAACTATATATTGATTCTTCCAAAATTATTTGTTAATAAAGCCAATCAATTTTCAATTTTAACTGGTGAACTGGAATTAAATATTAGTTAATTAATATTTATGAAAAATAATAATGTGGCTAAATTATTGAGATTATTGAATACTGTAGGAATTACCTATTTTTTTTACTTGTTTTTAATATTATTATTTATTTAGATTTATTTAATTATTTGATGCATGAAAATATTTACACTACCAGTCAAAATGTTGGAATAATTGTTTTTTAAAGGTTTTTTATATGCTCAACAAGGCTGCATTTCTAAATCATAAACACAGTAAACGCAGTAATATTGTGAAATATTATTACAATTTAAAATTACTGTATTGAATATAGTTTTTTTTTAATTAAATAAATTCAGCCATGGTGAACAGAAGAGCATTCTTTCATAAACATTAAAAAAATCGTAATTACTCCAAACTTTTGAACGTCAGTGCTCATGTACAGGTTACATGAATGTATGTATGCGTTTGAGATTTTGTCTTAACATTTCATTTATTTGTATCGAAAGATGTACATTTATGTTATATAAGCACATTTATAACTTGTTTAGCCTGATTTGTTATATATATATATATATATATTGATACACTTTGGAATAAAGAAAATAACAGAATTGGACACGATGAAAAAATTGGTTATGAGCGAAACAAAACAAAACAAAAAAGGGTGAAGAAAGTTAACTGACCGTCCATCCATTGATAGGGCAAAACAGACACCCTCTCTCTGGAAGGGCATCAGCTTTTCCTGCAGTTTCTGTGGAAGGAGTTGAAGTGCATCCTTGCCATGTAGGGAAACCCCCTCTGGACCTCTTTTGACTTGACTTCTCATTGTTTTCATTCTCTGTATATTACAAATACATGCAGTCAGATTCATACAATTAAATGAGATGCATTGTGGTTTGTAGTTTACTACATTACACGCATTAAGAAAACAAAACAAAAACATCATAATATAATACTGCAGCATTACTTTTTTCACACTCACCATGAGACGATCATTCCGGAATTCCTTCTACCATTTGACATTTCGCGGCAATACAGTGAGTTGCGTCACAAAATACGCTCTGCGTCATATCCGCGCGACTAGTGTCAATTTGTTAGAAATTAAAGTATATATATCTGTAGTCAAAATAATGTTATTTTTGTTTTGTTACTGAAAATATGTTTGGCATATAAGACATTTTACTGGCAAGTAACGCTTAATTGAGTGTGTCTGGCAACTTCAAATGTGTTTATTTAAGAAGTTAAGGTGCCTCGATGTTCTACTATTTTTTTAAACAGTCAAAATTGCATTTTTAATTAAATATAGTAAGATTTAAGAGTAAATGTCACTCACTGAGTTTCTTTCACCCTTCTGTAGATCTTAGAAATGTAAACAAAACCTAGAGCGGAGAACAGTAGAAACAAAGCAGTACTTCCGGGACGTGAGTACTGATCACCGATTGGTTAATCTGGCGTCACGTGACATAAAGAATCAAAAGGAAAACTTTACACTTTCAATAAATTCAATAAGTAAACTAACATATTTACTATTATTAATGTTTAGTTTATGAATTATGACATATTGAAATCTTATTCGCCTTTAGATTAAATTAAACAATTATTAGTGTTTATAATAAAGATAATAAGAAAAATAAAAATAAAGATTTAAGATTTAAATAAAAATATTCAAAATGAATTTGCTTAAAGTATAATATTAATGTGTTCAATGTATATATAATAAACTTCTTTTAGTAATTTATTTACTTTCCATATTATTTGCATGTCATTTTTTATTTAAAAAACGATTCTTTTTGTTTTTTAATTAGTGTGAAGTTCAATTAAATTTAAGCTCACACGTTGCTTTAAAGCGTAATATTTGTACTTATTACTTAACTAAATACACTGTATGAGAATATTACATCTTAAATTGTTTTTCTATAATAATTAGATTAATTATTTTGGGGGGGGGTTTTTACAATATTTTTTTATCAATCTTTGAATTCTTGCAAAACATCTCAACTTAAAGTGGCTATAAAAATATTGTCTTTTTTTAAATAATAATTTATAATTTATGATAAAAACTATAATTTATTTCTCATTCAGTTGAATTCTTGAGCCACTCTGCGCCCTCTTTCGGTATATTCCTGCTACTTCACCGAACTGTATTTTATTTTCCCTTCCAGGTGTTTGAACATTGTGTCTTCAATGCCGCTGACAGACCGACAGCTTTGACTTCAGCCTTTAGCAGCCATTAGACTCATTATTTCTCTTCATTCCTCCAAATATTTATTCGTCTATCTATCTTACAGGTAAGCCTCAAGCATATTACCATCCTTAACCCTTTAATATCACGATTTTCGGCGTTATTCCTGTGAATTTGAATGATCTGGAAAAGCTGTATGTGTGTTTAAACTCATTTAGCTTTACCATGTGTGCTAACACCACAGTGTTTTAGTCTCATTGTAATGATTTCAAAGCAAATATCCGCCTCAGATGACTGACAATGTGTCGTTTTCGTGTCAAAGAGTGTTTTATAAACAGCCTGTGTGTTTTACTCTTCGTATATTTGAAGTAAATGTAATAAATGATCTTGTATATCAAGGGCCAAGGAGAGATCAGGCACATGATGAGTAAATTAACATGCAGGTTTATAAATCACAGATATGTTCATGCTTTGATATGCGTTTTTCATTATTATTTCATAACAAAGTAGTGCTGATATATTTTTGTAGCTTAAGGGTTGATCTGTGTAGGTTTATGAATCTCCAGGCTTCATTCATAAGGGCCTTTGCAGGTGATTAAACCACCAGGAGGAGATGTCAAGACAATAAGTGTTTTTGTTATTATTTTTTATTATTATTTTTATTAAATGTTATTTTTTACTATTGACACTTATCCAACCTGTTCATTTACATCAATTTTAGACTCCAACGTTTTTATTTTTTGGGTCTGTTCAGATTTCAAACAGCAATTATTAATGTTTTTTTTTCTGCACATTCCCCAACCACCCCCCCCCCCCCCCCCTGCACTTTTCTTGCATATTTTTCCAAAAATTGCTGTAGATATTTTTTTGTAGTGCACTTATCATGCTGGATAACGAAATTCGAGCATGTTGCATTGTGGGATACAGTATCCCGAACAGTGTGCTTAGTTGTGTACAGTATTTCATGTTTTTAGGCAAATGTAGTAGTTGCTCCTGGTATTCAATGCATACAAAAAATTGCAAACTATGCTCAGTATACATACTATATACTGCTATGGTACAAATCTAGTGTGCTCCCTATCTAGATAGCTTTTTTTTGGTGTCATAAGTAGTGAGCTGTTTTCCTAGATTTTTGCACATCGACCCTAGATAGATGCTTACCTGCTTTTTTTATTTCATTTTTCTGTACGAAATTCTTATTGAATACTTTTTTTTATTGAATACAGATCAAATGTGGATGAGAGAAAGCAGCCCAAAACCAGACACATTTTCCTAAAAAAATATTTTCAGGAAAATGTGTCTGGTTTTGAGCTGCTTTCTCTCATCGACATTTGATCTGTGTTTACTAAATTTAGTTGTTTTTTTATCTTAAGTCTTTGGCTTGAAATCATTGTTAGTTTGGTTAGTCACCAGATGCTTTTTGATCCTCGCAGATTCTGATTAGGGGTGCAAGATATTGGAAAAAACTGGCATTGCGCAATTTTTCCCCCCATAAATATCTATATCTCTATATATATACCAATATATATATATATATATATATATATATATATATATATATATATATATATATATATATATATATATATATATATATATATATATATATATATATATTGGTATATTGCGACATGAAAACAGTTTCACCATGCCTTCATGAATAGCTCTATTTGGAAAGAATGAATTGATGATTTGGGTGATTTTGAATTGGAGTGAATATGCATAGAAAATAAACAAATTACAAGCATCAGGTGAATACAGAGCAAAGGTACAAATGAAATAAACAGTGCTTTAGGTGTTTAGGTAAGTCTAACAGTAGTATTCAGGTACAGAAATTGAATAATCAAATTTAAAATAACAATGTATAAGTCTCGACTGTTTAAATTTAATTTAATTCATCTTTGTCAAAACTACTAAAGTTATTTTCCTCTTTGTATTTTGTTGTTTGATTAACATTAATGACACAGACATCAGCAGGTTTATTAGGCTGCTGTCACTTTAAGACCGAATGCATGATACGCATCCGTTTTCTTTCTCAATTGTGTACGTTCTCGTAAGCCATAAGCAACTGTGTTTATGAGGATACACACCGAGACTGGTATTTTAACTTTGCATGTATGTGTCCGTTCACGCTCAACAACAACCGAATTCGGTGTTCATGTGATGTTACAAAATGAGTTCTCTTTCTTGCGCTCAATTTGGCTTAAAATCACGTAAATGTTTAAACAGAACCTAAAACCAATGCAAATAATATTTCACTCTCTGATGGTTAAACTTCGAAAATTATGTGCGTTTCGAACTGTGGTGCCTGGTCCGTACATATCACAGATTAAATGATGATCGTCTTGACATCGCACATCCTGTGATGTGACATATCGCGGATGCACACATCGCAATATCGATGCTAAACCAATTTATCCTGCAGCCCTAATTCAGATCAATTACAGTGACAACTCAAGGTCACATCAGTGATATCACAGATATTACAATCAGCAGCATTTTTCATTTCAAATCCAGATCTTTGACCATATTCCAGCCGCCAAACAATATAACCTGTATCTGGTACATGAACTTAATTTTTCTTGTAAAGCGCTGACATGATGCATAGTCTTGCGCTGGCGTTCTTTTTGACCTTGCGATTGTTCAGCTGTTATTTTATTTATATATATTTTTAAACACTCATGCGGTGTATTGTTAGGCGTCCTGGTTTCCTGTGCCGCCGGCCTGTTTCTGTCACGCCGAATATTAATGTTCGTGCGCGAGAGGCGCTGCGGTAAGGAATGATCCACGAGCTCCTGTTCGTACAAGCTCATCTGCATCACCACAGGAGAATTCTCACCTGCGCGCCCCTCACCCCCCTTTCACCTGAGCATCACTTCATTCTGCAGCACCGCATTCATTTGTAGACAATGAGATGACTTTTATTTAATGACTTTTTACCTAGTAGGTGCTAGGTGGACTGCCATTTGGGTTAAGAAATTAAACTAGTGCTGTTAAATTCAGTTAAACTGGTGTCCATAGGAGATCAATACCAGTTTATTTATCAGTAAATTTTTTCTGTCATTGTGAACATTACCTGTTCACCGTATGTGCCCTGTTCACCCATTAAGTTCTGTGAATTTAAATCCGTCCATTTGTGTTGAGTATCCACTGTATCCTTACTGTTTGTGATATGTAGTTGAATTGGTGCCCAAAAGATGCCATAATCCCTTTGATAAGTTTTTAGCAAAATATTAGTTCACCCAAAAAGTAGTGTGAAAGTAGAGACAGACTTTAATGAGAGTACAGTGATATACAATTTAATTGGGTCCAAAAGAGATCAAAAATATATAGATAATATAATAAATAGAATTGTATCTGTTATACCTGTGCATCTTGTTCACTCAAAAAGTACTTTGAATCTTTCTGCCAATTTTTTGTGTGTGTGTGTGTAGACTGTGGAGTGAACAGTTATATGCTGTTATATACAGTCGAATTGTTCCAGAATAGGCCATACTCACCAGGTTTTTAGCAAATGCCAGTTATTGTTTTGAATGTTACCTTTTCACCCTGTGCGCCCTGTTCACCCAAAAAGTAGTGTGAATGAAGAGCCAGACTTTGTTAATGAGAGTACAATGATATAAAGTTGAATTGGTGCCCAAAAGAGGTTATAATCATCTTATTAATGAGAGTAGAGTGTTATATATAGTTACATTGATGTCCGAAATAGGCTAAAATCAACTTAATACGTTTTTAGCGAAATATTCTTTTTTACCCGTTCACCCTCTGCACCCTGTTCACCCAATAAATATTGTGACTCTAGAGCAGGACCAGTTTATGTTTTTCGGGTAAGATTTCTTATCGCCTTGAGAGGGTTTTGCATCCAGATTTCTACAAAACTCTCGTCGACTCATTTTTCTCTGAAGCATCCAGGTCTCAGAGCTGTCCAGAGGTGTCAACTAGACCAGAGAAATGACCGTTGTGACGGTCACCTTTAAATGTCAACACGTTTTCTCATTCTGTTCTTACATGGCTGGAAAAGCCAGTGGACAGCAGACCTTCTCTCTTCCCTGCGTATTAACGAGAATAATGGCTAGTTTGGTGAATTATGGTGGTGTGGTATTTTGGGGCGCTACAGAGTTATTGACCTATTCTATCTTTCGGTAATCAGTGTGGAGCTGGACATTTCTCCCTAATGAGATAATATCCGATACAAATTACTACTGTGCTACCTCTCGCTGTCTCCGCTGCTTCAGTAATCCATATTTTTTCATTTATTCTTGTTGTTTTGCATAGGTAACGTTTTTTTTTTTGTTGGTCAAGATAGCCCAGAAGTACAACGCTAACTGCCCCTGCCCCCAACATGCTTATTAGAAGGTGTCTGCAAATCCCGACCCTTATCCTGAGGCTATTCCCACCGTTCTTGCAGACACCGTCAGGGGGAAAGCAGAATGAACGTGGCTGTCACATTTCCTCCTCAGGCTAACGGCATCTTGGGCTACAATTAGCCAGCAGTGCCAGTCCTCCCCCCCCCCTCTGGTCTTTTGTTATGCAAATGAGATGCATGTAATGCGGCGTTTAGCTGGAATTTTTGCAGATTTTCTCTTTCACTGAAAGGAGCCGCTTGGTGAATGGGGAGTTTTACTTTAACTTGACTGGCTTTGTGCAACTGTCAGTTCGACTTTTATTCCTTTTTTTACATGTGAAAACGGCGGTACTTGTTGTCACAGTCAGTCACCATCATGTCAAGATTATGATTGTTTGTTAATTTGTAGTGTTGTCTGGATATATTGTTTTGTCTGGAAGCATGTTTGGTTTGAATTGTCTTCCTAGACTGCGGTGAGCATCAAGCCTAGTGAGCTACCTACCTTGATGACATTCTGAGCATCAAACATTTTGACCTTCCTTCCTAGACAGAGTTTTTGAGCATTAAACAAGAAAGCCGAGGCGGCTTTTTTGCCGGCATACTTTGTCAACTCCCTACCTAGACAGCATTTTTAGACCTCAAACCTAGTGAGCTGCCTAGCTAGATAACATTTCTGGCATTGAACTTAGTCAGCTTCCCATCTAGGCAGATACTTAGTGAACTGCCTTAGTAGACTGAAATTTAGGCATAAATCCTAGTTACATTTTGGGGGGTAAAACCTCCTGACCTCCCCATCTAGACAGCATTTTTGAGTGTCAAACCTTGTAAATTGCCTAGTTAGCTCCCTTTCTAGACAGCATTTTTGGCCATCAAAGCTAGTGATCCCCCTTCATAAATGGCATATATGGGCGTTTTACCTAGTTATCTCCCTATTTAGACAGCATTTTTGGACATCAAACCTAGCGTGCTCCCTGTCTAGATAGCAATTTTGGTGTCATACCCAATAAGCTGCCTACAGAAAGAAATTTTTGGGCATAGACAGCATTTTGTTAGTTTTGTCTGAAAATCGATTAGTCTGAAAGCTTGTTTGTTTGTCTGTAGTTAACCGTTCACATTCAAAGTCATTTTTTTTCCTGCCCTTTGTTTTTGGGGCGACTTTTTATCTTAATCATTTTCCGTGACCCACTTTTCTCCATGACCTCACGTCCCTGCGTCAGTCAGCAATGAAAAGGGTGCTTGCTTGTTAAACCGGGGCTTCTACCTAACCACCCTCTACCTAACCATCCTCTACCTAACCACCAGGTATTTTTTTTTTCTGCAAAAATGTGCACGGAAATATGGAGATTTGAGGCACAAGGGGACATCACTTTAAGTAGGGCGTGTGTGCGACTGCGGCACTGAGTTCGATGAGTAGCTTACATGCACCCTTTGCAACCGAATAAGGTGGATTTGCAGTGCTGGCGTGCTCCTACCCTGACAGACTGTCCCACAGTGGCACTTCGCCACAGTTGGTCTCGTGTGTGTGTGTGTGTGTGTGTGTGTGTGTCTTCGCCGTCTGCCTCTCTCTCCGGTCCACAGGGGCCATCTGATTGGCTCTCGAGGGTGGAGCCCTGCTTAGCGCTGACATACTGCACCCAGCCCTCAGGGCGTTCTGATTGGCCAGGGGAGGGGTGACATCACAAAGGCCAGCTGTTGATTTGGCGGAGAGTGTGTGTGTGAGAGAGAGAGAGAGAGGAGAATCAGGAAGGATTGCGGCAGCGATGGCTTTGGGCAGGTACGCGAACGCTCCACGCTCAGACAGAGGAGAGCAGAGCTGCACTGAGCGCGCTCCGTTTGATGCCACTCGGTCTGCTATGGAAACTAATGATGTGAGTCGAGCTGCGGATCATGAACGACAGGCAGGTGTGTGTGTGTGAAGTCTTGAACGTGTTGATTTACATGCTGGTGTTTTGTTTTTTTTCTTGCTCATTTTAATTGAGATGAGCGTAAAAATAAATACGTGAAGTAGTAAAAAAAAAAAAAAAACTTGAAATTTCCTACGTTTATTTTTTACAATGAAACACTTTGAAACGGAAAACATTGTAACATTTGAGCTTGGTCTTCAAATAAATATTTGCAAAAGTGATAAAATCATCTAAATTAGTTTTTAGTGCTAATTCCATATTAATTCTAAACCTTGGTTAAATTCATTGTGACTAAATTTGCATGTCAGCAAATTGCAGTCTCTGCTCGTCTGTGTGTGCGCGCACGCGCACGCGCACGTTGTAATGACATTCTTGTAATTGCTCTATTTTATAATTTAAAAAAGCGCCCGAGGCGGCTATCAGCAGAAAGCTGGGTGTTTGTGTCGGTGTAAATTACAGCCGAAGGCAGCCCGGATAATATCGTTAATGTGGCGAATCGTGTAAATGAACTGATGAGGAGAGGAGAGGAGAAGAATAGCTCGACTGTGACAGCGGCCACACACTGAGAACACGGATTGTGACGGGAGGAGGAAAAGAGGGAAAACCATTAGCAACGCTTTTATCCAGAAATATGGGCCATTTGCATATTAGTCTAAAACAGGGGTGAAGTGAAATATGTGTAGCCTGGAGCCCGGCACGGTGGTGCGCTTCTTTTGTCAGGAGGGTAAGTGCTCGTTGCTTCCTGAAATATGGTGATTAATAATTGATAATGGGAAATTACGGGTGGGCTTTATTGTCTCGGACAACAAGGTTAAAGCGAGATGATGTTGCTTCCATTTTTGTGGAAAGTTGTGGTTGTGTTTGTCTTTATTTATCTTACTTTGCATGTGTTAGTCTGTTTTTTTGTCTTTGTTTTTTTGTGGTTTGTTGAGACAAACTGATGTTTTTAGTTTCGTCTAAAGAAAGTCTGTATGTCCGTCCCAGATTTAGTGACATTATGACGGTCTCAAAACCCAGTAAACTACCTTGGAAGCATTTTTGACCATCGTACTTAGTGAGCTTCCTACTTCGATGTCAACAAAGCTTATTAACTGTTTGCCTAGATGGCATTTGTGCATCACAATTAGTGCAGTTGCTTCTTAGACAGCATTTTTGGGCATAAAACCTTGTGAACTGCCTTGCCGGATGCATCTTTTAGGTATCATGCATAGGAGGCTGCCTACTTCTACTGCATTTTCGGGCATCAAAAGCTTATTAACTGTTTCTCTAGACAGCATTTGTGGGCATCATACTTTAGTTTGTGCATAATTTTTTGTCTGCTAAATGCATAAATGTAAATGTAAACCCTTATTATACGCCTACCCAGACAGCATTTCTTGCCATCAAATCTAGTGAGGCATTTTAGGGCATTATACCAATTGAGCCACCTACCAAGACGGCATTTTCAGGCATCAAAAGCTTATTAACTGTTTGCCTAGACAGCAATTGCGGGCATCATACTTAGTGCACTGCCTTCCTACACAGCATTTTTTTTGTCATTATTCCTTGTGAGCTGCCTTTCTAGATGCATTTAGAGCATTATACCTTTTGTGCTGCCTAAGTAGCAGTTTTGAGCATCATTTTCATCTGCTAATGCATAAATGTGAATGTAAAACCTTGTTATACACCTACACAGACTGCATTTTTGACCATCAAGTCTAGTGAGCTGGATGCATTTTAGGTCGTTATACCTATTGAGTCGCCTACCTAGACTAGGCATATAAGCTTTTGATGCTTGCAAATGCAGACAGCAATTGTGGGCATCATACTTAGTGCGCTACTTTCCTAGACAGCAGTTTTGGGCATTGTATCAAGTGAGCAATGAGCTTCCTACCTACACAGCATGTTTTGGCATCAAACCAAGTTAGCGAGCTGTCTACCTAGATGGCCTTACTTACGTTGAAAATATTGTTGTGCACTACCTTTCTAGACAGCCATTTTGGGAATTTTGCCCCTACTAAATGGCGATTCGGGGCATGAGACCTAGTTAGCCGCCTTTCTAGAAATTTTACCTCGACAACAGTACCGAGAGAGCTGCCTAAGACGACAAAATTTTTGAGCATTTTATATTGAAAATTATTTAAGGTGCCTATCTAGACAGCAGTATTTGAGTATTTGACCTTTTGAGACCCTTTGACTGTTTTTTGAGGGGGCTTTGTAGTGTACCTAGTGAGCTGCCTAGCTAGAAAGCATTTACGGGCAATCTCAGATATAACATCCAGTACACTACCTAGACAACATTTTTAGTCATCATTTAGCAAAGATAGCTTTTTTGGGGCAACATACATTATTCTTGAGCATCAATTGACTGGAAACACACCAATTATACCCAAAAATCCTGTCTAGGTAGTCAGCTGTGTAGTTTTTGAGAGACAGCCGGTTTATTTGTGTGTTTCTGCGGTGGTTGATTTTTGTCTCTCTTTTTTTTAATCCTCAAGCGTCAAAAACTCGGACATCTGTACTGTCAAGTTTGTGAAAATATGCAGCTGCCGATATCCGCGGGGAGTCTTTTCTCTCTAGTGATGCTCGGAAGAACTTATTGAATATGGAGCGAAAACTGTTGTGCTTGCAGGCGGGGAGGGTAGTTGCGGTGGAGGGTGTATTTTGAAATGCAGATTCGGATTTTTCCCTTCACCTCGACATAAACGCTGTGTTCAGAGGAAAAGATACGGTAGCGCTGAGATTAGCCTGCAGCAAGAGAGATGCTTGGAAATTTAGGAACAGCGCTCGTGTAATTCCTGCCAACAGTAGGTGTTTCAATCCATGTGTGGGAGGAAAAGCACTCTCATAAGTCACAATTGTCCTTGAAAGCGTCAGTTGGTGCACAATTGTGCCGCTCTTTGTCCCTGCGCCCCAGGTTGGTCTGTTCTGAGCCCAAAAGAAGATCAAGAGACACATTATCCACTCCTACTTCCTGCGGTGATGTGGGATAATGCCAGTGACCTGTGCGCAAACACTCACGTAAAAGTCATGGCATGGTCTTGGATGATTCTGAGGGACCGTCTGGCTGTTGTCTTGAGTGTGGTCAAACCCACCTGTTCTTGTCATTACCACCTGCGCTACTGTCAAATCGCACGTGATGCTAATCGCTTGAATTTTGATCAGTGTGTGTGTTTCGTGGTATGATGGTTTTGGTAACTTGAATCTCTAGCAGGACTCTACCATGGTCAGATTGTACAGTGTATTTGGACCCAGTTGGTGTACCTTGCGGGGTTACTGAGGCAGGTTAGGCCCGTTTGACCTCGAGATATATGGTGGGTCACAACTTGGCACAGGTTGCTAGATTGACAGTGGCAGGATAGGCGAGGGCGGGGGCAGAGGCGGAGGCTGGGTGTTTTTGGGTCATTAATGCCCAGGCGAACACTGGCACTTATGTTCAGTTCATTCAGACACAAGCTTAAATGAATGAATCCTACTGTTGGGAAGGCGTTACTTTAACGTCATAGGATTATTATGAAACAACTTATTAATATTCATTATTTTCTTGACTTGTCAGAACACCAAGTAATTTGAAAGAACTAAATATTTATTAGTAGGCTTGGTATTTGGTCATCTGTATTGAGTTGGCACCAGGGTTGTTGTCGAAATAAAGCTGAAATAAAGAAAAAAATACTAGGGATCGTTCACCCAAAATCCATTTTTGGGTGAACTATCCCTTTAAGTTTTGTGAACGGAACCTATAGAAAGCTTACGTAACACTCTGACCTATTAAATATTCATATATTTCAACTGTGATGTTACCTTTTTACAGTATTATCATAATTTTTTATGAGAATCATCCATAATGTTTTTTTCTTTCTTGTGTTAGTGTTGCTTGAATACTACTGATGCTAATCGTTCATCATAGTAGTGCCAAAACGTATTTTTTTTAGAGTTGGTACTACTAAAGATTTCTTATAGTAGGATTTGCGATTTCGTGGTGCGTTGAATTAACGATACTAATCATTCTTCACAGTACGCTACCTGTATTAAGTCGGTACTACAAATTCTTCATTGTTGGATTTCCGATTACTCCAGTCAAATTAAGTTGGTATTATCGATACTAATTGTTTGTCATAGTAGGATTCATAATTTCACCACTTGTGTTGAGTTTGTAATACTGATCATTTCGGCAGTCATATTGTTCGTAATAGTAGGATTTCTTATTTCGCAACTCTTGTTGAGTTGATACCAATGGTAATTGTTTGTGACACTAGGATTTGTAATAAATTTGGTTTGTTTTTAAATACGTATTCGCCTTGACAAGTACTGTACCAAATGTCACTAGCTTTTTCTTATTAAAAGTCTCTTTCTTTTTGACTAGCAAGATATAAATTTCTCAGTTTGAATATGAATAGGGCTTATCTCAAGATGAAACATCACAAAACCTATCGTGAGCTATATTGACTTTGAGTGAAAAAAAAACTATTTTTATATTCCAATCAACATACTATACTTTTAAATTGAGCATGGAGCCGTATTTATCGGCTTAGTATTCCTTATAGCTGGTTGAAATGCTTAAAATGCGTACAAGGTTCAGCGTTAAACGTGACTTCCTCTCAGTGTATTTTAATGTCCCTGTTTCTCTGCGGCACAGTCTGTTCTCCATATTCATGTCACCACCCTGACACTTTTTTAAAAGCGCTGCAGTGCTTCTGCTCCCGAAAGACCTTTTAGACTTTCCATCAAACAACCCACACGCAAGTTCAGTTCTCCCTCACGGATGCTACTGTATCCATGCATCCCTGACCTCTTGACCTGGCTGTATTTGACCCCCTGACCTCTGTCCTTGTGTGTGTGACAGGTGTCCGAGGGTGATGCGGAGCGTGTGCATGAGCCGTGGCTTGGCGACCCGACCCAAGCGCTGGTGACGGGGGTCATGGGACTGCTGCTGCCCCCTGTCCGTCTCTCAGTCCGCCCCTCTGCCTCCGGAGGCCCCAGGGTCCTACGCTCCCTAAGGTTCCTGCCCAGTCCTGAAAACAGCACAGCCGGTAAACGCCAACATTCGTACTAATGTCGTTTGTGCGAAAACATTTACGTTTAAACAAAATACCAAAATGTTTTTAGTTCATGATAATTTGTTAGAATATTACATTTGACGCAAATGGTGGATAGAAGTACCCAGTTCTCTTTCACGTACCTAGGTTTCAATAGTTATGTAACTCCCGGAACTCATAGTTACAGACTACGTAAATGCATCTTTTTTTCGACAAAAACTTCAAAGAATTCCTTAGAATTTACTGAACGCCTTATTGTGCGAATGTGCGCACGATCTTGTTTTCATTTGCGTCAAATTAGTTATCGCGGCTAACTAGCGAAATTTGATGATTCTCAATATTGATATCCAAAAACTGTAAAGGTATTAATGTTTGTGCAAATATTTACAATCTAAACAACTATAATTAAAACGCAGACTTCCAGGAATTTACCTACAGTACTTTTTTCTTGCGTTTCTTTTTCGACTAGCCTGCGCTGATTGTTATTTAACACAAGCTTTTCTAACAAATTAGATATACAAATCGTTCAAAGTAAAAGGTTGGGAACGTGAATATTAATTAGTTTACTTGTTTGCTCAATTCCAGTTGTAACATCAGCTAATTAATATTCATGAGCTAATATTTTGCCATATGTAGCGAAATTACGAATCCTACTATGGTAAAGTTTTAATGAATGCCTCGTGCCTATATTAATTTGTTTGTGACTGCGTGTTCCATAAAGCATGCCATTAATAAAACTTATGATTAATAGATTTTATGAAATAATCCTTTTAGTTAAGTACCGAATTGAGTCCTACGGCAACTATCCAGAAAAATTTGGTATGACATTGAGCATGATTTAGCCTAAGTTCGCAACCTCAATTTTATTCACATCAAATAAACTATAGGTGCAAATTTATCTATGAAAAAATGTACTTATGATTTTTAATTATGTATATTGACATTAGCCTGCAGGCTTAACTGATTTGGCCGAAAGGCATATGATGATAATTTGGCGCTAGTCAGCTGGCTAATTAACGAACACTACTATGGGAAATGAATATTAATTAGGTCACATGACACATGCACATTCAAGGAAGGTTACGAAGCAGCTTCAGACATCATTAATATTCGTGATGTGAGCCTTTGGCACTGCAGAATTCGTAATTTCACCCAAATTTAACATCAATTTGGTAGCAAAGAACCAGTAATTTTAACATCACAAGTTGAAATCAACATAATTACGCTGTCAACTAAATCACCAGTGTGTCTGTTTATCTCACAGGTGGTGATTTTCGACCTTGCGTCTGAAGATAATGTCTGAATCTTCTCTGGACACCACAAGTTGTGACGTTATGAAGGTTCTGGAGAGTGACGGGCCGCACATGGCCGAACCGCCTGCGACCCTCAACGACCCCCAACACACGCCCCAGAACAATGGCACACACGCCCAGGAGTGTGTGACAGACCAAAGTTCCTCGCATCAAACTCAGGTAAACTTGTGCATTATGCATAAATGGTGCATTATGGGTAATATAATCCAAAACCAAAAGAAAATGAGATTGTAGCCTCTTGCTGATGACTTCTTATGGGATGTTAACGACCACTGAGTGGTATGCTGTTGCTGTGGTTTCCATTGTCTCTGCTTAAAGACAGAGATAAGACAACAAGATGAGTAGAATCAGCCAATCGAATCCAAGCTGGCGTGTGATTGGCTAATGCCAGTAAAGAGAGGAAGAACAGTTAATCTGCACCTGAAATCCTGCTGGTTTATCTGCAAACCCTCAGGGTGTGTGAGTGCGTGCGTGTGTGTGACTTTGCCACCATCTGCTCTTGGTGCAATGAGAAAGGGCAGCGGCCAGGTGCATTGAAACACATGCTGATCTCAGCTCTATTCCTCTCATTGTTCATTTCTCTCTCCTTTCCTGCACAATTAGCTGCTTCACTGGTGCACACACTCCTTTAATGATATATTACCTGCAATAACATGCATAACTCATCTTTTTGACCTTCTGGATTTGCCATAAATTTCCAGGACTGGGCGATACATTGAATTATTTAATATATAAAAAAAGAAAAAAAAGAAAAGCATTTATTTGATTTAGAAATCTAGAAAACATTATAAATGTCTCTACTGTCACTGTCGATCAATTTAATGCATCCATGCCGAATATTAATAAAATAAAAAAATAGTGGTGACATTAGTAGTGTAAAAAAATAATTAGACGTAATGTTTAAGGTTTTTACGTGATTGCAAATTCAGTTTGGTTGAAATTAGGGTTCAGAAAAACTACATAAATGTATATCCTAAAGTCTGAAAACAAAATATATTTAAAATGTATATTTATATTTCTATTTTAATTAATGCATTATAGTTCATATACCGAGATATATATATATATATATACACATTTTAAGCATGTCATACGTTAACAAACAATTGTGTATTTTAAATATTTAATAACATGGTCCAAATTTCCTCCTTTTTTCCTTTTTAACAACAGCTCGGCCAATCAGCACAGAGTATTAAACGGTCCAAGGTACGGTATGATCACAGCATGAGTTGGTTCGCTTTTTTTTCTTTTTTGATTGATTGGTTGGTTGTTTTGTTTGCCTGCACTCTGTGTGCCTTGCGAGAAAAAGAGAGAGAGAGAGTTCGGCAGTGCATTGTGGGAATAAAAGCCCCTGCTCGAGTCAGTAAAGAATAATAAATGTGCTTAGGGGGATGCTGCGTTTAGCACTTTTGCAGCATGAACCAAAATGCCGGGGGTTTGTAAAACCCAAGCGCCTCCTCTGGAGATTTTCCCACCTAGTGTCGAATTCTGCTCTGCTCATTTTGAACAGCCGCTGTTTTTGTGATTTCGTTGAGTTTGTGCATTAAAACTGTGTTCTTTTTGGTTGTTTTGACATTGCCTGCAAGAAATTGTCTCTTGTGTTTATTATTATTTCTAAAAAAAGAATACGTTCAAGATTTTCAGACTTTCAGGGGGTTCAGATGTGTTTATATAAGCGTTGGTTTTAATAAACATGCCTCTAATTAACACAGACCCCTCCCAGAGCTCTGAAAAGTCTCCTGAGACGTTGCAAAATGGTGCTTGTATATTTTTAGTCATGCGTTGTTGGACGTTTTTTTGCGAATGAGTGCCAGACGTTTTGGTAACCATGGTTACTCTCCTCCAGTCCAACGGCAAGTTAAAGTTAGTTCGCAGCTTGGCGGTGTGTGAGGAACCATCTCCACCTCCGCTCCGAGAACTGCCACAAGAACAGGTAAACTTGTGTTTGTGTGTGTGTGTTCGTAATGGCATACTCCTCCTTAGCTTTTAGGTCATGTGACCTAGTTTACTTAATTATTCACATACTATTTTTAAAAACAATAGCATGCCGTTCATACTACAAAGTATGAAGGCCCTTAGGGGACATTGTGATGGTAAAAAAAAAATAGGAAAAATTATATTTTGCATTCGCTCATAAAACTTTTGCGATGGAAATAATATGAGGTGGGAGGACAAACTATATTTCAGTGCTTTTGCGAGCGAACGCAACGTTTCTTGGGGCAACGCAAAGGTTTTTATGAGAAAATGCAAATGTTTTGCGAGGGAAGTCATTTTCTCGGGGGAACACAAATGTTTTGCGAGTGAACAAAATTTTTCTTGGGGGAACAAAATAGTATTGCAAAAGCGCATTTTTTCTCTGGGGAACTTAATGGTTTTGCAAGAGAATGCAAAGTCTCTCTGGGAATGCAATAGTTCTGTGAGACGTAGAAAATGCAAATGTTTTGCGAGACAATGCAAAGTTTCTCGGGGAACGCGATAGTTTTGTGAGAGAATGCTACATTTCTTAGTGAACGCAATAGTTTTGTAAAAGAGGATGCGAAGATTCTCTGGGAATGCAATTGTTTTGTGAGAGAACGCAAAATTTCTTAAGGGGAATGCAATTGTTTTGCAAGAAAACGCAAAAGTTTTGCATGAGAAGGCAATGTTTCTCCGGGAACACAATAGTTTTGCGAGAGAATGCTAATGATTTTGCGAGAGAGCGCGAAAGTTTTGCAAGAGATGGCACATTTTCTCGAGGAACGCAATAGTTTTGCGAGAATGCAAAGTTTCTCAGGGAATGTAATACTTTGCGAGAGAATGCAAAGTTTCTCAGGAAAGCGCATTTGTTTTGCGAGAAAACAGTAGTTTTGCAAGACAACACAAAGTTTCTCTGGGGATCGCAATACATTTGCGATATAAGGCAAAAGCATTGAAATATACTTTTTTCTTTGATTTTATATATTTATTTTTTACATCATTCCCCTCAGGGGCTTCATAGCAAAGCACGTAGACTATGATCAAACTGATGTCCTTGCTCCAGTGCTTCCCACATCAATAACGCTGTCAAAACATCAACGCTGCTCTTAGTTATAAAGACGTTTTGCGCGAGTCGATCGCATGTGTGCACGTTTTATAGAGCTGTGCGTTTATTAAAGGTGTGCGCGTCCCCAGCACAGGATTGCATTCATCCATCATCTATACCAAATACAATTTTCCTGTCTCAGCTGCCTAGCTCAGTGGATTGCTATAATTGCCTGTTCTTATCCAAACCCCATTTTTGTTCTATTTATTAGGTTAGTGTGCAGCTCAGAGCCGCTATTAGGAAGCCCAGAGCTCGCTGTAGGCAGTCAACACCATCAACTCTTTGTACAAGGCTGCAACTTTCTTTTGTGTGTTGGTTATTTCATAGGGAGGGTTATTGATAGTGATCTGCAAAAAGATGTACAGTATTTGGTAAAAAGGGTTGTGTAATTCAGTCGCATATGGATACATCACAATTACTTTTCCACAATAATACTTTAGGTGTGTGTGTGTGTGTGTGTATATATATATATATATATATATATATATATATATATCACACACACAGTATGTTTCTAGTAACAGGCACCGACTTCATTAATTTATGTTCTAGATCTATGAATCTATTCATAACACTTGAAATGATAAAATAAATTATAATTGCAGAATTGCATTCATCATATTTATACATTTTTTTTAAACTTTTCATTTAAGTTTTTCAAAAGTAAAGCATATAATTCTTTTTTTTACCATTATTGATGTAACATTTGAGATGTAAGCCAAATACATTGCATGTTATATCATACTCATTGTTGGCTTGCTTTTATTTTTATAAGCATGTCGATACTTGACCATATAATATTTCAAAGAAAAGCTATGTACGGTGAATACATTTGACAACCTTGCTTTTAAAGACGTTTTTGTTAAGAACCCCAGCCGATCGTTTTGTTTTTGTCTTCTTCTTTTTTTAATCGGAAGTCATGCAGTGCACGACTGAAGAAAAGAACTCAAGGTCTTTGTGGACAAACCGTCTGAAAGACGAATAAATGTCCTTAATCAAGTTTACGTCCTTGAACGAGTGAACGAGACTTCCTCCCCGAGGAAAGAGGGTCTCTATTCATAGACCTTTCTCATCTCTCTGTACCCCCAATCCCCCTCCTCCCTTCACAACCTGCTCATTCACGATCTGTCCATTCGTCTTCTCTCTCGCCGTCCCTCGTGTAGCATGACATTTTTGTCCTCGTTCAGGTGAGGAAAAAAGCCAGGGAATGAATTATAACGACTTATAAATAACATAAAAGGACCCAAAAATGAAACCTGTCATCATTTTCTATGTACAAAATCAAAACAATTTTAGAGCTTGACAGCCCTGGTTCCCGTTTACTTTCATTATATGGAAAAGAACAGCATGAACATTCAGCCAAACATCTCCTTTTGTACTCGGAAGAAAGAAAGTCAAAAGATTTGGGATCACGAAAGGGTGAATAAATGGTGAAAGAATTATAATTTTAGGGTGAACTATCTCTTTAAAGCCACTGCTGTTCATTTGGCTGGCTCTTTCTCTCGCTCTCTGTTTGAAATAAAGCCGAGTTTTAGCATCAGAGTGAAGGATCATGGTGGGATCGAGTCCAAAGCTCACAGAAGGGCAGAATGATCTCATAACCTCCACAATCCTACGTCTTTCTCCTCAGGGGAGTTTTTAAATCCCATTCATAAAATATAAATTCATGTGCAGTAGAACAGGCCAAGGTACCCTCTAAACCCAAAAGCTGCACACCTGAATGGAATATATTTACTATAATGAACATGCACTTCTTGTACTATCACTATCGAAAGTTTTTAACAGTTATAGGGTCAATTTAATACAGTTAACATTACATAATAGAATGAACAATAAGCATCATTTATGAGCAAAATGAAATTCTGTATAAATCGTTCATGAAGTGGGATTGAATAGGCCTGGCCTAAAAAAATATAACTTTTTAATGGTTTTAATTTTGGTTAAGTTTTTGTGTTTGAACAAAAAATATGTATTTATTTAGCGCTTTGTGAATGTGTTATGTATTACTATTGTGGAATTATATTATAATGTGTGGAATTTGGTTTAGCTTTTTCCCTTTTATTGTGACTTTTGTCCAAATGTCAGTGGATATGTCTCTAATTTAAAACTAAAATGATCGATTTGATTGATTTTATACACACACACACATATATGTATATATATAGGCTATATACATTTTATTTAATATGCTGTTTTTTTATTGTCAATATTATTGTCCAATATAGTATATATAACTATATAGTATATATATAAAAAAAGATTTTTTTCACTATATATTATTGGTACTCTATATACTATATATTATTGTGTGAAATTTGATTTAGCTTTTTTATTTGTTATTTTTATTCTTTATTTTATTTATAGCCAGAATTGTGAAAGCATCCATAGATTCATAAATTACTAATCTAAACGTTTTTTTTATTTTTTTTTATTGTGCTTTTATAGTTGATTTATAGTCTAGGGTTTATGTTGAACTTTTTTGTTCTCAATTGTGATTATGTGAGAGGAGGCAAGTCTTTATTACTTGAGATGATTACAAGTCTTGTGCTAATTGTTTTCGCAAAGTATTTTAATCAAACTCCTCTGATTAGCTGCAGCTAAGGGAAAGAGATCATAATTAGCTTTAAATTACCCTTCTCACTTCATAATGACAAAAATGAGCTGTTTTTCTTCTAATCATCAAAAAAAGGTGTTTGTTGTTTTTAGAAACTTGGGAAATGTGAATGTGTCAACTATATCTATAATTGAATGAAATTGAATGAATAACTTTTTGCGATTGTTAAGATCTTATTTCTAAATCTGTTTTATTGTTTGTTTTAACAGGAAAAGATTGATATCGAGCTCAGTCAGTCTTTTGAAAAAGACGAAACGTCCAACAAAATTGAGGACAGTGAGAAAATCTCAGAAAAGCCAGAGAAAACAGACCGACTGTCCAAGAAGACACTCTCAAGAGGTGTGTTTGTGTGTGTGTGTGTGTGTGTGTGTGTGTGTGTGTGTGTCTTTGTTTTTTTGGCAGAGGAGGTGTTTTCTCACAGGCCAGATGGATGCAACAGAATGTGTGTGATGAATCTCTCTCCATCTCTCTCTCAGATCCCAGTCAGGAATACACAGACTCCACGGGAATAGACCTCCACGAGTTTCTGGTCAACACACTGAAGAACAACCCCCGGTGTGTGAAAATCCCCCCACCGTCTCATTAACACACCCTCGTCTGAATGTTACTGCTACCGCTACTTCCTGTCGATTCATCAAGTTTTTCTTCTTTTTTTTTTTTTATGTGCTTTTTATTTTTACAGTTGGTCATTTAGTTCGATAGGCAATTTTACACATTCTACTGACTATAAGTAACTTTGCAACTACATGTCAACTAGCAGTCATTAGAGTATTAGTAGACTGTCTGCTTAATATCTGCTAACACTTTATTCTGATGCTCCTCCAACAGACATCATACTGACTGCAAGTTAGTTTGCAAGTACGTCAACTCATTCTACTACGGTAACCTGACAGTCTACTAATACTCTAATGAGAGTTAGTTGACATGTAGATGCAAATTTGCTAACAGTTAGTTGACGTGTAGTTGCAATTTTTTTTATAGTTAGTAGAATGTCTAAAGTGGACTCGAAATAAAGTGTGACCTAGGTCACTTTAAATGGGGCATTTGCAGTTTATTTTGTTTTGGGGTCATTTTCTATTTAATATTAGTATATAAATAATATATTTTTAGATATTATGTTTTAATAATAATTTTAAAGGGATAGTTCACCCAAAAATGAAAATTCTGTCATGTTGTTCAAAACCCATAAAACTTTTGTTCATTTCTGTTAAATAAATGAATATATTTATCTGTCCCTCCATTGAAATTCTCTACACCCAAAACTAAAAAAAAGTTTATAAAGAGATCGTAAACTAAATCCATATGAATCGAGCGGGTTTAATCCAAGTCTTCTAAAGAGACACAGTCTCTTTATATGATGAACAGATTTAATTTCGGCTTCTATTCACATATAAATATTGATCAGCAAACATAAATGGAAGCTCAACCGTACTTGCTTGACGCGCAAGAACAAACCTCAATGGTTCTTGCTGAAGCTCAAACATGCTGCGTAACACGAGAACAAACCTCATTAATTCTTCCTGAAGCTCAAACGTGCTCCGTAACACTAGAATGAACCTCATTGGTTCTTGCTGAAGCTCAAAAGTGCTGCGTAACATGAGATTGAACCTCATTGGTTCTTGCTGAAGCTCAAACGTGCTGCGTAACACGAGAATGAACCTCATTGGTTCTTGCGGAAGCTCAAACGTGCTGCGTAACACGAGAATGAACCTCATTGGTTCTTGCAGAAGCTCAAACGTGCTGCGTAACACGAGAATGAACCTCATTGGTTCTTGCGGAAGCTCAAACGTGCTGCGTAACACGAGAATGAACCTCATTGGTTCTTGCGGAAGCTCAAACGTGCTGCGTAACACGAGAATGAACCTCATTGGCTCTTGCTGAAGCTCAAACGTGCTGCATAACACAAGAATGAACCTCATTGGTTCTTGCGGAAGCTCAAACGTGCTGCGTAACAAGAGAATGAACCTCATTGGCTCTTGCTGAAGCTCAAACGTGCTGCATAACACAAGAATGAACCTCATTGGTTCTTGCTGAAGCTCAAACGTGCTGCGTAACAAGAGAATGAACCTCATTGGTTCTTGCTGAAGCTGAAACGTGCTGCGTAACAAGAGAATGAACCTCATTGGTTCTTGCGGAAGCTCAAACGTGCTGCGTAACAAGAGAATGAACCTCATTGGTTCTAATGCTTGAGCTTCCATGACCAAATTTGAATGCATCATGTACGTCGTTTACTAATCAATGTTTATGTGAAAAAAGCCTAAATTAAATCTGTTCATCGTTTAAAGCAATTGTGTCTCTTCAGAAGACTTGAATTAAACCTCTCGATTCATATGGATTTATTTTTCAATGTCTTTATGAATATTTTGTAGTGTCCGAATTTTGGGTGAATAGACTTTCAATGACAGAAATCTCAGATTTCTCCGATAAAAATATCTTTGTGTACTGATGGAACGACATGACGGCGAGTAATTGACAGAATTTTCATTTTTGGGTGAACTTTTACTTAAATATTTCTATTAAAGTATTATTTAGAAAACTAATTTTTGCACAAGTATTGCATCTCTTCTTGGTTGTCAATGTGGATTGATGTGGAGCTTGTAGGCACACATTTGAATACTCTGGCACTTGTGTGCTGATGAGATGTAATAAATGCTAATGAACGCTGTTCTTACAGGGATAGAATGATGCTGCTGAAACTCGAGCAAGATATTCTGGACTTCATTAGTAACATCGAGTAAGTCGAGCCAAAAACAAACAAACTGAAGAACTGTTTAAATTGACGTGATTTCTTTCTCACACACACACACACACACACACACGCACACATATTCTCTTTTCTTAATTTGTATGCATATCAGTCCTAGGTTGAAATATCAGCCAGGCTGATTATCAAAAATGACATGTATTTTAATATTTGGCCATTTTGAGTACATTTTCTGTTTTGTTTTGTTTTTTCTGAATTTTGAGAATTGCATGTGAAATGTTAATAATAAAATTGTATTTATTTATGTATCCGCGTTAAATTGATTGAGGGGCCATTTACACAACACCGTTTTCAACTAAATTGAATTAATGCACATAAATATAAAATATTAGGATTTATAATAAGTATATTTATAATATTATCATTCTTAAATTAATTTATCGATGAGGTAAATAATTGTCGTGTTTTCCCTGCACAGAAGTCAGAAGAGGAAGTTCCCCCCGATGACATCATACCACAGGATGCTCCTTCACAGGGTGGCGGCGTATTTTGGGCTGGACCATAATGTCGATCAGACTGGGAAATCAGTAATTATCAACAAAACCAGCAATACTAGAATGTACGTGTGGATTTAATGGTTACTAGCCTCGGTTGTTATAACTATGAAAGGTTTAATGTAACTTTTTTTTTCTTTTCTTTTTTCCTCTCACAGACCAGATCAGAAGTTTTCTGAACACATTAAAGATGATAAAACGGATGATTTCCAAAAGCGGTACATCTTAAAGAGAGATAACTCCAGCTTGGACCAGGAGGATGGCAGGGTAAGAAATATATTCTTACTTAAAAATATATTACTTACAAATAAATAAACTACTTGCAAATTCTGATGGAAATAATCCAACAACCAACAAATGTGTACAATAACTTGCGCAATATGGTATTGAAGATAAAGTGTAGGTGTATGTGTGTGTTTAGCTGCGGATGCGACTTAAGGATGACAGACGGAGCAAATCAATAGAGGAGCGAGAGGAGGAATACCAGCGCGCCAGAGACCGGATCTTCGCCCAAGACGTGCGTCTCCTTACCAAAATACAACACATCTTATTATAAACCTATCATTAAGTTTTGTTTTTTATGAGTAGTGTTATTTATCATTTAGTATAAACCACAACTTTGCGTTAGAAATGTCTAACATTTATCATATAATAGTTAATTTAAGCATAAATAATGTTTTGTACTTTAGCTGTAATGTAAATGTTAGAAATGTAGTTTGCTCTAATTTTTTTTTTTCATTTAGATAAAGCTAAAAAAAAAAATTACTATATATATATATATATAATGTAGCACTTTACAATAAGGTTATTTTTGTTAATATTAGTTAACTGCGTTAGTTAACATGAACTAACAATGACAAATACTTCTAAAGCATTTATTAATCTTAGTTAATAATTTCAACATTTACTGATAAAGTAGTATGTGTTAATATTATTTAATGGATTTGAGCTAACATGAACTACCAATTAACAGTTGTACTTTTAGTAACTGACATTAACAAAGATGAATAAATAATGTAACAAAAGTAATGCTTATTGTTAGTTAATATATTTGTTTGTTTGTGTTTTGTTTTTTTAATGTGCGTCTATTTTTATCTGCAGGGACAAGAACATTTCCCTTTTGATAAAAGGTAAAAATCTTAAACACAGTTACTAGTGAGTTAAATATGTGGGAGCTTCTTTATTGCTTTCTTGTTTGTCTGTTGTCTTGTATACAGTATGTCATAATTGTAATGCTTAAATTCCCTCTAGAATTCAAGAGGACATGACTTTCATTAACACTCAGCAAAGACGACAGATATTCAGGTAGAGTTTTTTTGTGTACTTTGTTTATTAGCTTAATTACGCACCAGTTATGAGACTTGAGTAAACGGTAGCCATGTTTGTTTATCGCCGGGCTTTAATCCATGAGTTGTTGTTTTTGTAGATTGAGAGACGGGCGCTCGGGAAACAGTCGTCAGAGCAGCTCTGAGAACGAGCTGAAGTATTCGGATCCTCGGCCCTGGAGCAGCACAGATTCAGACAGCTCCCACAGAAACCTGAAGCCCGCTATGACTAAAGCTAACAGCTTCAGCGGCATCAGCCTGCTGATTCGAGGAGACAGTACGGCCAGCAGCAAGAGCATGGGGAAACTGTCTAAAACCAGTAAATAACACTCCTTCATTCACATAACTGTCTAACTGTTAATAACTTGGTAATAGACTTGTAGGGATGCACAATATTGAATTTTTTGTTTTTGTTTTTTGCATCAACATGAAATCAAAACAATGCCTATTTACCTTTAGTCGTTTGCGGACGATTCATTAAGTTATTCTAAAGAAAAAAAATTCTTCATTTATCTTTCATCAAAATATACTTGTTCCTGCCTCTGAAACGACTTTTCATTTCCTCTGACATCATCAGGCCTTATTTTTAAGGCCCTCCCCTTCATCTTTTCAACAAAATATACTTGTTCCTGCCTCTGAAACGACTTACCGTTACCGCTGACATCATCAAGGCCTTATTTTTAAGCCACTCCCCTTTAATTTTTCATCATAATGAAATAATTGTTTCTGGCTCTGAAACGACTCTTAATTTCTGCATCATCAAGGTCTTGTTTTAAAACCTTCAACTTCCTGTTATATTAAAATGCTTTTCACCATCCAATGTAATTCTTGATAAATAAAATCAAGTCTCTAATAAAAATTAGAGACATAAAAACATTTTTTGTTTTTTGCGCTGAATATTGTTTCACTCTGAACATGATACAATATTGAATAGATTGCGAAAGCCAAAAAGTGTTCAGGCTAGAGCTCCAGTTTCGAACGTACAAGTTTAAAGTAAAATTAGTAAAGTTAAGCTACATTTATAGCTGAAAACATGGATAACAAGTAGTTTTAAAACCTGGCATAGAAAAAGAGAAAATAATTTTTTTGTTATTATTAGTTTAGTGTGAGTAAAAAATTATAACAATGATGTCTGCTATGAACGTTTTTTTACATCAGCCTAATCAGACCGATACAGATGCTTTAAAGTTCAAATTTAAAATAACAAATGATACTAAAATTAATATATGCAGATTGACTATGGTCCCTGATATATCGTGCATCCCTAGATGTCTGTGGTTTTTAAATGAAGCCAATATCATTTTTACAGACTACAGTTTATGTCGGAATTACCGTAATTAGGAGACATGAGATTCTGCTCGAATCGGTTCTCTTCCCCGGACTCAGAAATGCTTGTAGAAATGTTGTGGCAATGCTCATAAGGCCTGTTCGGTATTGTACTTTACACTTAATTGCTACACATAATTCATATGTATATATTCTTTTGAACAAATAAAGTGTCATTAACTAAAACACAATGGCATATCAAAAATAAATCATGTAGTTTTGTTTTTGACAGCGGCCAAATAGGACCAGTCAGTAAAGAGTTTCCAACTTCCGAAATCCAAAAATGTACAGTAATTCCAACATGAACCCTAAAATCCAACTTTTTAGAAGTTGACCTTTTTTATTGTAGTTTGAGATCTTTTCTAGTTTGTCTTGTTAAATACTACATGAACTGACCGTGTGTATTTTCACTTTCACTATCCCAGTCCTGCTTTCCTATGCTCAGCGTTTTGTTCTTTTGAAGACCTTTTTTTGTTTCATCATTTCGTATTCATGCTTTAAGCTGCCATGCATTGAGTGTGTGTGTGTGTGTGTGGTGAATCTCTCTGCCCTCTTTTTTCACCTATTTCATGTCCATCGAGGAACAGCTAAGAGAACACATTCATATTCAGAGCCGTCTGCTCTCTGGATTCATTGGTTATTTATGCTCTGGCATTTAGAAGCTCAAGGAGTCGATGCCAATATATATTTATCACTTTTAATATTTAATGGCACTGCTCTTCCGTTCAGCAACCGCTGGATCTCTCTTCATGGCCAGTTACGTTTGGACAGCCCTCTGAATGATCACACATTCTGTTGCTGTTAACATCAGTGGTTTCATCCAGATATAAACACATCAGACAAGTTTATTTTTTTTATTTTTTTTTTTATTATTCACTATCAAATCTAAATTTAGTATATTGATTTGTTATTGTTTTGTTTTTTAATTACTAACAAAAATCACTTATGTGGTTTGCAGACAGATTGATATTTTAACTATTTAATTTTTTATTTTAATCGTATTATTTTAAATCAGACTCAGTCGGAACAATCGCATTTCAAGTAGTTTTCATCGGTATGAGACTATTCTGGATAAATACGTTTTTAAAAAAGTAGCCGTAATGAATAACAATTTATTAAAGCTGCAGTCCGTAACTTTTTTGGGTTAAAAATTATCCAAAATAAATTTGAGCAAATTCATATCCAGCCAGTGTTCAAAACTCTGCTTGCCGTAGCTCGATTCAAAACGGTAAGCTTGTAATAATGTTTTTAACTCCAGTGGTACTGGTGGATTTCAGCAGGAGATTCGAGCATGTCTTTGCGTCATTATGTCACGTCTGTACACACACAGAAGAGTCTCGGCTAGTAGGCTATATTACGTGTTGGAGATGTATAGCCTTTTCTCACAGCACTTGATATAATTAAACTTGTCAATTTGATGGCGGATCCAGAAAGGTTCAAACGACAATCACCAGTGACAACAGATTCACCCGCTGTAAAATGCAAAAGACTTTGGACTTCGGAGTGGCTACAGAAAAAAAGAGACTGCATCCGGGCCCATGCGAAAACAAGGATACATATCGGAAGCACATTTGCTTTTGCATAATGCTGACGTTGAACATTAACAATTTATGAACAAAGTATAATTTGCTCAGTTTGACGTGATATAAGCGATCGTTAGATTTAATCAGCGCGATTTACTGCAATGTTTTTTTTTCCCTTAGTTGCTCAGAACAAAAGTTGATGTTTCTTGATGGTCATACTTCCAAAAAGTAGAATCTGTGATTCTGAATGACGGTATCCACACCGGCGCGGCGACTGACAGACACACACTCTCCTCAAACATCGTGTTCATCCGCGCTGTGCCGTGTCGATGCACAACCCACGTAAAGTTGATAATTCCGCGAATAACTGTGATTGCAGATTTCGAACAGAGGTGAAGACAAAGAGGAAAAACTACGAACTGCAGCTTTAACAAAAAATATTATTTTATTAAAGAAGAAGAATAAATATTTTATCAAATTAATTAAGAATAAATATTTTATCAAAATAGTTAATAATAAAACAAATTAATTAAATAATTCTGATTATTGAAAGGAATATCTAGACGAACCATCATTTGGCATGATTTTTATTTGGACCACCATTCATGGTTCCACTTCCTCTTTATGACATCATTTCCTGTCATATCTGTTTTTAGCCCCGCCCATCATCCCCCCTTCATCAGTTTCCTCATCTCCCACCCGACAGTAAAAACTCTTTCGCTCTTCACCCTCCTTCAGGTTCAGACTCCTCTAGTAGCGTAGGTTCCTCTTCCGGGTCGCTCTCTCGGCCTGCTCAGCTGCCGTTACCCACCCCCGTTGTTCCCCATCCCGGTCGGGGCTTCACCCCAGCGGCCCCTCTTCCGGCCGTGCCCATCGGGGGCAGCGCAACCGTCCCGGTCTCTCAGAGCGCAACTACTAACTCTAACATTAATACTAACGCTAGCTTCTACATCGTTCCTCTGGACACCACCGCCATCCCACCAGGCAGTGTTCTGCTCAATCCACAGACAGGTGGGTACTTCCTGAGTCCTGACCAACATTTACTTCAAACGATGGAGGTTACGCTGCGTATTCGACATATTAGCGTATTCTAACTTTCCTTACTAATTCAGTGTTGCATGAATGAAGCAAAGATTCGAATGTAGCTGTTTTGCGCTAGTGTTTTTGTAACTGTTTGTTTGGTTTTTGTCCCGTAAAGGTCAGCCTTTTGTTAACCCCGATGGCAGCCCGGTGATCTACAACCCTGCCATGACATCACAGCAGGGGCGGGGCCAGCAGCCCATGTCTCTCCCGCCCCCTCCTCCTCCGCCTCTTCCTCCTCCCCCTCAACCTCAGCCAGCCAATCACCTTCTAGCACAGGTCAGGAAAACATATTTTACTAAATAGTTTTATATATATATATATATATTACTTTGTCTTATATTTTAATATTAAATATTTAAATAACTATTTTATATAATAATTTAGTTTAATTCATTTAGTTTAATTTGTCCCGTTTTGTTTAATATTTTTGTATTTAAATTATTTATTTAATTTAGTTACACTTTTCTTATTTTTAGTCATTATTTTCTTAAATTTTTTTGGTAAGTTATAATTTTCTTTTTAGTAATATTGTTATTTACTTCTTATATTTAATTGAATGTATCTTTTTAATTTTTAATTGACATTTATTTTAATTGTTGTACTTTTTCATAATATTTAAACAGTATTTAAATACATACAATTAAATAAATTAGTAATATATTCATCATCATATTGGTTATTGGCCGTAGTGTGAAATAATTATCAGCTGTCACTATCTCTCATAATTTGAAATATATCAGGCAAAATTATTCTTGTATTAATTTTTTAAACATGTTTAAGTTTTATTTACTTATTTTTAATTTTTTTGTGTTATTCTCATTTCTTCTTTCATTTAATTGTATGCATGCAAAAATGTATACATTTTATCATATTGGTTATGGTTCATAGCTCAAAAATAACATGTATATATAAAAATAAAATATGGTGTTTGGTAATAGGTCATTTAATTTTTTTTTCACTGATATAATCTACATTCATCATTTATGGTGCTAGCGAATTAACGTATTAGTTTAATGTTATTGTTCTATGACATGACTTCCGTTCTCATTCATTCGGTCCTTCCTTTTTCCATTCAGTGCTGTTTTGTTCTCTTTCTCTTTGTCGCTGTGGCCTGATCCGGTCGTTCATCCTTTCTTCCTCTCTCTCTCTCGGTGTCTCTGCAGTCGTCTGCTCAGCCTGTGCAGTTTGCTGCGGTCTCTTGTCCTCCTCTCCTGCCCGCTGCTTTCACTCAACAATACACTGTGGTACTTCTCTCTTCCTTCACTATGCCTCTCCCTCTGTAAACTTCACTTTTCTCTTCCCTCGATTTATTAAAGAGGCCGTATCTTGGAAAGCATGGAAATAATTTTTCGGTTCATTTGAAATAAAAGTTCAATATATAATGCTTTTAAACTTTTAAAAGGTCAAAAACTTCATTGTATATTTGATTTTATATTTGATTTATTCTTTTATTTATTTTTAGATTTTTCTGGTTAATTAGAAATGTTCAATATACAATACATACCCTAAAATTCACAATTCTTGAACTTTTCAAATGTTTTTTATTTTAGTTATTTATTATTTAATAATTGTATTTAATAATATAGTTTAGTTTAGTTTTTCGACTTTTGTTGTTTATTTGAAATATTTCAATATACAGGACATTCATACCCTAATATTCACAACTCTTTTGTATTAATTTAATGTTTTTATTAATGCTGTCTTCAATAATTTTTTGTTTAGTTTTATATTGTATATAATTTTTAGATGTTTCTTTTTCATTTCAAATAAGTTCAATACAAACAGAATCCATTTAAAATGTATTTATTTATTTTATTAGATTTTTCCTGTTCATTTGAAATAAATATACGATACATGCATGCCCTAATATTCACAGCTCCTAAACTTTTAAAATGCGTTGTATTATTTTAATGCTTTTATGAATTTTACATTTTATTTATACATTTATTTATTATACTTTATATATTGTCTTATTTTATATATTATATTTATTTATTCATTTACGTATTAGATTTGTCTTGTTATTATACAAGTTAAATATACAATATAAAGAAATATTATTACAAAAGTGCAGAACATGGCCCCTTTAATGTTTGTCCTATTTTTTCTCCCTATTTTCTATTCTCTATTTTTCAGTCTTTAATTCTTTTTTTTGTTGGTTTTGTCCCTGTTCTTTTCTTTAGTAATTTTAACTTTTTTTATTTTTGTTTATTCATTTCCATATTCTGTGGCATCCTGTGATCAGAAACTGGATGTCAAAAGAAACTCTGTTCTCGGTTTATTTCCGTTCCGTCAGTTTCATTGATTAATCTCTCCAAAGTTTCAAAACGAGCCCCATGTGATTTGTGGTACCCAGCGGAGCCTAATGACTGAATTGGGTCACTTCTGTCATATTTCTCACTGTGTGACCTGTTTCTACCAAATATAACACCCTCATTAACAAATTCAGACCACATGAATAATTAACCACACCAAATGTTGTTACTACTTTAATAAAAAGATGTCTGCCAGTGGTGATGTCCCGGTGGATGAGGGGCAGGACTTTGATCGGAGCTTAAAGTCCTCGCTGTGATGCCCTGGTTTAGTTTTTCATAGTCTCCCTTGATCTCATGACACCTTCAGCGTGTGATCAACTTTTACAAATATATCTCATTTAGTTGCGTAATCAAATTAACTCTTGGGTTTCAAATGAGAGAAATTGATTATAAAAATTACCCAATTTTAATTTAGCATTTTTTTTTTTTTTTTTTTTTTTTTAGATTAAATTGTAAAATTGGACTATTAGTTGATATTATTTTTTACCAACCAACAAGGCCTTGATTAAATAATTTAAAATAAATATTACATAAGTAGGCAATGATTTCCTACATAGCTTTGTTATAGTCACACATTTTTCTGTATATCTATGTGTGTGTGTTTTTTTTTGTATGTGTCAGTTTTTCTCAGATAATTATTAACATTTTTTTAATATTTGTTTTAAAAGTGAATTTGAAATGTTTTTTGTGTTTGTGTATTAAAACAGCAACAGGACGGTTTAAGTGCCCAGTTCAGCCAGATGAATCTAGTTCGGCAGCCTTCAGGTGACGGTCCGGACCCCCACACGGGCCTCTACCCACAATCCCTGGTGCTCCAGAACCATCCGCCCAGCGGCTACATGCTTCCTTCAGCAGGACAGCCCATGAGCGGCCATCCCTACCCCCATCCCACACCCGTCAATCAACCCATCCTACAGCCACACGGATACATACAGCAGCCCGTGCAGCAGGTATAAACGCTTATGGTGCATTATAAATTATTATTTTTAACTTAAGAAAATCATTTTTATCATTTTTATATTTTTATATAAGTAAAATATATACAGTATTTTTATGTAAAATATGTATTAAAATCACATTTACAATAGTGTAAATTATAAAATGTCTATATAGTACTTTTTTAACACATAATGAATTTTATAAAGGTAAATACCAGTTATTATAAAATTAAATAACTGCATTTTATAGCATTTATATTATATTTATATTGCAACAGGTTTTTTTTAAATAAATGTATAAATGTAAAATATGTATTATAAAATCAGATTTTATAGTTTTATAGTTTTTTTTCATATAATGTTTAACTTAAATGTTTATCATCAAATTAAATCATTACTTTTGTTTGTATATATATATATATATATATATATATATATATATATATATATATATATATATACTTTTTTTTTTGAAAATTAAAATGGTAAAATATGTATTAAATCACATTTAACGTAATGTAGATTAAAATATATTTATGTAGTACTTTTTTCTTGCATAATTTAATAAAATCATATAATTTAATAAAATTAAATATGTAATTAAGTAGCTACGTTTTAGGCCATTTCTTAAAAAAAATATATATAAAGGTTTTTCAAATACATGTATAAATGTAGATCACATTTAAAATGTACATTATAACATATTTTTTATTTAGAATTTTTTTCTCACCTAATTTTTTACAATTAAATATATATATATATATATATATATATATATATATATATATATATATATATATATATATATATAATTCAAATGTATACCTGTGGAGCCGGAATAATTGGACATTAATGGTGTGTGTCTGCAGGTGTCGGCGTGTTACTGTGCTCCGGGTCAGTACTCGCACTCAAGCCAACACTACAGAGCAATGACGCCGCTACACTACAGCGCCCCCCAGAGTCAGACACTGCCACCGCAACAGACAGGTACAAACACAGCTTCTACACACTCACTTTCTGTCCAAGTGTCAGCAGAAACAGGGCTTGGTGTCGGTGCGCTCTGATTGGAGCGCTGGGAGACGGGGCCGTGTCACTGTATGAGATTCGTAGTCATTCTCACAGTGAACCGGTCTCTTTTCCCAGCCCTCACTCCTCAACCTTTGACCTCATTTTTAGTGTTTCCAGAAACAAACAAATTGGAATCATTTATTGAAATAAATTATATTTCATTATTTTGAAATACTTGCGTTACAATTATGAATTTATCCTTAGTATTTATAAATATTTAGCTAATTATTATAATACTAAGTATCAAGTGGCATAATTGCCATACATTTTTATTAGCATAGTGACATGCTAACAAGCTCTCAGAGGATCATAGCAACAACCATGCAGTGCCGAGTGGAAATGATCACTTACATTTCCTCCTGAAAATGTAAAAAACCTGGTTGGAAATTAAATTGGGTAAACCTGTAAGAAAAATGAAAGAAATAGAGAAAGGATTCAGAGGTGGTATTTTAGAGTGTGTGTGTGTGCCCACAGCGACATTGAAAGAGCCCCTTTCACAAGCACTTGAGTGTGTGTGCGGGGCTTGTATGGTCGAAATCGAAAGGCTTTTATTCTCTTCACTTTGGCCTTGCAAGGGCAGGTAAAAATAGCCGTGCACTCGCACACACACACACACAGAGGAGGAACGAGCCGTCCCGTCATCTCTACTGGATCTGATGAGAGGAATGAGAATCACTCGTTTAAATGCTCTGTCATTGTCCATCGTAAAGATCTCAATCTACACACAATCCCTACTAGACGTCTCTTAAAAAATGAATTCTAGTTATTATTGATCATTACAAATGTGTGTGTGTGTGTGTTTAATTCAGTGGTTACAGAAATAAACTTTATTAAATTATATACATTTCTAAAATTAAATATTGTGAGACTATATTATACTATATGCAACTGCGATACAATAATGACATACTTTTATTATATTATTATTATTTTTGTTGTTATTATAATTATGTGAAATAAAAATATATCATTACAATCCAAAATTATATTACTTTTTTTTATATATATATATTTTTTAATTAAATGGAGTATTTAAGTTACATTTTTAAATATTAAATATTACAATAATAATACTATTATGTATAAACTGATTCTTATAAACATTATCAGTCTGGCTCATAGATATTAATTAGGTGACATTATTTACCCAGATATCCTGACAGATTTGCTGGAAAATGCTGGTAAATAACAGACTATTATTACTATCACCAACTATTTTGCAGACATCACAAACTTATATCTATTTTTCTCACGACTTGCATTTGAAGACCTGAACTTCACTCAGCGACTCTCTTTCTTCAGAATATTTGCCTGCATTAACGTCCATCTGTTCCCGCTCATTTCCACACCAGCCAGCGTCTTTTACTTCATTTCACTTATTTCAGTTATTATTAAACTGCTATTTAAAAGTTGTTTACAGCTTTAATGTTGCACAAAACCCCTTTGTTTTTGCACTTAATGTTTCACTTCCAGATGTTGTTTGTTCGCCGTTTGTCGGATTCGCTGTTGTTTATGCTAAAGAGTTGCTGTGTGAATGTCATTTCAGGTTTCCAGACGGTCATGCCCGGTCAACCCCCCAGCTACCAGGGCATGATGGGAGTTCAACAGACTCAGAACCAATCGCTGGTCAGCTCTCAGGGCGGAATGGCCAATCAGATTCAGAGCGTTATGGTGCAGTATCCCACAATGCCTCCGTATCAGGTCAGTGCTGCATTTTGCAAATCTCATCATTTTTTTTCTCAGTACCTGGAGTGATTTTGATGGAGTAACGTGTGCGTTTGGCAGGTGTCTATGCAGCAAGGTTCTCAGAGCGTTCAGCAGGCAGCCTATCAGCAACAGATCATGCTGCAGGGACAGACCAATCAAGCGCCAGCGCCCTCCGGCAACGTGCAGGTGTATTACAGCATGCTGCCGCCAACACAACACTCTAGCATCAGGTAACACACTGAGAATTCATCCAGTGCATGTCAATGCATTTAAAAGTGAATATTTGCTTTCAACCAATCAGATTGAGGCATTGCTGATTTGATTGGGCCTCTAGTGTGTCTCATATCGACTTTCTGTGTGTGTGTGTGTGTGTGTGTGTGTGTGTGTGTGTACAGCTCAGCCGTTGGCTTCCTCCCGCCGCCGGGTTCAGAGCAGATGTCGTTTCCCAGAGCGCCCTCGCCCTGCGGCTCTCAGCCAATCACAGGCCAGCAGTGCACAGGTATCATAGCCGCCTTCAGTGTACAACTATCCATAATGTTGCAAATTATTATATATATTACGCTCCAAAACCAAGGTGAGCCAATTTTGAGTGCATCTTAACCACTAGCCGACTAGCTGATTACAGGATATTTTTGGTGTATTTTGGCCAAATTTTGGTATATATTTTGGTACATAATACTAAATTGTATATTCGTATTCTATTTCTAAATTAAATAAAACTTTATCTCAAAATGTATTGTAAAAAAGTAAAATATAATTTTTTTTTTCTTTTCAAAATGTTAAATGTAAACCGTTTTTTATTATTGTGAAAACTCGAACTCAACTCTAAAGCTCAGTGTCATTTACTAACTAACGGCAGGTTTTTTTTAATTAGATATTAAGTCTTCGTACATCTCTCGGTTAATAAGTTGAGTACATATAATGAGCTTTGAGCAGTTTATTTCTCATTTTCAAAATGTTTTACTTAGCTGTTTAATTAAATGTTGTTTACAATTCTGGTTTCTGCCTGTGCCTTACGGGCGTTTGTGAAGTTCATCACCCGTTTCAGAAGCTGCGAGAAGACTCTGTTTATTTGAATAAACCTCAGTGTTAATGAACGCTCAGCTAGTGTGTGTGTGTGTGTGTGTGTGTGTGTATAGATGAGGTGATGATTATGTTGCTGAAGAACAGGGTGTTTTTAATGAGGAAGAGGCGAGACCCACACACTCTTTGACCTTTCACTGTTTAATAAAGCTCTTTAATTGGCCTGTGTGTGTGTGCGTGTAGTGGTACATTTCATTTTTGCCTGCTGTCAAATAATTCAGTAGCAAGCAGTGTATTTTCAACGCCACTGATTAATATACATGTCTGCTATACATGAATCCGACGAGCGTTCTGTGTAGGCTGCCATCTTGTGGCCGGTATGTAAACAATCCTCCGTGATAACGCACCTTCGATGACAGCTACAGCCAGGCAGAATGACTTGTTGGGTTGATGATGTTAGACAGTGGTCTCCAGTCACAGATGAAGGTACAAACGATCTTACAAATTTTTTATGAAAATAGCTTGGCAAGCTAGCTAGGCTAACGTTAGCTTACGAGGAAACTATAAAAGATCTGTCCATTTGGCAACAATAAATAAATGAATGACATTAAATAAACGAATTCATGTTTTTCATTTGTGTCCATTTATTTATCTCATTTTCACATTGCAAAAGGCAAGGGTAAGGTACAGCTAGAAAGTATACATAATATCGACCAATTCGTGTTTTTAAACCATGGAAAGAGGTCAATATAACAGCAGGAGAACAATTATGTCACATAACGTTACATTTAGCTCAGGAAAGCCATTTAATGACCATAGCATGTTAAAAAAAATAGCTAGAGAGGAGATTTTGCTGAGCACTATATTACATATTTATTATATTTTTTACTTATGTCATTAAATAATTGTTATTATAACAAAAACTGCATTATATTTAATTTAATTTGTTATTTAAAAAAATTCTGTCACAGTCAAGCAAATCAAACATTAACAACAGACATAACTAATGTTTATACTAACTAATGTATAATGTAGACATAACTAATGTAATAACTAACTAATGTTACTAACGTTACTACCCCAATGCGCCCCTTCTGTTGTTTTAAAGGTATTCAAGAGTATTTTCCCCTTCGCCTGGCATCCGATGATTTTTCAAAATGCCAACATGTTTTCCCACTCGACATTATAAAAGTTGTAACGTTAGTGACAGTCGTAAATCGCGGGCTGTTTATTTCAGTGGACGCAAGTTGCAACTAAAACAATAGGAGGCAATGGCGCAACGCTACCCAGCAACAGCTCAGTTATGGCGCCCGCTTACTTCCGGTAGTTTCGCCGGATTCGTCTATAGTGAAGCTGTACAGTTCTAAAGGTTAATAAGAATAAGAATATTGTGTGTGATGGTACTATATTAGATCTGCAAGGATGTTAAAAATAATTGAGAACAATGTGACGTCTAAAATTTTTAAGTTGTTCGACTGTAATGGTTGACTTTAATCAGTATTAATAGTGAATTTATTTGTATATAAATTCATATTTATTATGTATTATTATATATAATATAATTAATAATATAAGAATTATGCTACTATGTGTGCAATAGTACTATATAAGACAAAAATATTAAAAATAATAGAGAACAATGTGGTGTGTAAATGTTTTAATAAGTTTAGTAAAATAGTTTAATATTTTACATATTGATTTAAAATATATATATACACACACATTGTATATGTATTAAAGTAAACATTTGTATTTTATTGCAATCTGTAATTTAGATTATTATTTCATGTATATTTTTACAATCCATCATTTATATTAAAACTGGTGTGTGTGTGTATATATATATATATATATATATATATATATATATATATATATATATATATATATATATATATATAATACACACACATACTTTATACTTTATTTTTTAAACATTTCTAGTTTATTTTATTACAATACGTAAATTATTCTTAAAAATATGAATAAATTAATAAAATTAATACATTTTAATACCATTTCTGTTTTTACCACAATTTATAATTTAAGAGTAAATATTTAGTATTAAATGTAAGTAGTTAAACGAATGTGTGTATGTATATATATATATATATATATTATTATTATTTATTTTATTTTTTTATTACAATCCATAACTTAAAAAAATTAGATTAGATTAAATAATATTTAGATAAATATGAATAAATGAATAAAAGCAATACATTTTAATACCATTTCTGTTTTTTTAATCACAATTTATAATTTAAGAGTAAATATTTAGTATTTGGTATTAAATGTAAGTAGATAAACTAATGTGTGCGTGTATAAAGTGTGTATATATGCATATCTTATATTTTCTGTCTTATATTTTAATTATACATATTATATATTTTAATACATATAATCCCTTCTCATTTCCAGTCCAAACACTTGTGGTTTAAGTATGTATAGTGAAATGTGTGCTGTGATTTCCAGCAGTGCCTCCGCCGCCCCCTCCTGGTGGAGTGGTGATGATGCAGTTGAGCCTTCCTCACAGCCAGCAGCCGAGAGCCCTGTCTCCACCGCACTGGAAACCAAACCGCTACTACAAACCCAGCGATCTTCCCCCACAGGACGCCACGCAGGTACAAACATCTGCATCAGATCCCATGTGACATCGCTCTCACGTGACGCGACACACATGACCTCTCTCTCTCGCTTTCTAGAATAATCCGCAGCAACTGCTAAGCCCCTCCCCATCTCCGGCGCAATCTCCTGTTCCTGCCCATCTGGTCAATCTGAAGGGTCCTCGTCCTGGCCACGCCCCCTTTCCCATCATGCCCCAGTTTTCCCGCCCTTACGCTCCAGGCCAAGGTGAGCCAATCCGAGTGAATCTAATCCGATTAGCTCATAGCTTTTAGTACATTCTGTTATATATCTTGGTGTGAGTTTAGATAACGCTCGTGTTGGTGTGTTCACAGGTGATGGCAGGTATCCTCCTCTGATTGGGCAGCCGCTCCAGTATAACCCTCCCATCAGACCGCCACTAATGCACGGCTCTCATGTGGTCAACCACCACCATCATCATCATCTTCATCACCACCAGGTTGAACGCACACACACACACTGCTCTCACACTCATGTATGTTCAGGTGATCTAACAGCATTATTGTGCATCTAGCGTCATCTTCATCACCATTGTCATGTTAAACTCAGAAGTTTCTTGTTGTTCACACATCAGCTCACGTTCAGCTCTTTCTCAGGGTCCTGTGGGTATCCGGCACGGCGTGCGTAGTCGAAGACCCCCAAAGAAATCACTGTCTACTGACATGAGCACTGGAGAAACGGGTACGAAAACATGAATTCTGAAAATACAGATTAATATTCAGTTAAGTATTGATAAACTTTGATACAAACTTTAAATTGACTTCTTTAAATTGACTACTACAAACTTATAAAGACAAACTTTAAATTGTCATGATTAGTCTGGTCGTTGAAATACAATTTTGAAATGCAATACAATTATGGGGACCAAAAAATGTCTGGATAAATGCATAAATCCTGGTTTGGAGCAAATCCTATTTGTGTACACTTGTGTATACAAAAAAATTCACACACACACACATATATATATATATATATATATATATATATATATATATATATACATATACATACATGTGAGTGTGTATTTGTGCATGTCTGTGTGTATGTATGTGTGTGTATATATATATATATATATATATATATATATATATATATATATATATATATATATATATATATACACATATACATACAGTCAAACCAAAATTTATTCAGACACCTTCCACATTTCTCACATTATCACAGTTTATTCGCTATAGTTTAGAAAATGGTAATAAAATATGACAAGAACTCAAGAGTTATCAAATCAGTTGATATTTCACTGTTTTGGCCATCCTTCTGTTAGACTGTCTCACAAATGAATTAGGTTAAATAGTTGTCAGCTGTTAAATTTAAATTTATTTTTGTGCGTCCAGACACGGGCCGTGTTTTGGAGGTGACGGACCTTCCGGCTGGCATCACTCGAGTGGAAGCGAATTGTTTACTGGCAGAACTGAGCAAAGTTGGCGCTCTCATAAAATGGCTGCCCGAAACCCCATCCCCCAACCAATCAGAGGGAGCGGACGTTACAAACTCTGACCCTCCCAAACCTCCCCCCCACGACCTGGCGTCCACGTACACCATCCTGGCCTTGTTCCCGTCGAAGTACGCGGCGCAAAGTGCGCTTCAAAAACTCAACAGCTCCATCACCAAATTCAAACTGAGAACTAGCAGGGGACATAATGAACAGCACACGCTCGCCAGATCCAGCTCTCAGTGAGGCCACGCCCCTTCCCCCTATCTCCACCAATCACCACCATTGCCTCAGGCTCACTTCCTGCCATTTCAGTCACACGCCTTCCTGGTTTTGTTTGTTTGTTTTTGCACCACTATGGCTTGATCCAAACGGGTTTGTTACTTTCGAATGTGGTTTTCACGCTAGTTTGTTTAAAAAAAAAAAAAGAGAACATTTCGAATGTTGTAGTTGAATTGTTCTTTCACGGTTTCAGGCGAATTTGAATTATCTAGCTTTGTTATTTAAAAGAAACCAAAACGGAGGCAAAATAAGATGTTTGGCTTATTTTTATAACTTTTTTTTTTGTTCATTTTGAATAGATCAGGATTGCAAAACTGAAACTGGAGGATGTTGTTTGGGGGGTTTTTATCGCAAATGTCACAAAACGCATCTTATTGTTCGTACAAATTTTTTGGCCATTTTTTTGTTAAAAGAATGGAAACAAGCAACCAAACATGTTACAACTGACCCATGAACTTAAAGACGGGACACAAGGGAACACTTCGACCTGTGCCTTTAAACAGGGACGCGTTGTTTACGCTGAACAATGACTAAGCCAGAAAAACAACATCCAAAAATGCGTAATTTATACTGTAGCCGAATCCAAATAAGCAAGTCATTTTTTTCCTTCGTCCGAGTGCCAGTTTTTGGCTCTCCAGAATGTGGACTGAGTGTTTTTGAATTTTTAACTTAATTTAAACGTTGATGGAAACGGCGCAGTGGCCAAACGGAAGGTTTTATCGCTTTCTTTCTCATAACCTGTCTTTGGGGCGACGGACTTTCAACAGTCCATTTATGGGTTTTTAGATTTCTTATCCTATTAAAAGTCACTGGAATAAAGGTTTGCACTCGCTCTCTTTCTCTCTCTCTCTCTCTCTCTCTCTCTCTCTCTCTCTCTCTCTCACGTCTTTCCCCTCTTCTCTTTAATGCGTTTTTTTTTTCCTCTTATTTTATTTTGGTTGTGAGATGTGTGGACTATGAAAGGCTGTAAAATGTTTGCTGGAGCAAGTTGTTTTTATCTCAGTTTGAAACCAATAAATGTTTACACATAATGGTTTTTCCATGTCCCAAATGTTTTTATTGACTATAAAAGTCCAATTGGATTGACAACTTTTAAGAGGGGGAGGGGGAAATAAAATGTATCTGTATATTGTATAAAACCATACATAGATATTTTAAAATGTTTATTTCAAATATATTTGATAATTACCTTTAAATTAAATATTATATATATTTACCGGTAAATGAAATATATCAATTTAAAATGAAAAAAATACATTATTATTAATATTTTATTTACATATTCATTTAAAATACCTTTTATACATTTTCATTATTTATTTATATTTTTTTAAAATATTGTTCTTAATGTTTCTCAAAGGTGTAACAACTATACACTTTTTTTGTTGTAATTTACAGTGTAACTTGTATTTCTCATGTCTTTAAATATATTTTTTGAAAATGCGTTTATTTACAGGCATCCTAATTGTAAAATGATTATGTATAATGTTATTGATTACATAGTATATAATTAAAATTCAAAAAATATATTTTATTTAAGTTGTAGACTACATTAAAGAAGAATACATTGTGTAATGATACTTGCTTAAAATGACAGTGCAATTATGGTGCATTGTGGGTATTAAGTGTCTTAGGTCTAAGATGGTGCAACTAATTCCATGTCAAAAAACTAAACACTTTTGGCATATTGAGTTTCCTGTTAAATTGAAAACAACCAAATCAAAACAGGCGAATTCTGAAGAATGTGTGTTTCGATTCATCGTATGTGTATCTTGACGTTTAAAGGTTCTTAATGCATCTTCAATAGTGTTTGCATTTTACAGCCTCACAAAATGTTTTGTGTCCTTCTAGTGTATTATTTCCCATTGATCAACTGTTAAGGACCGATATTTAGCCATGGTAAGTCTTACATTTATGCAGCAGAATTTTATCCAAACCAGTTAACATTGCATTGAAGGTGTCAGTTATCAGAAGCCATGATTTGAGCTACAGGCACAATTAAGCGAGGATTGATTCCTGGCGGTTCAGAAGAGAACAGGGTGTATCTACAAAACATAACGATGAGTGGACCGATAGCAAATTCGTTCCTATAGCCAAAATCAACCCACTGATTAAAAGGGAGAATAACTTAGAATAGTTACATTTTAATTGGATTTAGTCCTCAAATTTGATTGGATTGATTGGTTAATTAATTGCAATTAGCTACATTTGTCAAGTTCTACATTTCATAAATGTGTTCTCCAATTATCAAAACAGTGAAAAAGATAGTCGATAGTAAGATAGTAACGCAGGTTAGACGCCATTTTGAATTTAACGCGGATGAAAACGAGGCAAAAAGAGAGGTCGACTTAAAAGTCTTTACAATGACACGCACTAAGGTTCTTCAAGCACGTAATTTTCAGAACTTTAAAAAATATATTTTGTGGAGTTTAATATACATCGAAAGCACTGTAATCCTATCCCTCACAGCCTAAGGTTACTTTTCATTGCTGTCAAAAAAATAAATGGAGCAACCTTGGCCAATTTACATTGACAAAATGACCACTTTTTTTTTTTTTTAAAGAATAGTTGTTGTTTTTTTACTTTTAATTAAAATAGCTTTAATAACGACCAATGTTGGACCAAAACAAAATACTGATATTTCTGAAAGAAACACCAGCACAATGAAACAACAGTTCAAAACGGTATCGAACACACACATAGCCTATACCAGATGGGGTAGCAGCTACCAGCCCCGTAGTAGCCTATCTATATTATAAAACTATAGCATATGTTCTTGTGGGGATTTGCTACATGTTAAGTTCTTGACCCACATTCCCATTATCATTGAACCCAGATCCACAAAGACGGATGTTTGCTTCAGAACCTGCTCAGACAGGCTGTGGAGACGAACAGGATCTGTCAAGCCCGGATTACACACCGGAGGATCCGCGGAGGTGTTTGTCTTTGTTCACATGCCTGTCTGATATCAAACAAAGAAACGCTTGCTTTCATTCAGACACCCAGCGGAAGAGCCTGACAGGATGTGGGCGGTTTAACGGAGCAGCGGGTGAACCTGTCTATGGGGTGAACTGATGCCACAGCTGTACCACTCCAGGTACCATAGGAAACTTCAGCTCACCTGGAATGTTAAAACAGGAAATGCTGATTAATGTGTTTGAAAGGTCTGTTAGGATTATAAACCCTATACAAAACATTAACACAGGGAGGATTGCATAGGGGTCATGACAAAGATGTCAGAGATGATAAAAAATCGTTTAAAACACATGTAGGTTACTTCTTAGAAATGTAATATTTGTGTTCACGCAGCTTACAAACGAACTACTCATGATATTTTTAGAGCCCTTAAAGCTACTAAGTAAAAAGTACTAAAATTCAATAATTTTGAATTACTTTGATAAAAGCACACACACACGTGTGTGTGTGTGAATATTAATGTTTAATAAAATATAACAAAATCGATTAATATCTAAACATATGTTGTATAATTATTTATTAATAATCATATTTTAATTATTTCAATGTTTAAACCATTTTTAAAGGAAAAAATGTATAATAATAAAAGACTGCCAAACTAATAATGGCAATATATTTTTTCAAGTATTTCATCATTAACCTTTATTATAGACCCACATAAATCTCCAATTTACTTGTAATAGCCTACTTTTAAGAACATGTCATCAAAGAAGACATGTAAGCCTATTTCATTTCTGAATATCTTTACTAGATTCGAACAAACAAACAACAAAACGAGAATCACGTCATTGACCCTTAAACTAAATATATGCATGATAATACCTATCCACACATACTCTCTGAATACGAAAGCTACAGTAGAGAGACGAGAGCTGAACTCAAAGGCACGGTACATAATACTGTAACTCTTCAACGAAACACCAGAGGACGCCATTGTCCTAACATTAATAAGGCGTTAAACACTAAACAGCTATTTTCTATAATAGGCTAGGCTGCACACTAAATTGTACATGAATATTATGAGAAACTGTTGCAGTAAGTGTTTCACGCGATATATTATTGTTACACGACGAATTTCGTTGCATGTTTAATTCAGCGCGTGAATTAAATACAGATATTTTGTGTTTTTAATCTAATTTTGTGTAAAAATGTCAAAAAACTTTTGGCAGCAGAATCGCTTAATGAGTCACGAGGACGAAGTAACTTACATTGATGGATATGGAGGCTGTCCGTTGAGGTAGGCCTATCCTCTGCTTTGACAAATGTAGACATTTTATCATATGGCCGCTATATTTTCTAATAGCAAAATATGCCTATATCTTTCTCAACACACATTTAAAATTCATAACCTTTGTTAAGTCTGTTTTATTGGACTACGTCTGTGTTTGGCTCATTTCCATGTTATTAAGACAGTAGGTGTTGGATACAAACGACCTCATCACTCAAAACTAATACCATTTTAACAACACCCCATTATTAACTGTCATAACTGTTTTGTGATTTAAAATTGTCTTTCCATAGCCTATTCAAAATATGCTCTTTTTCAGTAACAAATTACACTAAATTTAAAACTAAATCATATATTAGGACAGTCATATCACTGTTTATATGAACGCAAAGTGTTTAAACCTCTATTCCCTGGTTTTCTGTCATATAATTGATGCCAGATGGAGAATTTGTCAGGACAAAATATGGGGCAGCGGCTCCCTGCCAGTCGAGAGCGAGTGTGTCCTGCATAAATTAACCGACAAAGTGTCTTGCCATTATAGCAGGTGTCAGGAAAGGTGTTTTGTTTCGCATGGGACGAGATCAGAAAAGTGCTGTTTAGAGCTCCGAATAACCAGTTTGGGCCCAGACGGTGTTCACAGTCTTTACTTTTTAGGATTGAAATGCTGTCGATTTGGATTTGATGGATAATTGTGGCCCGGCCGGTGGCCGTGGGCCCAGAGGAGGAGGAAGAGGGTGTGATGACAGACCAGCTGTCCTACACACTCCTGTCGGTCAGAGCCAATGGCAGGACGTGTTTCTACATGCCTAGACATGTTCACCTGATACTCATTGTGGCAGATGTAATTCAATTCTCACTGATAATGAGAGACGCTAAAAGTTACATTTGAAATTCACCTCATTCATAGATAGATAGATAGATAGATAGATAGATAGAAAGATAGATAGATAGAGTGCATATGTCATTGTAATCAGTGTAGTGCTTTAGCTTGGCCAGATAATGACTTGTAGCTTGACCCTCTGAGACCCTGTTGACCCTTGACCCTGGTTCCACAGGGGTCACATGTCAACTGTCCACCTTGCTGTGGGACAGCAGAGGCATCTCGCTCACACAGCTGTTCAGAAACGTGCATTACAGCACACAGCTGCATATCAAACTTTTCATAAAGAAAATGAATCCTATTTAGCACCATACTGTCTATATATATATATATATATATATATATATATATATATATATATATATATATATATATATATATATATACATATACATACATTGTTTCATGATTTAATTGAAAAAATAAATACAATTTTAAATAAATTGAATTTTCCACAGTACACAATTGTTATAAATAAATTAAAACAATTTTTTACAGTAATATGAGCAAACATATTGTTATATTTCAGTTGTAACGTTTTTTTGTCTATCTATCTATCTAGCTAGCTATATTATCTATCTATCTGTCTGTCTGTCTGTCTGTCTGTCTGTCTGTCTATATCTTTGTCTATCTCTTTATCTGTATATCTGTCTGTCTATCTATCCGTCCGTCTGTCTGCCTACCTATCTATCTCTCAATCTACCTGTCTATCTATCTGTCCAATATCTTTCTATATATCTCTGTCTGTCTGTCTGTCTGTCTGACTATCTCTCTGTCTATCTCTATCTATCTATTTGTCTGTCTGTTTATAATAGATCCATCTGTCTGAGCTCTCTAACTCTGTGAAATACTGTTACAAACCCTTCATCAGGCCACTCCATGTTGCCATAGCGACGTGATGGAAGCCATCCCAGCTATACAATTTTTCGGGGGAGGGGGGTAATCATAAGAGGTTTAGGGCCAATTTTGGACACAGAAATACCCCCCCACGCACACACTCCAGTGCCGAGGGTCCTGTTGTTCGGGGCCTCTCCTTCACTCTGGGGGTCTTTCATCTCACTCAAGGCCTCCACCCCATTGATATGTTTCTCGCTCTCTCAAATGTTGAACGACTATGGCCGCCCCCACCATCATCCTAATTGCTTTTGTCTGTCCAAGGCTCTCGTCATTTCTCCATTTCTTTGACTTCCTCTCCAACGTTTTTGTCCCGTTTCAAAACCTGCAGATTCTTTGTGCCGTAGTTCTTTTTATTTCCATTTAAAGAAAGGTTCGGAAATGGACATGTGGCCTCTCGGATGATTCTGCAGGTCAGAGGTCTTAATTCACTATTCCTGAAGGTAACCAGCGGGGGAGGAACGGAATTGTTAATATATTATTTATTTACTCACATTGATTTTTGAGGGGAAGGTCGCACTTAACTGTTTTAAAGGTTTTACAAATCAATATTAGCATTAGTTTGGGGAAAACGCCTGCATAGTACTGCTAGCCATTTTGATCTAATTTCAACAAAATTATATATATATAATATCCTCTTTTAATATGCTAAATTAATTGATAATCATAATTCTGGGGTTGCGATGCATTGTGGGATCTCCTAGGCTTTATGCAGTGTTGCCTTAGAATTTGGCCAAAATTAGGAGTACCTGCTGTTTTGAGGCGCCTTTATTAATCCCAGCTATGAATTATGGGCAGAGTTATTCGCTAGGTCCTGCTCCCTGGCAGGTCCTCTTTTGGGGGTTAAATGCGCTAGCTTCAGCCACTGTCTCAATGTGCAACGGCAGGTCACAGATCAGCTGCAGGGGCACAATTTATCTGCTGTGGTTACTCTACCTCCCATATCTCTCTATCTTTCATTCTCATGACCCATGACGGTTTCTCGATAGGTTTTATAAATTAAATGATTGATAGATCAGAGGTAGTTTGAACATCTTCTCGTCTCAGGTTTTGATAGATGCAATCCTCCAAGTGCTGTTGTTTGTCAGTCTGAGTGACGGCGCAAACTCCAGAAAACGCACTTTATTGCCTCAGTTTTTTTCCATCCAGTCTGCACGGAGATCCCGCAGAGGAAAAAAAGAGAAATGAGACTGTTTCCTGAGGTAACAGATGGGTAAAGATGGTAGGAACCATTTCTTTCCCAGTCGTAATACATCTAAAAGTCCATATGTCAAAAGCACATACAAATGTCCTGAAGCCCTTCACAACAATACAGTTCCTAAAGTTTATACTGCTTTCCTAACAGCTTTTGGATCAATCAACCACCTATTCGAGACGATTTATCTCCAGAAAAGATTTCATTGGAGACATCTCTAGTTGCCTGGAAAACAACTCGCACTGATGCGTCTGCAGGCGACTGGCAGCTGGCCTGAACGGACAGGATTTTCTTGCTATGCTAATGTCCATAGCTGCAGGCTAAGCGTTCTAGTATAATGATGCTAATACCCCAAAGCCATATGGAAAAACAAAGGCAGGACTTTTACAGAGAATACCAAGCACAGTATGCATGCAGAGGGTTTGATTCAGATGACAGATTTTAATAAGAATTCCTGACAGAGCACAAACACATTTTGGCGTGTTGTTTTGCCGTATACGTGGTACGACTGGAGCATGTTTGGAAAGGGTTGCTGGCTTACGACTTACCAGATGTGTTTCAGTATACGCTGTTTACTAATTTTGAAACTGTATGCATATGCAACATTTAAATATTAAAATATGGTTATTCAGCATTTTTAATTCAATTTTGTGTAAGAAAAAAAATGTCTGTTGGAAGAGTGATCAAATAGATTTGATAACACTGGATGAAATTCTTCAGAAATGTAAGGTAGTCTAAGTATGCTCCGGTGTGTAATTCACATTTTGCCAAAACAAGTTGGAAATTTGGGTATTTCATGCTTACAAATAATAGCGTAATAGAGTATACTGGTGGTGAAATGTTAAATGTAGCTAGTATGGTATTCCATTAGCCATAAGGTACGTCTGAAATCGCATACTTAGTACTACATTTGATGAGGAATGAACTTTTTGACTGCTAAAAGAGTATGTGCTATGTAGCATGAATAAAATCTTGATGTACTACATCCGACATGTTGTCAGTCATGTGACTTTTCGCGTCACTTCACTGCAATTTACAAATCCTCTCCTGTGGCCTCATGGGATAGTAAAATGTTTATCAGATGCGCACTTTGGAATCTTATAAGTTATCCGCGTATTTTATTGTTTTATGAATACTATGTATTCGGACTTACTACTCATTTCACATTCTGTTTTTTGCCTACTATAGTATGAAATTAGGTATATTTGGACGCAGAGATCATTTTTTTTCTTAATAATTGCAACAAAAAAACTCTTGAGTGTTAATTATTGACACAATATGGCACAATACTTTGCTGAAATGTTATTCTAAAATCGCATTCACAAAACAATCTCGATTAAGGTCAATTTGAGACGCGTTGAAAACACGAAACAGCCTACATTGAGTTATAGGGTACTTTTCTGAGTAAAAAGTTTCGGTGCATATTTAAAACGGTGGGTGGTGTTTTGGTGACTTGCAGTTCGCTGTTGTAATATTTTCTCCCAAATGGTCTGTAAATGGGACAGCGTTATTAAAAGTACTCCTTATACGAGTTTAAAAGCACCAAGCAACACCGCATATTTGCATAAAAGCATCATTTTTGTGTGGTTCATCTCTTTTGGGGCTGGTTTTGTGTCTGCGTGCTTGTTCATAAGGTGTCTCTCAGAACTATTAGCCGCAGAAAAAAGAAACATTAAGAGTTCTGTTATTTATCACAAGCAAAACTCGCCCACGCAGCGGCACCTGCATGTACACAGGATTCATAACTGCAAATTCAATAAACGATTATTCGCTTGCTAATTGGCTTATAATTAAATATTCAGTGTGAGAGAGTGAGTGATACTTGGGGAGAAATGAATGGCTGACATGTTGTCCATATCTATTTTTGTTAAAAGAAAAAGTAAGAATAGATCCGTAAACACATTTAGCAGATGCTTTTATAATTCCAGCCGTTCTGTTGCTTAAATGTGACAGTTTTTCTCTCAACAACATCTTTTTGTGGGTGGGTCCCACATATAGGAGGCCCTTAGGGGGTCCCAGCCCCAGTAATTGGCCCTGGCCCAGGCCCCTGGACAGCTTTCCCGGTTGTCCCCCGCTGTCGATGGCCCAGATTGGATGTTGCAAGAGCCAACTGACCAAATGTTTGGAGATAATCCAAGAATTGTTGTATTGGCTTATATAATTTAGATTGAAACATGGATTGTCCAGCCATATCTTTGGAACACTCAACCGTAGAAATTATTACTGAATTTTTGTGGAAACTATGCTGCTTTTTCTGATCTTTTATGGGGTTAAGGAACAATATTTGGCAAAGACCAAAATCAGGAATCCATTAAGCCTGGCAATCATCTGAATTGGGTCAGTATGAACGGATAAAGTCCCTGTTTGAGTTAGGCTCAGACGTTTTAAATCATAATCACGTTCATTTGGCCACTGGGCATGCAGGAGGACCTCCGTTAAGACCATGTGAGGTGAAATACTGAGGAATGGCATGCGGAAGTGCTAATCGGATGAATGGCTTGGGACTTCTTGGATTTCCAGCTTTGTGGAGTTAGCTGCTATGCTAACAGGCTTAAAGTCGTTATGTATAGGCCTGCTATTTTTTTTATATTTTTGCCATTTCTTTTTAATCTATAGGAAAGTAGAAAGATGACAGGAAAGAACTGGGAGAAGAAAATGGAATGGTATTGGAAGGTATTAAAAAAAGCTATATTGATGATACAATTGTTGCCAGGTTTTGAAGATTTCTTATTCAATTTGATGAAAGATGTACTTGTAAGCTGCCTTGGATACAAGATGGCCACCAAGTAACTAGATGCGTTTAAGTCCTCCTGCGAAGTTATTATTGACATTGACATAATTGTTTCACTGTTTTTAGTCAATCTAGGTACTGTACACTGAATCGTTATATATTCTATCATACTTGAACAATATCAGATTTTTCACATGTAACTTTGCTAGTTTTATAGTAAATTAACAAATTTACTGACAACTACAGACACTGCATCCCTTGCATCCACTGTTTTCTGGCCAACAAAATCCCAGTTTCCCACTTGTAATTCCGACTTTGTGGTTCCATTCATGTGCGTTCAACTCATAAATACAATCTTTTTGAACCCACCATTTGTCTCTGCACTTCTTAATTTTTTTTAAAAGTTTGATTACGTTTACCATTGTTTCGCAAATTTCAAGTGAATCCACGTGATGGGAATTTCGCGTGAGAGCGAAACCAGATTTCACACTAGGTCATGTGAAATCACCTTGTTGAGCTAAAGACAGTGACTTATGTGTGAGCGATGCTTAATATATCGCTACAAAAAGTCAATTTTATTTTAATATAAATATGAATTTTTTTCATAAATTTTATATAAACCCTGACGTTTTTCTAAGACATTCTTAGCAGCTTTTGGCAACTCTGTGAGTTTTAAAATAATTAAAATAAATAATTAAACTATTGTAAACTATAAAAAAAAAAATGCAAAATAACTTATCACACTATACTAGTCAATTTTTTGCTTTCTCTTTTCCAGAAAAGCTGCCACACCTTTCATAAAGGGCTCAGGGCCAGCGTGTAAAGACGAGCTGTTTGAGTAAACTGTGAAGGCGGCTAGGAAATGTAAGTGAAATCATTAAATGAGAAACTTCCATCATAAAAGAGGAGTTCAAAGAGATTCCTGCTGTAGTGCCTTTATTAAAACGGCCCTGACAGCATGCGGCGTTAGCATCTGTATCACAGCATGCAGTTTATGGAGAGAATTACAGAGAGTGTGCCTCCGTTCTAGCGAGTTGCCTTGTTGTCCACTGCCTTCTAAGACAGCAACAACTTAACTAGAAATGTAGAAACATACATCGGCAGTAACTTTACACAGTTATGTCTGCAATTAGCATTTATAACAGTAGGCTTGATTTAAATAGTTTTGAAATGGTGTTAGCATGTTGCTAAGCTAACTATATATATTACTCTTATAAGCATAAAAACACAAAGATTGGGTAAAATGGTTGCATTTTTTGCATTTTAATTGGATTGATCTATTGTTTTATCAGTAGTTTCGCCTTTGAATTAATTATATTTCTATCAAATTGTCTCTTATCTTAGAATGCTCCCTTTGTAGTACACTCTCTTTGTAGTTTCTAAGACTTTCTTGTCTCATTTAGGTTTGTATGCTGACAGAATTCTGTGTGAGAAACTGTTCTCGTAGAAGAACCCAAAACCGTGCCCCTGTTGACCTTTTTCAATTGTGAACCATAACTTAATTATACTAACGCACACACACACACGCTTGCCTAAAACCAGAGGACGCTCTGAGAACCCTCAAAGGATCAAAGGCTGCATGCCAATGCGATCTCCCGGCGTGTGAACCGCAACTGAGCCCTTTAAGCACACGCAGACCGCCACCGTCGTCAACAGGGACTGGCACGCTGTTGCTCCGGAGGGAACGCCTCCCTCTGCAGCTCACAGAAAGAGGGCGAAACAAAAGACTGATACAAACAAAGACAGATGGATAGAGAGAAAAGTAGTGAACAAGAATAGAGCATTAAGAAGAATAGTTACACCCACTATTAGAATGGCTAAAGGATGGATGGAGAAATAGTTACTGAGTGAGAATGGTTCCTTTTTTTCGTTTTAGAGTCTCCATCCACATTCATTGTATGAAAGAGAGCAACCTAGAAGTTCTACTAATCACCTCCTTTTATGTTTAACAGACGAAATAAAATCATGCAGGTTTGGAATGACATAAGGGTGATTAAGAAATGATCACAATTTAAAATTTAAAAACTACTCATTTAAGCGTTGAAAGCACTAAATTTTTTCCTGTTGCATTTATTGAATCCCATTTCCTGTGTGCCAGAGTGGAAGTGGTCCGCGCTCCCTTCCATCTCTGTTATCTGAGTGTGTGGTATCGCAAATCTGCATTGCAGCTGTCGACTCGCTCTCTCACGACCTGCAGTTTTATGGCATTTACCACAGACGCTTCCCTCCGCATAGTTTTCTTCTTCGTTCTGGAGTACCTCAGGGTTCAATCTTGGGCTCCCATATTTGTGGAGGAAATGCTGGGCCAACAAACAGCAGTTTGATGCAGTCGCCTTTCTACAGTGAGATCTGAATGGGCCGGTAATGAGATTTCGCTCTTATTGTTGCGACACTGACAAACGACACATCCTCGACTCCACATCAAAGACCTCAGGGATAGATTTACCAGAAAAGACTTTCCCCTATGTCACTACCGTCCACACCCAGGGAATTATGGGAGTCTTGTCACACAAGCATAACTCACAACCACTGTATGAAGTCTCCAATCAGTCTGTCACGTTCTGTGGATCAAAAGCGTAAAATACCACATATGTAGACAATCACGGGGAACTTGCCCAAACCAACCGCTAACAGAGACACAGATTAAGTGCTTCTTTGACAAATCCTGATGGTTTTATTTTGCTTTGTCTTCATTTTTATGAGACTTGAAGTGAAGTGTATCATTTTTAGGAAGTTAAAATAGTTTATTTTTTTTCAGGAACTTGATCAGATTGGTAATTTGACAATGATTTGTTCAGTCTGGTTTGTGAATTAATGGTTCAGTCCGATTTGTGAAGGATTCATTCAGTCTGATTTTCGACCAAATTGTTCAGTCTGATTTGTGACCAGATCATTCATTCCGATTTGTGAATGATTTGTTCAGTCTAATTTGTGAATGAATGGTTCAGTCAGATAAATGATCGGATTGTTCAGTCTGATTTGTAAATGATTCATTCAGTCTAATTTGTGAACAAAAGGTTCAGTCTAGATTTGTGAACAGGTCATTCTGTCCATCTTATGAATGATTCAGTTTGATTTATGAATGATTTGTTAAGTCTGATTTGTAAACAAATGCTTTAGTCCAGTTTGTGAATGAGTCATCTGTTCAATTTGTGAATGAATGAATCATTCTGTCCAGTTTGTGAATGAATGAATCGTTCTGTCCAGTTTGTGAATGAATCTTCTATCCAGTTTGTGAATGAATCGTTCTGTCCAGTTTGTGAATGAATCGTTCTGTCCAGTTTGCGAACAAATTCTTCTGTCCACTTAGTGAACAAATCGTTCTGTCCCGTTTGTGAATGAATGAATCGTTCTGTCCAGTTTGTGAATGAATGAATCGTTCTGTCCAGTTTGTGAATGAATCTTCTGTCCACTTTGTGAACAGATCTTTCTGTCCAGTTTGTGAACAAATTCTTCTGTCCAGTTTGTGAACGAATCGTTCTGTCCAGTTTGTGAACAAATTTTGTGAACGAATCGTTCTGTCCAGTTTGTGAACAAATTCTTCAGTCCAGTTAGTTAACAATTTGTGAACGCAAATAATTTTTTAATAAACTGCACCTAAACATAGTCTCTCCAGGAACTGTAGTTATTGTTAGCTATTTACTGCATTCACCCTGGGGGGATTTTTGGAGTTACTCATATGTCAAGCTGACATGTTGTATTTAATTTCATTAGACAAGTTTTCGCTTATTTATAATGTCTTGACAAAACTTGGCTTCATGTTAATGACCTTTAAATGAACAGTTCAGCCTCTGAAGACAGACTTAAAACTGAACGTAGGGACATGTTTTGGTCTTTTGTTCTTACCCTGTGATTGACAGGTGGAATAATTGTGAAATGCTTCTGGTTCATTCCACCGTCGCAGGAGAAATCTGTACTACGCACTCCCTAAAACCACAAACAAATGTAAAAGCATAAGATCATATAGTGTTCATTTAAAGTGAGTAGAATGTATGGTAGTTGAAATTTGTCTTCATTATATATTCTGTGTCTTGACAACGTGAAGCGGAACAGCATTAACTCCCATTTGGAACAAACAAATTCCATAATGTGACATTTCTGAGGTTAAGTTCAGTGGAAATTAAACAGGATGTATTACTGTTATACTTGTGTATAAAGTAAATGGTGTCAATTGTGATCTCAAGTTACTACTAATTCTGTGTTTAAGACTGGACGGCCCTCTGACAAACCTCTGAAGTGATAGATAAGATCTGTTTCCCATTCCCAGTGCAAGCCGACACCTTTTAAAGTTGACCGGCCCCAACAAGTGTGTGTGTGTGTATGTGAGAGAGAGAGATAGTTAGAGGGTCTTGTTCAGGGGAAATGTCAAATCTTCAGTTCTCTCTTATGTTATGTGTATCAACTTGTCGCTCAGTGATGTACGTTTGAAAATCTCCCTTCAATGTGCCTCATTGCAGTCCTGATCTCATTTGCACTCTCTCTCGCAGTCACCTCCACTTGAGGAAAATGAATCTTCAGTTTAAAGCGAGCAGGATTTAAGCAGTCTGAGGAAAATGTCAGCATGTCTGCCTGAACGACTATTGACAGAAAGATCTGTGAAGCAGAAAGCAATTTAAGAAGAAAAGGGCCATTTCACTGTCGCTGTGCATCGCAGAATAACCATGACAATCTGCCATTATCACTAAACACAAGTCAATGGACATGCCGCATAAACAAATAACAGTATGAGGTTTGTTAAGTTGCTTACTGTTTGTTGCTTACTGTGATAAAACCAACAGAAAGGTGTTTAAATTGGACAGATACTCAATCAAATCACTTCTGGTGTGTTAAGGCTAGCTTCACTATTGCTATTGCTAATAGTTAGCGTTAGCAATCTCTTCTGAGTTTGTCTAGTAAACAACCACATATAAAACACCCAGAAGACCTTAGCAATCACATAGGAACACCCTAGAAAGTACTTAGAAGATGTTAACATAGTGGTACTTAGCATCACTAACATTTTCTTCAGGAAAGAGTTTTCATTACGCTGAATAAAAAAAACCCCACTGTATATATATATATATATATATACACACTATATAAATACAATTATAATATCTTGACCTCAACCTTATTTGATATTAATACATTCATTTGATAGCAAATGGATAAGCTTGATAAAGATGTCTACCACACAGAAGTTTTTTAGCATTACTGATAGTTGTGCTAATTGTTCATTATTATAGTTTGAATACTCTATTTTGTGAATATGTACATTGTTTTATGTGTTTCAGCTAGGATGGCCAAGCAGGTTTATTTCAGTGCTCTCAGACTTTGACCTTTGACCAGGAAGAGCATGGCATTACCAAGTGCGTAGGTGATTTCATTAAACTCCCAAAATCATGATTTAATTAGCATCATTGCTGACACATATAATGATCTTTTAGCTGGGATGTGCACAAACAGGCCTGACCGCGGCACTTCACCTCACAGAGCGATGTGAGATGCTACAGACGAGGGTTTTCATGCAGTTACCATTGGATACAGGAGCAAGGTAGATTCCAAATTATTAGCTGTACATTGGGTCAATATTTGCTCTCATTTCACGGAACAAACTTGAAGGAATGTGTGCCAACATACAATGACCTTCCCTCAACACACACACACGCACACACACATCAGCAGCTACAGTCATCATCTCTCTGACGCCCTCAGTGGTTTGTGTGTTGTGGGTGAGAAGATTCACAGAGCTCATTGTATTATATTGGCAGTATATCTTCACAGAGAATAAATGATCTATAAACTGAAGACAATAGAAAAACTATATCTATCTGTAGTATCTATCTATATCCATCCATATATCTGTCTATCTATCTGTCTGTCTGTCTGTAGCGTCTATCTGTCTGTCTATCTGTAGTATCTATATATCTGTCTGTCTATCTATCTGTAGTATCTATCTATCTGTCTGTCTATCTGTAGTATCCATATATATATATATATATATATATATATATATATATATATATATATATATATATATATATATATCTGTCTGTCTGTCCCTCTGTCTGTAGTATCCATCTATTTATCTGTCTGTCCGTCTGTCTGTCTGTAGTATCCATCTATCTGTCTGTCTGTCCATCCGTCTATCTGTTCTATTTATCTGTCTGTCTGTCTATCACCTTGGCGCATGTCCAAACAAGCATGATAGTACCATGGTACTTTTGGTGCTTTTGTCTGTTAGTAATCTCTCTCTCTCTCTCTCTCTCTCTCTCTCTCTCTCTCTCTCTCAGTCAGACAGACATGTTCACAGCATCTACTTTAAGAGCCGATGACTTGCAGATATAACGTGTAGCAGATAAATATACGCTGGCTCCGTGTCTTCCAGAAGGGCTGTTTCTGCTCCAGTGCCTCCGCACCTGGGCAACTGGTCTATAGCCAACATGATATGATTATTAGATCAGTTTAGTGTGTGTGGGGGGTGTGGGGGGGTGTACCATTTAAACATACACCTGCTCCTGTGGTCAAATTTATATTCATGATTTTTTGATTACTTCACATTTCTCCTGTGTAAATGAAATCTGAACAAATCAACTCGGAGGATAGAATGAAATACTACATCTAAAATATTTTAAACAGAATTTTTGTCCTTATTTTATTGAGAAGAATGTACATGGAGTATTACTCTTAAAAATGAATTTGTCAAAATACAGAACCTCTGGACAATATATGTCAAGTTTACATCATTTACTGTAAGAGCCAATGACTTGCTGATGGAATGAATGTGTAGCAGATAAAGATACGCTGGGTCCGTGTCTTCCAGAAGGTATTATAGTGTCTTATGTATTATAGAGTCAACCAGGGTAAGTTCTCACATATTTCAGTGTAGGTTTATTTTTTTTAAATAACAAGAAAAAAGCTGAGTAAGCACATAAAACGGCAGAAATGGCACAGGTGTCAGTTGTTGTTTTTTTGGAGTTATTTTTGTTTATTTTTTATTACATCATTAACACATCTCTGTATGATGATGATGATGATGGGATTGTTGTTATGTAATTTGAAGGGCAAAAATATATGTATATTCAAGACAGTCGGAACGAGATGTTTAAAATCATACTAAACTACTGCTAAAAAACGAGCATTTTGTCATTGGAGATGCATCACATTTTCTCTTCATAGAGCTAAAAGCAAATTCATATTTATTAAGGCCTGTAGGATGCGCTCTTTCCCTCTCCCTTCTAAAGGAAAGGGGAGGATCTCAGGATGTCTTCAAGGACAGCCATTGGTTTACCGGGCGCATATAAAACACAGCACATACCCAAAAAGTGAGAGGGCTGTAATTCAAGCAGTTGATGTATATCCCTGCAAGAGGGAGGGAGTGTGTAGCGTGTAGAGAGAGAGAGAGAGAGAGAGAGAGAGAGAGATCAGAACACGGACAGAGGGAATCCGCACCTTTCCAAGAGTGATTATAGAAAGCTGTGCGTGTGTGCTCCTCCGCGGACTTGCGCGTAAAAACAATCAATGAAGGAGAGAAGATCTATTCAGAAACTGTCCCTTCAGCCCGGAATGGATCCGAGTCAGAGCCTCAAATGTAAGATCGTGGTCGTGGGGGACAGTCAGTGTGGGAAAACCGCTCTGCTCCACGTTTTTGCTAAGGACTGCTTCCCAGAGGTGAGATGCGTAAAATCCAGTGGGTGGCCAACTGAGCCTTACGATTTAGGCATTAGATGTGGACATGTGCTTTCATTTCTGTAGTCTATCTATCTACATTTTAATCTCTTAAGATAGACATGTTTGATAAGATTTGCAATTTTCTTTCATGTTTCTTTATCGTAGAATTACGTGCCCACTGTGTTTGAGAATTACACAGCAAGTTTTGAGATTGACAAGCAGAGAATAGAGCTCAGCCTGTGGGACACCTCAGGTGAGTCTCAAATATTTTTTTTGTCCTGATCCATTAAGTTCAAATGTGTTGCATTATAAAGTGCAATTTACACTAAATATATACTGTAGTACAGGGGTCTTCATGCCTTCTCAGGACCCTTTGGTGAATAGAGAACCAGAGCGGGGACCCCTTGTTACATATTAAAATTGAGTGTTGTGTGTTAAGTGTGATCTATATGCATATATTACCATATTATTGTATTAATGCTGAACTTTAGCTTCTTTAGTTTATTGAATAGTTGAATAGTTCATATATAATAATAAAAATGTGTTTTAGATCAAACATTAATTTGCGAATTACCTTCAGTAGCATCACAGACCCCCTTAATATTGATATAATATATATTATATGCAGTATATATAATATAAATTTATATATATATATATATATATATATATATGCACTATATAATGCCATAATGTTGTGAACATTGTGGCTGTTAATATACAATGAAGTCAGTAAATGCAGGCCTTGTTACAATTTTAAAAAGTCAGTGTTTTACCTTTGAAGCTTCTGAAGTTGTATTTTATGTCTATTTAGTTCATTTACGAGATGTTTTTTCAAGACATGTCCAGACTTGTTGTGTTTATTCATAAATCCATGAACATTTCATCATTTTGATGCATCAGTGTGTTGTGCAGAGTAATGATGTGATTGTTAGCGCTTACATTTACGCCTGGAGGAAAATCTGGATTTGTTTAATAGCTTTTCTTTCTTATTCTGAACGGTTGAGCGATTCTTGGTTGTTGAGTCAGTACGACAGCCTGCCAAGCGTTTAATAACACTCACACACACACACACCCTGCTTATACACTCTCACACACTCCACCCATCTGTGGAATATGATCCGCGGACACCTCACTTTTAAGGAATGTTAGGATGATGGCATCACCGGGAACGTCGCTGTAAGTGATGTTTTGGATAAACAAATGAAACCAAAACTGTTGCCACAGCTGGGGCCGTGCTGCAATTCACACGTTTAACAAAACCAAACAGCCGTTACCACACAGGCAAATTAGAGGAGGGTCTTGACTCGCTCCGTCTGAATGTAGGGTATTGGTACGTTTCCAGAGCTTGCGCCCGGATCACCCAGGAGAGATCAGACCTGCTGTCTGGAGGTAATCACAGGTCCTGTAAAGCATCCAGCCAGACAGACTGCTTTAGACGGTGGCCTCTTTGGAGCTTAGCTATGATCTGGGGTAAATGCATTCAGACCTGAACCTGGGGCATTAGTAGTTTGGTGCTGTGTGTGGTCTGAAATGAACAGTTATGTGTTAAATATTTCCTTCACCATGTATATGTTAAGCCACCAAGCTTCCTAAATAGCTAAACCAGGAAGGGAATGCTGTTTGATCAACTTTACCAGCTAGGTTTTGCAGCCTGGCCAGGTAGATCAACACCAAATCAGCTAAGCTGGTGAAATAGTAATTTCCTGTTGCTAAAGTTATATTCTCAATCTGAATTAATTTCTTGCATCCAAAACCATGTGCCAGTCTGGAGTCATTTCCTAAATCAAGAACCATGTGCTAATTTGACCTGCTGAAAGGCTAGCACAGCTGGTCACAAGCTTATGTTGTGTTTTGAATGCTGGTATGCTAGAGTCTAGGCTTCTTAACTATCTTAACCAGCAAAACATGATACTTGTGAACAGCATTGCTATGCTGGTTCATGAGCTACACCAGCACCAAACCAGCATTGGCAAAAAAGGACATTCATGTAAGTTCATAGTTCATTTATCACATGGTAGAATCAGTCCTAGATCTAGAGAACTGAGCTAACCTAAAATCAAATCTGCTGCCATTCTCTGAATATGAAATGTGAATCTATATTATAAATCTAAACATACAATTTTGAGCTAGTCCCTAAAACTAGAGGAATGTGCTACAATCTTGAGAGCAAATTCCAACATTTGGATTCATCTGGATCAATTTCCTGAATAATAGCCTGTCCTAAATTGGAATTAATTGAGCCAAGTGTTAATCTAGAGTTATTGCTTAAATCCAGAATCATTTTCTCAATCAAGAGCCATTTTAAAGCTCAAATTAGAGTTATATCTGCTGATAATTCAATGCATGGTGTTTCAGTTTGGCTTGCGATGTAGGTAGGTACAGGAAAGTGTTCAGCTGACAGATGTCTGCGGTAGGCGTCTGCGGGCAGGGCCGCCCGTCTGGTACTGACGTTTGGATATGTAGTTAGTTGCTTGTTTCAGGCTGTGGGCTTCCAGTCTGCTGTTCATTACTGTGTAAGTCATTGTGTCAGAGACAGGCTCCAAGGTCTCCCCAGCGTGTGTGCGGTCTTTTCTCTCAAATGCCTAAGTCCGGGATTTAACAAGTTCCAAACACACCTGAGCACATTCCAGATAATGAGAGAAAGAAACATGTGGACTAGGCAACCTTGTGCATTTGCCCTCAAATAATCGTACATTTATTTCCTTGGGAACAGTTGATGAATTCGGGGGTTGCTCCTTGAATTGCCCGAATGGATAGTTTCTTGGCATCTCTTTTTTTGCTGCTTTGTTTCCAACAGCTGCCACCCCCCTCAACCAAGAGGCTGACTGCTCTTGTCATTGTCCACCAATCAGCTGTTGAGTCACGACCCCATTCACCATTCAGCTGGCGATATCCGTCACTGATCCGCCATGGAACCCATTGATACAGTAGAATACATGCGTACCATTCCGAATTCAAACAGTTCGCTTTTGAGAAAGTACAACCTAGAGTTTTTTTTCGTCGAGTACAAAAGAGGTGAATACAAATGTGTTTCTTTTTGTTTGTTTTAGTTTTGATTAAACCCAATTCTTGCGTAACATCTTTTTTAGGACTGTCGCCCATTGTTGTGTTTGTTAAAATGATTTCCGTTTACGGCAATGCAAAACCGAGCAATCTTTGTTCATTATTTCAATGTCAATGTGCCGTCGCCAGTCCACCGCATGAATGTTTCATTAGGGGTTTATTGAGTATATTGATTCTAGGGTTTAGTAAGGCCTTCTAAATCTGAAACCCAATTGTGTATGTGCATGTATTGTGTGTTATGCGACACACAAGAAGTCAGGATTACACTACCGGTGAAGAGGGACCGCGTGCTCTCTGATCTTCTCGATGGCCATGAGCATGCATGTGTATATCCCCTAACAGCCGATCCTCTGCGGAATCAGACCCCTTCCCCCATTTCTGCTCTTCCAGACACTTATTGACCAGAAACCCCCTGTAGATATGAAGCCAGGATCTTGACATGCCTGTCTGAAAGGTTCCTTATCCACCAGTCAGACCATGATCAATCAATACATGCACACTGCTCTGGGATCGTTTTGTTCCTTTGTGAGTTGTACATTTTTTGCATGCACTGTAAAAATTATATGATCAATAAGTTACGACATGTTTTTATATTGCTTTAACTCATCAAAATAAGTTAAGAAATTTTCAACTTTTTTATAAGTTATAAAAGATTCAATGCTTAATGTCAGTTAAGTTTAAATGACTTACATTTTTAAGTACAATCAACTTGGATGTTTAAGGCAGCAACTTTTTTTACAGTGCAGGCACACTTTTCCACTCTTCTTTGCAAAATGTACAAATCTAGTTTCATTTTGATGAAAGACAATGAAAACAAAGCTGCAGAATTACACCAGGGACAATTATTGAGTAGGCAAATAGTCCATTTTTGATGTTCATGTTGTCTTTAGAGCTGAAATAAAGAGAAATCTTAAGCGTTTGAGGTTGCATTTGGAATTTGTAGATTTAGAAGTTAGAAATTATAAATCAATCTAAGTGTTTGCTTAATTTTGTTTATACATTCAATAATTTCTTACACTTCCTACATTTTATTTAGTAAATAAGTGTCATTCAGCTATTGCATTTTTTCAATGTCTTGACCTAAGACGTTGTTATCCAACCTTCTTTATCCAACCCTTGACTGTTATCAGCAAGGGAAGACCTCATTATCAACTAACCCCCGAAAACAAAACGTTCCCGGGATCATTTGAATGGGCTCCTGCCGGGACAGGCACTCTCAGACCCACTCCTCAAGGCTGGTCAGCTATTGTCGGTTGGATCATATTTCTAACCTCGGCGATTTGGGCCCGCATGCCTAACATTCCTGTGAGGAAAGGTTTGCTCTTGTAGTCCACAAAGCAGCTATTGTGTGGTGAGCCGTCAGGGGAAAAAAACTGCCATGTGAACCGTTATGTTCCCTGAAATTATTCTTACCTTGTTTGTCAAGGAGGAAATTACATTCAGGAGGAACTTGTGTACCGATGTGGAGTTCGAAAATACCTTTTTGAAAAAGTTTGTAATAGTGGTTTAGCAATTAATCAAGGGATTTTCAGGTGGATTTTGTATAGCTTTATATTTACTTTGCAGAATTGGAGAATTGTTTCTGTTTATTGCTTTGTTTTGATGTAGATCAAGAAGACAGTGAGGGATCTAAGCCAAAAAAATGCCAGTGGCCAAGAATTCTTTACTGTGTGCTTTTACGTGGCTGTAGTCACCACATGTTTAGAGAAGGATTTGAACACACAGGGAATCCATCAGCTGTCAGTATCTCTCACACACACACAGAGAGAGAGAGAGAGAGAGAGAGAGAGAGAGAGAGAGAGAGAGAGAGAGAGAGAGAGAGAGAGAGAGAGAGAGAGAGAGAGAGAGAGAGAGAGAGAGAGAGAGAGAGAGAGAGAGAGAGAGAGAGAGAGAGAGAGAGAGAGAGAGAGAGAGAGAGAGAGAGAGAGAGAGAGAGAGAGAGAGAGAGAGAGAGATGTGTGTGTATTAAGGAATGTAGTTTGTGTTGTGATGGCTATGGTGTCCCACAAGTGTGTGTGTCAATGCAGTTAGCTATTACTTAAACAAATACTGTACAGACACACGCTCAGCGGGGTTTTGGTTTATGTGTGCACTGGACAGAGAAATAAAATAATGTGTTTAGTGAGCTGTTTAGAGAGAAAACTGTGTGGGGGGGTTGCAGTAGAGAGTAATGTGTGTGTGTGTGTGGGCATCTGTTGTGTATCTTAGAAAAGGCAGAAGGCCACACTAACAAAAAAGCATAGTTTTTTTGTTCAAAATAACTGATAATTAGATCTAGATACAGATGTAGTTACCACCTGATATTACAAATAAGTGATTAAATAATTAACCATAATAAAAAGCAAATATATCATGTGAAACAGTAAAACGTTGTCCTCGTTGTTTTCTTGTTTTTTGGCTTGTGGCTGTGGCTGGAATAGGAGCTGTAAAGTCCTGTGGCTGCATGTGTTTTCAACTTCACATTTTTCTACTGAACTTCTGGCACTGTGAATTATCATTCTGTCAAACTAAACAGCTCTCTCTCTCTCTCTCTCTCAAACACCACTTCTGTCCTGGAATCTGGCACGTTATATGCGTTTGTCCTGTGTGGATTTTACATACCGTGTCTGGCAGAGTTAGCGATGGGTGGGAATGCTTCGTTCTGTCAGAGTAAATCCTGGATTGTACTGTCCTCAAAAAGAAAAACATCTCCGGTTTTAGCCAGGAAGGGAAATGCTACATCTGGCAAGGGTCTAGTTATTACCTGTGTTTGCTAAGGCAAGCATCAGTATTTTTCTTGCTCATACTTTGATTTAGGAAGTGTCTTGTGCTTGTGTAAATTGTTATGAATCACAATTTAGCACTAGCTAAACTATCCGCATTGCACCAGTGACAAAGAACTGGAAGTGTTCTGTGTACTGAGATTTTTTTTTTTTATGAATAAAAAACGATTTAAAGGCTTTTTCATTCCTTCTGGAAAGCAAAAGCGTGCAATTATCTGTAAAAGTTTAATGTTTAGTGTGTCTGAAGAGGACCTTCAATGGTTTAAAAATTCATGAATGCTTTCAAATTACTGTCTGTAGTGCGTCGCTGAGTGAAAGTTAAATGAGGTTAAGTAATATTTTGACAGCCCTCCAGACAGAACCACTATCCTCCTTCAGTTCTCTGAGCGTGCGAATGTTCAAGCAAACTTGTTTTCCTGACCAATCCACCTTTTTGTGTTACAGGCTCCCCATACTATGACAACGTCAGACCACTCTCATATCCAGATTCTGACGCCGTCATCATATGTTTTGACATCAGCAGGCCGGAGACCCTGGACAGTGTCCTAAAGAAGGTGAACATTTTTAAACCAGTAGTACTGAGCTGACACACTTAATGTGAGCTAAACAACTAGGATATTCCTTTATTAACATCCATTGTTGTTCCTGGAGTGATATTGATACCAACCAATCAGATTTTAGGACTGGGGTTGGGGTTCTTGAAGAACATTCCCGTCAACCTGTCAGAATTAAGGATTAGAGCTGGGTTGGGGTGGTGATGGCGCAGTGGATATGGCACATGCCTTTGGTGTGAGAGACCCGGGTTCGAATCCACTTTGAGACACCAATGTGTCCCTGAGCAAGACACTAAACCCCTAGTTGCTCCAGAGGCGTGCGACCTCTGACATATATAGCAATTGTAAGTCGCTTTGGATAAAAGCGTCAGCTAAATGTAAATGGGTTTCATGGATTGAATGACATTGCTATCAACCAATCAGATTTTAGGGCTCCACCTGAGGGTCTTGATTAAAGACATGCAACCTTCCTTTTATATTGATTACAAAGGATAAATGTTTTATTGTCTAAGTAGTTGACGTCTTGGTGCAAAATACGGGTGTGGTGCACTGAATTTTGTGGGTTTCTTGGATATCGAACCGTAGGCTTGACCTTACTGGTTCCCAACAGTCTAATTGGCTTTTAAATGCCTTGACTGTGTTTCAGAGAAATTCTTCTACAAGTCCTTTTTGTTCTTCCCACTCTTTGTTGCATCCCAATAAAGTCGTTCTTTGTTTGGTAGGGTTGGATGTCTTCTCGTAGACTCTCAGTCTGGGGTCAGGTGTCTGAAATGGCCTATGGCTCAGTTTCACTCGGTTAGGCCCCCCTTGATAGTATTATGCTGGCATTAACTAGACCATGTGAGTGGAAGTTCAGCCCGATTGTCTTAAAACGGTTGAAATCTGGGTTGCAGAATCGGAAATACGATCAGGCTACACGTGGGTCCCTGCTTGGAATAAGCTAGTGCTGTCTCCCGGAACTTTGAGGCCTCTGGGAGCCAGAGGTGAGCACAAAAGGATCATGGGAATGAGGGAATGTAGGGTGTCCGTGTTCCTGTGTGAACAATCGTATGGCTGTGTTGTACCCGCCTGTCTCTCACCAGATTAAATCCGGTGATTTAATGCCACACCGACACAAAAAATGCTTTGTTTGGAAAGGACAGGAATGCAGATCACCTGTAGCATTGTTGTGAAGAAGCACACACAGATACACACCCTGAAAAGCAGTCATTACAGTGCAAGCTTTATCCCCACAGGAAGCATGTGCCTCACCTCTAGCAAGGAAGATTAATGCTCTTGTGCTCATGAAAAAAGGGATGGGATGGAACGTGATCTGCTAAGAGAATGGAAACAGGAAACACTTGTTCTTGTCTTTTGTTCTCTGGATCAAGGCCCGTCGGTTTCATCTTTCCGTGTTGGTTTTGTGTCTTTCTTTCACAGTGGAAAGGAGAGATCCAAGAATTCTGTCCCAACACAAAGATGCTCCTGGTCGGATGCAAGTCAGACCTTAGAACGGACCTCACGACTTTAGTGGAGCTGTCCAATCACAGACAGACGCCGGTGTCCTACGATCAGGTGGGTGGTTCTCTTATGACTGCATTTGCAATTTGGATGGACGGCATTGAGACGCTCAACTTTAGGTCTTTAATTTGCCAAGTTATCTAACGCCTATCTTATTACTTTACCGGTAATTACCTTTAGCAGCAAAGGCAGTTCAACAACATTGCAATGGTTTGGGTTACTAATCTAATCTGTGCATTAAATGTCTGGGTGATAAAGAGCTAAATCTTCCAGTGCTCAAAGCTAAACTTAATTTTGATGAAATTGCAAGCAGTAATCATAGAACTTCACGAACAAATCGTGACTGAACTGTTAATTGCTGATCAAAGCTCATCATGTTCTCTTTCTCTTTTAGGGTTCAGCTATGGCTAAGCAGATCTCCGCACCTTATATCGAATGCTCCGCAGTGCAGTCGGAGAACAGTGTGCGGGACATTTTCCACGTTGCAACGTTGGCTTGTGTAAATAAGAACAACAAGAACATCAAGCGTAACAAATCAGCACGTGCCACCAAACGCATCTCACATATGCCTAGTCGACCAGATCTTACTGCCGTTGCAACAGACCTACGCAAAGACAAAGCAAAGAGTTGCACGGTCATGTAGTGGAAGGTGTTCGGGGGGAAAGATTTATTCTGGGAAATGGTGAGGGTGAACTGTGGAAGCAAGAAAGGTCTGAAATTCCTTCCATAGACAAAGCAAAAGTGGAGAGCGGGAGTGTTTACTCAATGTACTTGAAGGTCTCTCCGGTTTGAGGGTTCCAGCTTGTGGACGTAAACTCATAGTACGGCCCCAACCACCTCTCCTAAACTTATCCACTCAGCAGGAGGATGTCACCACCCTCTCGGCCGATCGGAGGCCTTCCTTCCTGCTCCTGGATGTGAAACTGCTTCCTCTCTGGAGGGTTCCTTCTGGAAGCTTCTGCTGCAGGAAAGAAAGGAGGAAGTAGAATCACATAACCATTGAGTCCAGTGTTTCCGCTGAGCTTTGGTTCACAGCTATTTTTAAAAGATGCACATTTCAGTTGGTATTAATGGTCTTGCAACGAAACAGCGAAGGGGAAGATGACTTTCATAATGGCGAAATTGGGAAATTCAGAACTCTCGCTTCTTTCTTTTTGAGTGTGTACAGCTTACCGAGGATATGAAACGAGAGTGTATCACTGTGGTTACGGATCACTTCCTCTGATCCTTCTCGGTCTGTTTTTGTTTCTTCTGTAGACCAAGAGCACGAGTTTGTGTGTGTGCGTGGTTTTCGTTTTCTAATGCTAAGCTCAGCTAAAACCGTCACCATGGATACGCCGCTGGTATATTTGAACTCGCACTGTTTTCTGTATAACTCCTCATAATCACATTACTGTTCATTAGGATTCAGAAAAAGAAAAACCAAAGAACTGGAAGGTTTTCAAGTCGGATGAATCGATTGTTTGACGCTTTGGAGTGCATGATGGATGTGTGTTTGAGGGCTTTTGGTGGATCAATGAGAATTTCTTTCATGGTTCCGTAAGAACAAGGTTCCGCTTTATATGGATGCGCAAATATGACATTTGAGAATTGACCCGATCATTTAGTTTTCATTTGCATTCGGTTTATCCCTGAAGGGGCATTCACATTGACAGAGATTTGCAGGGACAAAACATCTACTCATGAGCAAGAGAGACCGTTTACAATTCAATGCAGTTTTGAGTTCAACTTCATGCAAATCTGAAACAAAAATAATGGCGGGACTGCACAAAAGGTTGTTAGCATGCTAATTTATTTAAGCGTTTCCTCTGAAAATTACAAAAATATAAGACAATTTTAAAAAAAACATATTTCAGACAAAATCTTGCTAAACTAGACAACCTTGTTAAATGACAAATCAGTTTTTAAACTACTAATTGATCATTATGTAGAAACGCATACTAGAAACCAATTGTATAGCAAGTTGTCGAAATCCAGTGATTTAATCTCTGTCAGCCTCATAAGAAAAACAACACTATTGCAGTAACAAAGGATTGTTGAACAAGCACATAAATAGCTTTTCCTTGTTAAAGTCGTTATCTGTAAAATGTTACATGAACATTTGTGCCTTTTGTGACATACTTTTGTTTAAGCACAATTGTTAAAATGTTAAATAAACAATCAAATATCAAATTCAAGGTCATATTAAACCTGCGCTTCTATCTGCCCAATCCAAGAAAGAAAATAATGCTTTTCGAAGGGCATGTTAAAAAAAAACAATTCTCTCCTCTCTACTAAACTATGCAGTCTGCTTCTGAACACAGGAGAGGATTGAGAAAAAAAACGATTAATTCTTTTTCTTTCAAAACAACTATTTCTTGTGACTCGGTATATTGCCTTGCAGAGCCGTGGAAGACTATGCATTCCACTGTTGTAGTGCTTAAAGTTTCTCAAAACAAAAATCTTCAGAAGTTTGAAGCTAGCTGCAAAATCTCATTTGCTGCATGTTTGTAGTTGCACTTTTTGTATAAATTGGCGCAAAACAAACCTTTTTGTTTCATTTGTCTTTGTTTTTAATGGGTCAGAGAGAAATTTCTCGACCGTGTCACAAATTTGTTTTCACATAGACAGTATTACAAATTTTGGTGTGTGTAAATGTTGAGAAATGTGTAGGTGCTTATAAAAAAACAAAATATTTCCTAATGTAGGATGTCTGTAATTTTTTTAATGCCTTCTGTGTGTTGAGGTCCACGTATGTCTGTTTTGTTGATGTTGCCATAATATTTATTGAATTATATATTTTTTTCCCCTTCTAAATAAATCCAAAAATAAAATGAAAAGGATCTTTTTGATATGAAATGTTTTCCTTTTGCTTGTCTTGTGGGTCATCAACAACAGGGGATGTCAGAGTATATATATATATTTATATATATATATATATATATGCTATACATTATAATAATGTATATACGCTGGCATGTGTTTGAGATTCATCGTCTCATTCCTAATGACTCATTCCTTATTACATTCCAAGTGTGACTTTGCCCTGGGCATCGGATCTCTTCCTGTGTGTTCCTCAAATTCATTCATGCGGTTTCGGGTCACCTCCCCCTGCGGAAGGAAGTGACCTTCAGATGACCTTCACCCAGCCCTTTCCGGAGTCTTCATTCACCAACCCCACGGGCCTGTAGTTCACAGCATTCTAGCTTCATCTTATGCAGTTAGAGCTGAATATATACGCATTATTCCCTTCATTTCAGTTTTGTATTGTGTGGATGAAGTCACACTGAGTTGGCCAAAGCTCTTTAACCTATACCATTCAAAACATTAAATGTGGCTTTCCTTAGACAAATATGGCATCAACTATTCTCCATGTGGTTCAGATGAACACTATTCATCATTAACTCTGAATATGAAAGTCTCTCATGTATAGAAATGCCGCATTGACAAGCTTCAGTCAAGGCCGAAATATTCATTCTTTTATCCTCGCAGTCTTCACTTTGTGTGAATGCAGACTAAACACACTTTTTTTTCTGTCAAGAGCATCAGGCGGTATTTTCGTTTCTGACAGACAGCTATTTCAGAGATAAATCCAGACCATTACAAACACGAACTTTGGCCCTGATTAATTGTGTGAGTTTTGAAAGTGCTTTGTTGTTATGTCGAGACAACGCCGAGTGAAAGTGATTCATTACAGCAGCGTCTGACTGGAACACACATTAATAGTGTTTCCTTTACGCATGATAGCTCATATATCACAAGCAGAAACATGGAATATATATATATAACATGATGAATGATAACACAGGCCTGTCAGATTTAAAGTGCTTTTGTGCATATAAACAAAAGCAGTTGTGGTGAAAATTACTTACATTAAAGTATTGTGGCAGTGTCGTGGTATAATGATGGCAATACTTTGGTATATGTTGGTACATTTTTATCATGTTTTATAAATATATTTTATGTAAATAGAATATATAAAATTATATTATAAATAAACGATATACATTTTGCATAAAGTTATATTTAGTTTATATAAATAAAATCCTGTATATTTTTTTAAATGTCAAATTATTTTAATATTTAGTTATTACCCTTATACACCTTGGTATATATAAAAAAAAATTATATATATTTTTAAATAATTTTGTATAATTAAATGTTTCATATACTGTAAATTAAACTATTATATAAAATTATATTATAAATCATTTAAAAATAATACAAATTTATTTGATACATTTTATATAATGTAATAATAATAGGCATTTTTTTTATATTGTATTGTTATTTGTAATATTTATTAATTGCCACAATATACTTTAAAAAACATACCACATTTTTTGGTATACCATGATAGGGTACCAAGGTACTTCCAAGAATACCACGGTACATGTACAAATTACCGTAGTAATACCATGGTACTTTTTTGTAAGTGATCGGATGATTACCATATTTATGTGGTTTTAATATAGTGTTCCAATGTATTTGAAGGAATACCACAATATTAACAAGCTACAAGGACATGGTATTTCCATGTCAAAATAAATGTAAAACTATCATGGTACAACGTCTAAAAAACACAACATTACCACCGCAATCTTTTTAGCAACCACTCCTCCGGCTGTCGACATTTTTTCTAGCGATATATTTCTTCAGAAAACCCAAGCTAGTTCTTGATACAATGTAATTCCAAACACTTTTAACATAAAAAAGTCATTGTCCTGCATCTGTTCCTCAAATTTGAGAGTTGTAGCTTCAGCCAACCTTTCCAAATAAGCTAGACAAGCTACAATCATATCTAAAGTAGATGTTTAGAGTAAGTGTGTATCTCTGCTGGATGTTTTCTGGTTGAATGGATGCTCGAATGTGAGCAACACATGTCAAATGTCAGAGACGGAGAACAGGAGAGATCTGATAACAGGAACCGTCGATGTGTTGTGTCTGGTCTGGGCTTTTGTCTTCTAACACCTCTGAATATTTGACGATATATTGAAACCAACGCCTGGCGGGTTTTAACGCCGTTGTGTGCTCAGATCCCCGTAAATGTCACCAGTCGTTGTTCTCACATTTTGCATTAATCGACCAAGGTTACTGTACGTGACAAATGAAATGTCAAGCAATACGTAGCTCTCAAAACATCTCCGGAAGAACTGCATTTTTCTCTTGGGTGAATCAGGAAACCATTTAGCACTTTGGGATTCCAGCAAAAAAATCAATACGTTCAGACCTGAACCTCTATGTACGTGTTTTATTGCTTTTGTGAGATGAACAGGGGTTAAAGGTCATATATGTTTGTGTGTGTGTGTGTGTCTCAGACAGGATATAGTGTCATAATGGGTTCATACAGCTATTTTGTGGCACATATTTTGATAACTTATATTTGAGACGACTGAGTGCATTCGCACGCATCGCTTTAACACCTGTCAGACAGGAGGAAATTAAATCATGTCCTACCACTGGAAACACAAACACCCAAACGCACATACAGTGCTGATAAGACAGGCACTAATTGAAATTCCATTCTTAATGGCCCCTAAGAGCAGATCAGCAATGGGCCGCACGGGTGATTGACTTTTATTGTGCTTTTGGTGTCTGTCTTGACCCGCCTAACCATGATGCCTTTGGGGAAAGAAGCTTGAAGAAGCTCATGTGGCCAATTTTGACACAAGCCGTTTTGTTTAGAGCATACTACATATACTAGCATACTACTCCTATTTCTGTCATAGAAAAATATTGTAAAAGGACCTAGAGTAGTATACTAGTATGTGATTCTGCATTCATCATTATGCAAACAGGAAGCGCGACATGCAAGCTTACTATAATACTACGTGTTTTTGTACTACTATTTAAAAACACTGAGTATGTTAGTATGCTATTCGAAATTCAATTATTGTAATTTTGTGTGTTAGGAGTCAATGAATCCATTTGTTCAAAAAGACATTCAAATATGCATACTTCCCTTATAAATAATAGCCAAAAAAAAAACAGTATCCCAGACAGCAACATAGTGGCGGCCCAGATCCGGGCCACATCTGATACAAGTGGTTTCACGCATACCAGATGTAGGCAGTGGCGGCCTTAAGCATCTGGGGGCCCGTTTCAATAACTAATATGGGGCCCTACCCACATAAAACATAAACATAATAGAGCATAAAAAGCAAGGATTCCTGTTGGTTTGTATCAATGGTATATTATTTTATTACGTGTACTTTCAGCTTCATGAACCGGCAGCTCAACATAGAAATAATCCATCCTTATTTGATTAAAACTATATTTAATTATACAGCGTTTTACGTTGGAATAAGCCTCGCCCTTTCACGCAGGGTAACGTTAACTTCACTTTTGGTAGACTGAAGCTTTTCTTTTGTTGTCCGATATCTTTCGTTTTTCAGCACCACTGGCATATCTACGTTTCATTTCCTCTTAAAATTCTTTTCCTGCTCAAAATAAGATTTTACCCTAACGGCAAAAAAGTCAAAGCTATAAAAACTAACGATGTTACACTTCAGATCCAAGCCGTTCGCAGGGGTGGTAAACGTCGCCATGGTAACCGCGAGTTCGACCAATCAGAGATATCAGTGTTTTGCTTAGAATTGTGGGTAGTGTAGTATTTCTCCAGAAGATCGCAAATAACAAGGTTGATTTCATACCTTGTGGCTTTTATAGGAGCAGAAACTTTCGTTTCACAACCTCGTAGTCAATCTATCTATCTTGAATGGTTTAGACATTATGGCTGAAAATCAATATCCTACGGAGAAAATGAATGGGATTTTGCTGGTCTGTGGAGATGTGGGGGCCCCCTTGGAGGGCGGGGCCTGTTTCAATTGAAACGGGTGAAACATAGGTAAGGCCGCCCCTGGATGTAGGCCGGATCTGGGCCGGTACTATGTTGCTGTCTGGAATGTGAAAAGAGTAGTACATCCAAATTCATAGTTTTCATAAAATAGTATTCGAAAAGTACCTGGATGACTTGTTTCTGAGGAATTATGAATGGTAGGGATGCACGATGATATCGGGACAACATCGGTATCGGCCGATAAAAGCTTAAAATGACCATCATCGGCATCGGCAGATATGAATATTTCTGCCGATGAGCCTAGCCGATAGGGTGGCGTGTTTCCTATGCGCACGTGACGACCGTGAACGAAGCATGAGCGCCACCAACTTAAACTTCCAAATAGGGGTGTGCGTCTCACGGTTTTTGATCGTGGACGATTAAAATGTCTCCACGATCTGCTTTTGAAGAAAATCATAGTATCGTGCATTCTATCAGTTCAATTCTGGCGCCTTCATCTCAACATACTGTAGCCTACAACGCGACGTAAATTCACATCACATCACATGTAAACGCAGAGGTAGAGTTACACTCACGGGACACCGCAATTCACAAAAGTTCATTATTTGCATGTGCGTCAAAGTCTTGCTAGGTAAACATATCATTCACGTGCTGATGCGCTGTTCTAACATCAGCTTTTCTGAGCGCGTTACACCCGACGCTCACAGGAACTAAAAGCCTGTCACAGCGCCTGCATACTGGACTAATCTTTCGAGTCTTATTGCGCTGATACTGTCAAATACACACAAGGTTTACATAAACAAAGTTGGTTATGTCTAAAGTGAAAGCAAACAGAGAAAATCTGCTTGTCAAATGCGTGTATTAGACGCGTCGCGTGCAGTTCTTAAAGAGACAGTAATAATATGCTGCCGCTTGTCCTTAAAGAGATACTGCACCCAGAAATAAAAATTCTGTCATTATTTACTCACTCTAATGTTGTTCCAAACCTGTATTCATTTCTTTCTTGTGCTTGAATATACTATGGAAGTCACTGGAGTACAGCCACTGTTTGGTTAGCCACATTCTTCCAAATAACTTTTATAATTTCAACAGAAGAAAGAAACTTGACAGAGTAAATGAAGACAATTTAAATTTTTGGGAGAACTATCCCATTAATGTTAATAAAACAAAAAAACACAGAGGAAATCACTCACTGCTCTTGACTTAGAACTAGAAGCTTTAATAAGCTTTTTTTGCACTTAAAAAAAATACAAATATATCGGTATCGGCATCGGGCAAAATTAGTTTGAAAATATCGGCATATCGAATATCGGCCAAAATCCAATATCGTGTATCCCTAATGAAAGGCATTGAAGTGACGCATGCTGATGCTGGTACAGTAGGTCACTTGACAATGACAACATGATGAATAGTTGGTCTGGATTGCATTATACCACACTTTTATAATGACCAAAATAATTCAAAAGAAGTACCACAGACATTATAAGATTTTTGACGCAGCCTCAGTGAAACCAAAACAGGTTATTCCCCGATTGAAGGGGGCGTGGCCGTTCTGTAGTTCCAACCAATGGAAATGTTCCTTCATGTCCCCCCCCCCCGCTCGAATGTTATTGGTCGTGTAGGCAAACAAACACTTCATAGTCAATCAAAATATGACCACATGTATGATTCTTTCACTCAAACGATTCTCACATAAACGAAGCACCACTAATTAAGACATCATAACTGCTTTTCCGAACAGAAAGCCAAATGGATTTTTATCAGATTTTATGACAGTATCTCCTTCAAATTTGATTGAAACCAGGTAAGAGTCCCGTGTGATTCACGCGATATTTCTATAACACGACACCGAACGTCATATGTAGTAACAAAACAATATTACAAAGTTATATTTTAGTCTGCATAGACAGCAATGCAGCTCATTGGGCTTTGAAACAGTGATTCTTCCCAAGGAGGTGTTTCTCAAATGTTGAGAAACACCTAATCAAGAAATGTCACTTGCCATTCCATGTCCCTGTAACCCAACACACACACACACACACACACACACGCACACACACACGCACGCAAGATGCAAGCTCAATAGGTGCTGTCTGCAAAGCTTTGTTCTGTAAATCCTGGAGCTGAGAGAATCAGTCATGCACAGCTGCAGTATACAGACAGAGAAATCAGACAATGGCCACTGTGTGTGTGTGTGTGTGTGTGTAGATTTGTGTGATCAAAACATCTGAACACAAAGCAAACCGCTATAGCTACCTGTACAATTAAACGCTCACAAAGACTTTCAAAAGCAACATAAATTAGATTACCCTAATTATTTAATGGATTGAACAAAACCCTTTTTTTAATCTTAGGTTAAATTGAAATAAGTTTTCTATGTAATAAAACGTATAACGTGACTTTCTGAAATACTGATTGGTCGAGTGTAACATTCTGCGTTCATATTCGCATAGATTGACACTAAATATATTTCACTGTTTTCATAAGTAAATAAAGTTCTAAGTTTCATGTTTCTCATTTTGCTCTAAATTTAGTAAGTAGTGATTATAGATTATAGAGAATGAGAAGCTAAGTCAAGGCGTGTTGCATCCTGGGGCGGCGGCACCATTTTAAAGGGCCTAATGTTGTTGTGGAGTCTCCTACAACATGTTTACATGCATCAAAGGTAAAAAAAACTGTTTAATTTCCTCATAATATACATTTGCACATCATCACATTTTCAATGATTCTCAAACGACTCGTCAAATGAAAATCCCTCTAAATCCCGCCTTTCCCTTTCCGCGAGCTACTCTGTTCTGATTGGCCTACCGTGTACAGCGCGCGCGTCAAAAAACAAAACCGTTTATTATAACAACGTCAGCTCTGCTTGTCCTGAGCATAGATATCATATAGAGACTAGATGCCCTATTGGCCGCTTGAAACCGAGAAATCCGGCCGCCATCTTGAACCGGTCGTATTCCTAGTTTCGTTGCGTGGCAGCAGATAAGATGCCAGAGCATTGTGGAGCATTTTCCTGTTCTAATCGTCGGACCATCGAAAATAGGGCTTTTCACAAGTAAGTCTTAACATTACCGTATTATTGGTTGTATTTTGTGAATAGAATATTACCAGATAATCAAGAAGGAGCAAGGATATTTGCTATTACTGTACTGAAATCGTTGTGAAATGCTGTTTACTGCATCAGCCGGTGTTCACCCAGCATGGAGAGGTGGGGTAACTGTTAAAGTAGTAATTACAAGAGCTTCTAGGTTATCAGATTAGCATTCAACTGCCCTGTTGTATAGGTTATATGTGTTTGCGCATGTAACAGGAGACCAGTTACACGCACATGATATCAGGAAGCAATGTAAATACAAGCATTGCAGCGATGCGCAAATTGAGTTACCCCTCCAACTTCTAGTTTTATTGATAACCTATATCTTATCACATGCGATTTGGCTATTGATATTACAGAAGTACTGTGGTAAAATTACATTATTAACTTACTCCATCTACCCTTGTAAAGTTAATCCGAATAGGGCTTTAGTCTCGACATTTTCCCCTCCCACATCCACATACAATAAAAAAGGTATAGAAATTACTGATGCAAACACGTTGAAAAGCTTCTTCTCAATTTTTATTACAGGTGGCTGCGTTCGGTGGATTCGGTGGCTGCGTTATGTGTGTGAAATTGTGTGTGTGTGATTTATAAAATACATTATATCCTTCATCACACATATTGTGTCTGGTCACTTTATATCTTATATCCAGTGCTTTAAGTGGGCCGGTACGCGCCGGTACTCAGTACCGCCACTTCCAAATATAGCTCTTGAGCGTACCGCCACCTCTCCGTGCGCCCAGAACGTGCTTTTAGCGTACCGGTACGCTCATTTGCACATCTGTTTTAATCCTTTGGCTGCGCTGCCGCTTTTCAGAGCGCCCTTCACAATGCACGCTAACTAATTTGTCCCACCGAGAGCAGAGACTACATTACCCATACACCCTTGAGTTTTACAAGTGAAAAGCGCATGCGTCGCTTTTGCCGCGGCGCTGTCAGTGTCAACAACGGTGGGTGTGTGAAACGCCCAACCATAAATGCAAATAAAATACAAATACATTGAACATTTAATATGCTCTCCTGCTTTTGTATATTTTTCAGGGGTAAAGAAATGAACCATCTTCAAGACATGTTTATGTTCTACTGTTCTATGGTTATTATGTTATTATGTTTTATAATTTATTTTATTTACAATTTGTTAAATAAATTTCAATACCCTTTTGCACATTTTATTTATGTTCAGTAGCTCTTTCTAGCTCAAGCACATCCACAAACTAATAAAAGGATTTATTATTTTTTATAAGGTCGTCTGTTGACTGCTGTATGTAAAACCCGTATGTAAAACCCCAGAGTCAGAGCCCTGTATCATAGCTACATGAATGACCTTTGCAGTCAAAAAAAAAACGCGTGAAAATCAGTTCAGTATTCAGTGAGATATGATTAATTTAATGCGCTGACAGCTCATTTCACCTGCCATTCAGATTACACTGAGCGGAGCGGATGACCGGTTTAAGATGGCGGCTCCAATTCTCGTCCGTGCCAATAGGCAGTAGCGGTCGATAGGGCGTCTACCTATATGATGTCTATGGTCCTGAGGCTTCCTACACCGTACACTAAACACAGTAACGAACATTGACGTCGATTTGACCATATTAATGCGAGCGCGAGTCCGATGATGAAACACTGGAAGAAGAGCTCATTATTCAACCCGAACCTCCATCGCCAGGACGACTCCGGCAGGACGTGATACACTAATCAGTCAGTTTGAGGTAACGTTACATTATAAGATGTTGCATTAACAAGTGCATGTCCATCAACAAATCAATTATTTTACTTGTAGGCCTACTAATTTATTTACCGAGTATTTTTCTACTACATTGCGGTGAATACGTGGATACTGTATCAATAACAGTGCATTAGCCGAGCTCAAGAGTTAATGATCTGATGTAACGTTGGTAAAACAAATAACGTAGACTCACTGTATTCCGGACATCACGGTATTTCGGACACTTGACCTTTTCTCGCAAATTCTATAAATAAAAACTTTCAGGTCACGGCATATATATATATATATCCGTGTCATCTTTGCCTCCTCCTCTTTCGATTCCGACCAATCCTATGTTTCCAGAGCCAGTCGTTTCAAAGAAATCAACGTGAGTTTCTAACGTACACCAATGACTGTTCAGAAAATGGCGGGGGGAAGGTATTCCGGCAGGACAAAAGGAAGAGGGGAGAATACTTCCGTAGAAAACGGCTCTTAAAACATCTTCACCCACCAGAAAATGACAACAAAAAAACATTCTTATGGTCTTATAAAATAATTGAGTTACAATTTGCAAATATTTGTACTTTTTTTAAGGGATTTAAAAAATGTAAACATTTAAAATTCTTAAATATAACGTTAACGTTATAATATAATGCTCACATGAGCAATCGTCGATTAAAATAGTGTATAGACGCTTATACAACAAAGTTATGAAGATTAATATGATTATTTTACCAACTTATAGTTGGTAAAATGTATATGTGTTTTATATTAGAAATGACGACTCCTTAACTGTCCGAAACACAGTGAGTAGAAATTTTCAGCCATCCGGAACACCGTGAGTCCTCACGGTAATCCGGACACTGCGTCTCCCGGCAGTTTTTTCAAGATTTCTCCAAAATGATTAGTCCAAAATGTGTCAATCAAACTTTGGAACATGTGGAAGGCATGTCTCCAGAGACAGATGAGCCAATCAGCTTTATCTTTCTGCGGATTGATATCTTACGGCACGTTTTACTGTGCAAAGTGTCCGGAATACAGTGAGTCTACGTTATTTCCTCAAAGTAGTGAGAATGACAGACAATCTGCATTAATAGACACAGTTTAATAGTGGTAATAGTAATAGTGGCCCACAGCTGATCAGCAGAAGTATTTCAGCAAGACATTGATAACACGAGTTAGGCAGTTAGCAGGAAATCTACACAATATAAAACTCAAAACTAAGTTGAACACCATCTTTCAAGAGCAAGCGGTTTGCGAATCCTGCATTGAGCTCCGAGATTTGAGAAGCAGTCGTCAGTAAAATAAAGGGAACACAGCAAAAGTTTAGGATTATACTGCTGTGATATCGTGGTAAAGATTCATTTTAACCACTGATTCTTCACATGCTCGTCCTTGGGCAGTGAAAAAAAAAACTGGCTTTACCTTCACATTATAAAGCACAGCGCCGTCTTCTCAACGTGATGCTATCCCGTATCCACTGGTCCATGAATCAGCTGCTGGTTTGAGGTTGAAGTTTTCGCTGGTGTCTGCGCGTGCAATACGGGCGGGCAATATGCTAATGTTTCGTCTTGACGTCATGACGAAACGGCTTATGACTCGTTTGAAAAACGATTCATTTCATTTACTCAGAGACAAAGACAATAACTTAATATACGGTGCACTTTCAGATTTAAAACTTTGCAGGATGTTTTCATTCACTTAGAGCTATGTTACACACTACATGAAAGGTCATTTTCAAAAATCCATAATAGGGGCCCTTTAAAGGGACAGTTCACCCTAAAATAAAAATTAAGTAATCATTTACTCACCCTGGTGTTGCTGTAATGCCGTATGGCCTTCCTTCTTATGGACAAAAACACAACATTATCACAAACAATCCCCTTAAGAGTAGGGATGGGGATCTTAGGGTGTGTTCCCACTTGTAGTTCAGTTCTTGGTTATTTTGGTCCGGACTAAAAAAAGAAAACAATACATTTAGTCCTGGGTCTGCTAGATCTGCTGCGAGGAGATGTGGTTCTGATGCCTGTACCGAACTGTGATCGCAACTATGACAATCTATGTCAAACTATGACTATCGCCAGAAAAAAAACAGGTATGCTTGAGCATTCTGCATTGGTTCGTTTACATGTCTTTCGTTCATATCATATTCGAACCGCACCAGAGTTCGTTTTGAAGCAGACCGAAAGAAACCCATCTTTTCGGGGTCTCGGCCCGCTTGTTTGGTGAGCACCAGGGTTCGGATGGCAGCATTCACACTGTAGCAATTATGAAATGTTAATAATCAATCATAATTTGTTATAATAGACCCCTTTTGCGCCGACGTCACAGTTACGTCGCGGCGCTAGCTGGAGGCAAAACAAACGGACAACTGGAGGCGGCCAATACAAACCAGCACAGATTCGGCTACATAATAAGGACCTTAAATTATTATTATTATTATTAAATGTCATCTCGTTGTGTTGTTGGGTGCAAGAATCAATGAACAATGAATATGCTGTATCTGGAATTTTTATTTCTAGAAAATATTCACATCATTAAAATTGCACCGTAATGTCACTCTTGCAGAACTGCGGATGGCAGAACTGCGGATCGTACACACAAGTCTTGTACATTGTAACACTCGTCTGATTTTAAAGACAAAATGAAACACAAAAAATATAAGGGGGGAACCACATCCAAATATAATTGCCAAACACCAGCTCAAAAGAAATATCAAAATAATATATCACAATGCCATAAAGCAACAATACTCTACAATCCCTCCAAACCCAGCCCCATGAGTCCTTTGATGTTAGCTCAGTCCAAAAGAATTTAAACACCAAATCATAAAATAATAATTTGGATAATCTGTGTGTAATGGACCTAAAGAACCTGTAATCCAGCGATGATCAATCCAATTGTCAGTGCATCATAGTTAAGTTCAAAGTTAGTTCAGTTGTGGCCACAGTTGGATCACAGCAAAAACTCACTCAGTCAAAAATTGTAGTCCTAAGGCAAAGTTGAAAAAGGGAAAAAATATAATCCACCAAGTTAATCCACCCAAAGAAGATTTGATGCTGGGGTTGCGTCCGTGTTGAATTCGATGATTCCGGCTAGCACGCCAAACAAACCCAATTGAGGAAATATATATGGTCTACATTGAGCATTGCAAACACACTGTTCCTCAATGAGTAACCATCAGAGGCATAAAAGTTGAGCCTCACTCAAAACCCCTCTTAATTTACAAGAGTGACCCAATCGAGCCACCACATGGTTTTTAAAAGCCAGATCACCCATTCTACTTCATATCAATATTCTAACCCCCTTACCTGAGGGCGTTGCCCCCTGATGACCAGGAAGAAAACTACAAAACAGCTACAGTCAGCCAGTTACAATGAAAACACTCTGGAACTGTTACAACATGACCAGCACATAGTTATAGGCATCTAAAGATTTATATGCCCTCAATTTCTCTTTAGGCTCGGTTTCTCTATCGGATAGGTGTAGAAGTCGGGCCACTCAACCGGAGGTAGCGTTAACGTTAATCCTGTCAGATCGTCCATCCATTGAGTGAGCGTGTACAGTACGGGTCAGCCAATCTGGTTCCGTCCTTTAAAATTAACTTTTGCAAATAACAATCGCGGTCCTGGACAGTGAGTGACCTTGCACATTAAGATAAAATCGGATTTTCTCCAGTCATTGTTAGAAAACAAGCTAACAAAACTTGCAAACTAGCGTTAGGGAAGCGGCCAGAGGGATCGTTCTGCCTCCACCTAAGCCCCGCCCACAAAAAAACGTCACCATGTTTACTAACTGAAAAGGGGTCTATTGATTATGAATATTTGGATCAGTTAATCAGGTTAACTTGATGTAGCTACATTAACATTACAACCAATTACTCGGTTCATCCCGTGAACACTCAATATTGGTTATTAATTAATTAATGGGAATGTACATTTCCGGGGCATGGGAAATGTCTTTCTTACTAAGTACTACTAAGAGTAAGTAGTCAAGATCTATGATTAGTGACTCCCGATATGAGCTTGAGACACAGACAACTTTACGTGTGATATGAAAAAGACTTTATTAACTAAACTAAACATTTAAACTACTCTAAAATACACATACAAACATGCATACAGTTTACCAAGGAAAAGAGAGCTGAAGCAGGATACAGGAAAGCAAGAAGTTATAGCATTGTTTGATGTTCAGCAGATCAACAGCCTGAGCAAACCATCAGTTTAGTTCTAACACTCCCTTCTTAAAAAGTTGTTTAGTTTGATACTTGCATGTCTTGTCCATTTGCATTAAACTGTCCTGATGCAACTTGTTGAGGCTCCAGTTGATCTTTGCTGATGTGGTCTTGATGAGAGAGAACTAGTGGTAGTCAGAGGATCTTTGGTGAATGGAAAGACAAGGCCGCAGCCTGGCGCAAGCTTGGGAGTCCTTGTTGGGACTTCTAGTTCAGCATCATCTTCACGTTAGGACTTCTCCTGAAGGCCCAAGAGAGTAAGAGCACAAGAGGCTAAGAGGACCAAAAGACAAGAGAGAGCTGATCTTGTTATCAGTGATTTTTAAACCGTCAAGACGTCACACCCTCTGGAGGTGTGTGAGCCAATGCGAAGCTGCCCCTTTGGAGGGAGTTTTTACGACCCTTTACGACCCTTTGTTTTCTAGCAGGGTATTTGAATGTTTAATTTCATTGGGTGTTTACATTTAGCAAAATGTAATGTAAATTAACAAATCGGGGACGAAGAGTGGAGTTTATAGAGACTAAACATTAGAGATGCACCGATTGATCGGCTGGTGACCGGAATCAGCCGATTTTCACGTGATCGGCCATGATCGGCGACCGGCCGGTCAGTCTGGCATAATCCGATTTTATGCCGGTCAAATGCACTCGGGCGCCACATGATTAAAGGGTTAGTTCACCCAAAAATGAAAATTAAGTCATTAATTACTCACCCCCATGCTGTACCAACCCCGTAAGGCCTTCGTTCGTCTTCGGAACACAAATTAAGATATTTATGATTAAATCTGAGAGGTTCATGACTGCTACATAGGCTCCCTAAGGGAATGACACTTGACGGCCCAGAAAGTCATTAAAGAAAATGTTTAAATATTCCATGTCACAACAGTGGCTCAACTATAAGTTTATCAAGCGACGAGAATACTTTTTGTGCGAAAAAACAAACAAAAATAACGACTTTATTCGACTATTCCTTTTCTTCCTTGTAGGCCTGAAACGAGACTTCAAGAGATTTCCACGACGCGCACGCGCGAGAACTTAACTGAAGTAGTTGAAGGAGATCGCAATTCTCGCGCATGCGTCGTGGAAATCTCTTGAAGTCTCGTTTCAGGCCTTGTTTTTATTATTTCCCAATCGTTTCCCTGCACATGCTCCACTTGTCCTGTTTAGCTTGGCTGGACATGTGTCAGATGAGAGAAGAACTGTTTGAGAAATATAACTTGCCATTGATATAGGCTACAACAATTGCAATAGGCCTGTGTGTGTGTGTGTGTGTGTGTGTGTGTGTGTGAGAGAGAGAGAAATATCTTTATACTGCAAGGCTATATTTATTTAATTTTTATTTGTTATTTATATATTATTTTATTGCCATTACCTGTTTTCATACAGAAGTTTAGTTTGCTAAATATATCACATTTTCTTTATTGGATATTGGATGTGAAAAGGAAATGGTTCTTCCATAACACTGCACTTTAGATGTGTGTGAATTTCCCACACTAGGAGTCATTTATATAGTTCTATTTTATAGCGATTATCTGTTCAAAAAATGTTCTATGCAAAATGTTCTATTAAAGAGAAGATAGAAAATAAATATTTGTGTGTGAGGTAAAGTGGTTTGAAAAAATAAAATCGGAATCGGCTAAAATCGGTATCGGGGGGTCAAACTCAAGGAAAATTCGGAATCAGGATCGGCCTAGAAAATTGTAATCGGTGCATCTCTACTAAACATGGTACACATATGATTTTGGTTAACCATAGTATGCAAGTCATGTCTCAGACCAAAATAGTTTAGAAGAGAGAATGAATACATAGGCCAAACCACATAAAAGGAAAATTATGAGATGGAAAATTAGATACATGTTAAGAAATTTATCACATGGTTATATATATAGAATATATAGGATTAAAAGGGTTAATTTCTTCTTCTCTGCAAGAATTAGGATTTTCTGCACATTCTTTTGGGTCGTAAAACTGTGACCTGTAACAGGACACCGAGTTCTGCCAGTGTGTTGGCTTGATTTTGGGGAAGTCTCACAGACTGGGATAGTGATTTTGCTGGATTATTCATTAAATATCATGAATAATTTGTCTGTGTCTGATTGGTCCAGACGCTACAACACTTAATCAAATTAACTGCACTAACAGAGCAATCGCACCCGAGTTCGTTTTAATGAATCCAAACATTCCAAGCGTGAATACAACCTTAAAGTTTTGACTCGCTAAAAAGAACCAGCTCATACAGTGGATGCGCTATATGTTTCAATACCCTAAAAAGAACAGTTTCATGTCTCAACTGTCTCAACTTACTTAAAAATAATTCGTTCAATAATTGGTGATGTGTATGTTTTTGGTTCATTTAAAAAAAAACGGCTCATGGGTCATTCGTTCGGGAATCCGATTGCTCTTGTCGTGCTGTATGTTTTTGATTCCCTAAAAAGAACCGAATCATTAGTCTTACGTTCGAGAATTAGACTGCACTATAGTTGCGGTGTATGTTTTTGATTCACTAAAAAGAACAGGCTGATTAGAGTCATTCACTCGGAATCAAACTGGTATGATTTTAATTCACATAAAAGAACCGACTCATGAGAATCATTCATAATTGTACTACACTGGTTGCGCTGTATGTTCTCTGCTAAAACATTTTCGTACAATGTTTGTCAGGGAGGGATTGATTCGGTTGTGCCCTGGGCACGTGTAACCCTTTCGGTTCTACTCGTACTGTTCAGGGGTGCGTTTCCCAAAAGCATCGTTAGCCAACTATGTTTGCAAGTTCCGTCGTTAGCAGCATAGTTCAACGAGTTGGTGTTTCCCGAAACCATAGTTGCAACGAACATTCGCAAACAGCATCTCAAAGTTGTGTGGTTGGAACGACAGCTCTCGAGCTGTGGTTAGAAGCATAGTTTCTAGTTTACATTACATGTGGACTTAAAGGTCCCATGACATGGGGTTATTTTATTATTTTATAATGTTTCCTGGGTTGCCCTTATAATGTTAGTATGTTTTTTAGATCAAAAATAGTCATAATTTGGAAATAAAAGGCATTTTTCCTAGCCTGATTTTAGCCTCTGATTTGAACGCTCTGTTTGAAGAGGCGTGTCTGCTGTGGGATTCAGTGTAACCACCCACTGCTGTGATTGGCTGACATGCTTGCATATGAAATAGCTACATATTACATGTGAAACTCTCTTGAATACTTTTACTACAGCTATTATACGTTTTTACTATTACTGATATCGAGATTAACGAATCGTGAGAAGTTTTTAAAGTATTTAGATCTATTCCCATCACATAAAATGTTGCCGTGATGAGCATTGAGCAAGCAGATGACAGTCTGTTGATCGCGAGAACGAAGATCTTATCATTGCAACGATGATAAGATCGTTGCAACGATCTCAAACAGTTTCATTAAAATAAGTTATTACTCCATCACATGCGAGACGTCATAAACCAAGGTGGTCACGGCACCAATGTAACCCCACCGGTCCTACTTGTACCGCTCTGAGTGGGATTCGAACCAGTGTTGTGATGGGAGGTGGGCATGCTGACAAGGATGATAAAGACTGCAGCTTGTAGCGTCAGACGCTAGTGCGCCTCTTGAGGCCAGAGGAGTAAGATTCACCAACCAAACTTAAGCCTAGGCTTTACTACACCTGGTCTTAGCGTTGCGCGTTCATGTGAATGGCCACGGAACTATAGCGGTTGCCTAGCAGCGTGCGTTGCTGGGTTACACTGTAAACTATCTTCTGCAGTTTTGTTAACTTGTAGCCGCATCAATGGAGGATCAAAGACAAAGGAAAGGAAATTTCACCGACATCGAGATACTTAAGTTAATAGAGCTGTACAGTCAGCACAGGCACACACTGACTGCCAATAGCCTGACATGCGCTGGATTTGTGGACATTAATCATGTCTCCAACAGTGTTTTGAAACGCACTATTTGCATAACAACATAACATTAAAAAAAACATTAAAACATTAACATAAAAACATAACATTTCCCTCCCTGCCGTGCGCGCGCTACGTGGTTTGGAGCGTCTCTGTCTCGCATGCACACTCACTCTAGATTCCGGGAGATTTTAACTACCGGTAATTTGCGGTATAACTAGCCGATCACGAGTGGCTCAACTGGGGGGTGGGGGGGGTGGGGGGGTGGGGGGGGGGGGTGTAGGCGTGTGACCGTGTGAAACCAATTAAATGCGTGTGTGTCACAGCCAATGCGTGACAGTTGGCAGCTCTGCCTAGATATGCCTAGATTTTGACTTTACGTCTGCTACTGACTAGGCGTAAGATTGACGTCCAGTCTTAGGGAGAAGAGGACTTAATTGATGGTGCAACGGTCGTAACTATTAGGTCGGACTTAGAATGCTGAGTTAAGACCTACTTACCTTAAGACCAGGTGGAAGCCCTGTTGGTGCAACCGGCTCCTGAAGAAGAACCGGTTCTCGTTCTCAGCTACTGCTTCAGTCTTACAATGCCTCTCCACCTCACTTTGGGATTTATTTTGCAAGAATGACTAATAACTGGTTGACTACATGATGCCTCCCGTGAGTCATGGTTGTGTTTATGAACCCTGACTAAAAACAAACACTTTTCACGCCGGTGCACACACACACTATAGATCACAGAGAATAAAGGACACCAGTACAATAGCTGCATCATTAGCTCACACACAATCGTAAATTCTCTCACAGTGGGCAGCCAGTTGAACATATGCTAAAGTGCCTTTTGCTCTGACCACACACACACACACACACACACACACACACTCACTCTCACTCTCACTCATCTGCTATGCTCTTTAGCCTCTGTGTGTGTGTGTGTGTGTGTGTGTGTGTGTGTGTGTGTGTGTGTGTGTGTGTGTGTGTGTGTGTGTGTGTGTGAGAGAGAGAAAGACTGTGTTCGGTTGATACACACCTGGCCCTGGCCACCAGTGTGAGCATGAGTTGTGACTCTCAAACCAATCATACTCTTTCACGCATCATTTAATTTCCGTTTGATCATTTTGTCATTTTAAAAAGGTGTCTATTAATCATACTTTGAATGTGCATTTAGAAAGGACAATTTACTTTTGTGTATTTGTATGTGTGACACTTGATGTGTGTGGTCCTCACCTTAAAGGTCATGCTAATTTGGCAAAGTGTGTGTGAAACGTGCTCTTGACCGTGTATGGTTATCTGAGAGGTTTCCATTACATGTTCAAGATTTTATACCAAACAAATTCACTTTTTTGATTAATTTAAAGTTTCTGTGTTTTACGTAGCTACTGTATAGTTACAGAACATTCTCTAATGAACATGTTTAGGTTATTTTTTTCTTTTTCTTGTAACCAAAAACTAACCTTCCCAGAACTATAAAGGTGCTAGATGGTTACTGATGAACAGCAGGGTACTGTGGATGATATCGGAGTAAAGAGGTTAGGGGAACATTCTCAGAACGTTTTGCACAGCATACTGGGAATGTTAGCAACGTTCTCTAAACCTACAATGTTCTATTTACGTAAAGAAAACTTTTCTGGATAATCAACCGAGAATGTTAGGATGTCTGTTCTGGGAACCAGAAACTATACGGGACAAACGAGATAAACGTGTGTGTGGTTCTTAAAGTTCATGCTAATTTTGCGATGCATGAACATTAAACCTTTGGGAGCTGGAACTGTGTATGTTTGGGTCTTGCTATTTGCTGATGTGAGCGTGTGTAATTATCTGAGAGATTGCATGAAATTGTCTTTACCCTTCTGTACAAAATGAATTAATTTCTGAGGTCGTATGTTGGAATAAATAGCACGTGCGTATGATAATACCAGTCGGTTTTCACTAATAACTCAATTAGCGGGGAGTCTCTTATCATAATGGGATCAGCGTAGAGAGAAATTGTCCGAGAAACAAAGAATTCCCAGGGAAAATCTCTCACAAAGCCTATCAAGAACATGTCCTGGGTCATATTTCGTGCCAAAAACATACTAAAATAAGTAATTGTATTTTGCTAAAAGACAATTAAGGACCATTAAGATATTTTAGAATTGTGATGATTTTTTAAATTATGATTAAGCAGATACTTTATCCAATTTTTATGTGTTTTAGTATTATTATGGTTCTGTATTTATTAATATTTTGAATTAGCTGTTATTTTTACATTTTCAGTTTTTGTATTAGTAAATTTGTTATGTGCTTTTGTCAATTTGAATAATTCTATTTAGCTTTCATTTATTGACTTAATTCAATTTGTTTATGGCAAGTTTTCAATTAACATTTAGTTAAGTGTTAAAAAAATTCTTTATCAAATATTAATATTTTATTTTTATTTGAGCTTTTATGATTGTACGAAAATTATTTTTAATAGTTTTGGTTAGCAATAAGAACACTGAATTCTCATTACCTTAATACTCATTACTCTATACTTTGGGCTTCATATGCGCGTCTAAACGATCAAATGTAGCTTACACAAAAATGTCAAAATGACCGGCTTGGAGATTCACTTAAACAGTTTATGTCTAAAATGGACGTAGTTATGGAAATAGTTGGGAGAAAATATGGTGACTCGTTCTTAAAGGGGAAGCAGTAATAAACATGCTGACGATTGCTCCATTACTGAGAATCAAACAACAAAAGGCAAAGAGAAAATCACTCACAGCTCTTGAATGAATAACTTTAGCTTTAATAAGCATAAATCTATCTATGATAAACTTTGCAGTGCTATTTTACTTTTGATTACTTTATTATAATTATTTTTAGACCATACCTGAATAATGTAGTAGACCTTCCTGAAATTAAAGCACTGTGTAGGCCTGTATAATGTGTATCTTTGTTTAATTGTCTATCTTTTGTTTATCTATTGTTTAATATACATATATATATATATATATATATTGACATACATGCATACATACGTACATATCATACTTGCCTGTAGAGAGGAGTTTATTTCAGCATCATATAAAATCAACAATAATGATAATAATAATATTAAAGCAAACACAGCTCTGGTATCAGAAAAGTATCGGTATCGGCCGATATCTAAATTCAGGTATCGGGATCGGATCGGAAGTGAAAAAATGTGGATCGGTGCATCCCTAATATATATATATATATATATATATATATAATCTTAACAGTATATGTTGTATAGCTTTTAATTTGTGTAGTACATTTTATGTAATCAGGTTTATGCAAAAAAACATTTTTATTGAATATATATATTCAATAAAAATGTTTTTTGCATAAACCTGATGGGAATTTTGCCAAAAATAAAATAAATAAATAAAAATAATACATCCGCAAATTTTTGCTTAATTTCCAAGAAAATAATGTCCTATTACCAAAAATCTTAATGGCCTTTAAATAGTCTTTTTGCAAATATAATGACTTAATTTTGATTTTGTGGTAACATGCACCCGCACCCAAGTGAGGAGTGATTGACCAAATTTTAGCGAGAAAAAGAGAGAAAAAGCGCGACAGAGACACACTCGGGTCATTATCAGTCCATCAGCCAGCTGTCTCCAACAATATTCACCACATTCACCTTCATTTCGCCTGTCTGTCGGCCCTCCTGTCTTCCTGCTCTAGACGAGCCCGTTTCTCCCCCGCTAATGAATAGGTCCAGTCCAATAATGGACTCTTTAGAAAATGCTGTCAGTGTGAAGAGCTGTTTGGGTGTGCTCATGTGACCCAGTAGGGCACGGAAAAGGAGCCCTCGTGTATCCAAAGAGTGCTTTCACATTTAATCCATTCATTAAGCACGGAATGGTGTAATTATGTTGTGTGTTAACCACGAATGAAGATCAGACAGTGTGTGTGTGTCGAGAGAGAGAGACGTTTGTTTCTGGTGCTGTGCAGGAAACAACACAGACTGTCATGAATATATAATAATGTTTATTGTTATTAAAAGATCAGACTTACAAGGGAAATGTCTGTGGATAGGAATAATTCAACACGAACATTCCAACTTTCAAGATTCAGGGAGGAATTAGCTAAGAACGAAGGGATAACATTGTTTATTTGCTCCTTCATTGTTTATTGGCTACTAAAGGACTTATGTAAATCAGAGAATGGTACAAAAAAGCGATTTTTTTTGTAGTGTGCAATTCCTGACACTAAGGTCATTTTGGAGTGCTATAATGGTAAAATTAAATTGCTTAAACGAAATTGTCAGTAGGTAGTGAATAAGTAGCAGGAATAATTTGCGCTGAAATGCCGCCGATGTCTAAAATGTGATTCGGGACATTTGTGGTGTTGGGTTTATTATCTTATTCATTGTCTGTCGAATTGTATTTTCTTAGGTAGAAGTATGAACTAGATGTTAACAACTTAGAGGCACAGGTCACTCAAAAACGGAAAACTGATTTTTTTCGCACATAGCAAATTTAAGTAGATTTTTATTTATGTTGGACTTTTATTTTGAAATGTCATGTCTTAATGTCTTCTATTCTGAACGTGTTTTGTCTTTACTTTTGTTGTGAATCAATTCACTATGTATTTTGCCTTCAGGTTTGTTGTGCATTAAATGGATGATTTCATAAAAGTTTTGGTAAGTTTTCATGCCTGTCATGTTGAATAGTCAGATATGTTTTTAATTATTGTGAACAAATTTTATTTTGCTCTATGTTTGTTGTTGTTTTCATCTCTGAATTTGAGTTTTACACTATATCACAACTTTAGCCATTATTACATGCATTTTATATTTATTTTTAACTTCAGTTGTAGCTCTGCCAGTTTTTGCTTGTGTTTGATGTTAGTGATGTCAAACGTCATTATTTGGTTATTTTTAGTGCTGTCAAATCGATTAATTGTCGCGATTAATCACATAAAAGTTTGTAAATATATCATATATATGTGTGTATGTATAGATGTGATTAATCACATCTAACATGGATATTTGTAAGTGTGTGTGAGGGGGGGGTTATATATATATATATATATATATATATATATATATATATATATATATATATATATAAATACACATTTTATATATTTACAAACTTTTATGTTAGATGCGATTAATCAATTTGACAGCACTAGTTATTTTGTGTCTCATTATTGACTGCAAATCGTGGTTGTGTTGTCTTCATGCGCCATGTTTGAATTGAATGATATTTTATATTTTATTTTAATTTCAAAATAATCAGCTAAATATCATTAGTATCAGCTATTCGTTTGACTGAAAACCCTTTTCAGTAGGCTACTGCTATCATGGGTGGTGCATTGGAACTTCAACACAGGAAATGACCAATCAGGGAGCAAATAATTCTCAGAGTGGGCGGAGTCTGGAAGACTAATTGAACATGAGCAGTGATTTCATTAACCCAAGACAGATTTCATTAACCCAGGACATCTTTTATTAGCCTAACAGCATTAAAGACATAGGAAGGGGGTCTTTTTAAATATCTGCCTCTGTTCTCTGAACCTAAGAAAAACCCTTTCAGTTAAGTTTATTCAGTTTATGAATGGCTGCCATCATGGTTTGGTATGGTACTGTTTGACAGTGAAAGAAAGAGTGATTATGGTACTTTCCACAAATAGGGCACAAGATGGGCTTATATCTGAATGAAGAAAAAACAATTTCACCGGAAAATGTAGATTTTTTTTACCTCAGGAATTTATACTAAATATCTTAATATATTTCATTAAATAGGGCACAAAATAGAGCTGTAACTCTTTAAAAAAGTGATTTATTTACTCCTTTATTCTAGAGAATTTTTTTTTTAGTTTACCTTACAATAAAAATACACAAAAATATTACTATTAACAGTTAATATGTTGATCAATTGTTTAAAATAATTTTGAACATTTAAATTATATATTTAATATATTTATATTTAAAAAGAAGTTGTAATTATTTTAAAAATATATTTAAAAAAATAAAAATAAAAAACACTATATTAAATGAATTAACATTCAATCATTATCACTTGACAGTTCTTTGTACCCCATTTATGGAAAGTGCCCCATTAACAAACATAATCATCTTTTTTAACCTCTTGTTTTTGCAAATATGGATCTGAATCATTCACATCTTTCTCAGTTGTGAGTGCTTCCCTCCAGTCCAGACAGCTGCGTGTTAAAGGGTTAAATATGGTTTTAATTGTGATGCTAATGTGCTCGGAGATGGGAGACATTATTACGCCCTCAGGGACGGGGAGATAGAGGGAGGATGGAGGAACGAAGAAGAGGAGCAGAGCGATCCGAGGCGGGAGGGATCCGGTTGGGGTATTTTAATGAGTGCACCTGAAATAAACAAAGAGATATGAGATTTGTCCGTGACATGCTTGCAATATCCCCTTATGCCAACAATGTCAGGGACTCTCTGAGCATTCGGGGCAGGAGTGAACCGGGATGCCATCTGGGCTCAAATCCGAGCTGTCGCAGAGTCTTATCAGCTCCTGGCAGCCGCTAATCAATAATCTGATAGCGTTTCTAACATGATTGCGTTTAAATCTGTGCGATTCTGAGACATCTCCCTCTCTTTTTGTTAGACAGGGCAAACACTGTGATTTTGAATGGTGATGTCTTCAGTGGGCGATTTTGGGTTTAACCTACTGTTTGTTTTATGGTTTTTGGCAGCATTGTGGCAAATCCTAAGAGCCAAGGAAAACTGGATGGATTAGGAGCGAATTCTGGCTCGCTGTGGTCCAGATGTGTTTGGGAATGGTTGGTCGGGGAGCCTCTGCAAGATGTTGGGCAATTTTTGAGAAAATTAGAAATAAGCAAGAGGGTTTGTTGACCTGGTTTCTGCAGATGTAGCGTTCCACCCTGATACGGACACATTCTTTGAGGTCGGCTCAGCAGAGAACACCCCATGTCTCATTTTCACTCCGTTTGTTCAGTGCTTAAGCTATTAGCTTGCCGCTAAAGAAGGGAATTTGGAGATAAACATAGAGGGATTTAAGCTATAGGGTATTTTAAATCCTACAATGTTAAGTGTTCTGTACCTCTTAAAACATTTGGGAACAGGCCTGAATTTGTATTCATGTCTCAAATGGTGCCACTGCTGGTGCCCGAGCCGAATCTAGAACAATTTTGCGTGGTTCCGGGCTGGAAAAATCGCTCCTGTCCTTTTGAAACCTGATGTTCTTAAACCAGGAACTGGCACGTTAGAGGTTGGGAGTGAGAAAAATCAATATCCACCACTCAGAACACCTTGGCAAACACATAGAAGTGCACTAAAACCACTCAGATCACTGTAGCAACCACAAAGCAACATGATAAAACTAAGGCTGCGCGATATATTGTTTTAACATCGATATCGCGATGTGCGCATCTGCGATAGTCGCATCACAGGATGACGTGCGATGTCAAGTATAGGGATCATAGTTGACCAGCCACCACGGTTTAAAACGCACATGATTCTTGGAATAATTAACATTCGTAGAGCGAAGGTTGATCATTTTCACGTGTTTTAGGTCCTGTCAGTTTACACATTTAAGTGATTTTAGACCATTTGAGTGTAAGAAGACACGAAAGAGACCTAAATTCGGAACAGCACCGACAGCACGCGAACACCGAATTCCGTTCTCTTTCGTGTCTATTTGTGCTTGAACGGACATATATAAGTCAAAATGCCCGTCTCGGAAAGTATCCTTGTAAACACCGTCGTTTATATATTACGTCAATGTAAACATTTGAGAAAGAAAACGGATACGTATCATTATATTGGATTTGTACGTTCAGACTTAAAGTGACCGCAGCATAATATTCCTGCTGGTGTCTGTTAATCAAACAACAACAATACAAAGAGAAAATCACCTTTTGTCGCTTTAACGAAGATTAATTACATTAAATGTATACAGTGAAGACAAAATATGGCAATTAATCCATTCACAAACAACCAGAGTCTCGACTGTGAAGATGGGAAAAAACGCTAAATCTCTTGCGGTCAAGCGTGACTTTAGAGTACATAAACATGGTGGACGACGGGCATGAAGAAATGGCAATAATAGGGTTTGGGTTGCTTTTTACAGAAAATTCAAGTTTCTATATCAAAGTTTCCCCCACGCAACATGATTCCTGATCATAAATATGTAACATGTTGGATATTTACGATTTGAGATCGGTGCAGCCCTGACGTTTTCTGAGCAGATTCAGTCACTCTTAACCTCACACCATGATAAAATCTGATAAAATAATCTGTTGAACCATCAAGATAATCAGGACTTTACCTAGGATTGTCGGAGGGGGAGAATTGGGCCCTAAATCGGCCAGATTATCTTGTAGTGTGTGGGTGCCTTTAGCTGGGAAAATTCCTTACAATGAGCACAGAGGAGGAACTAATAGTTTTAAATAATTGAAACAGTTTTGTTTGACACCCACAACTTTGATGTATTGTATGTCAACATGATGGCCTAAGTGGGTGGTTCTTGGCCAGAATAAGCAGCAATGTGTTAAGATGGTCTAACTCCACTAATCCCAGTTCAGGACAGATTGATAAGACAGTGCAGTGCTGGAGTATTGCAGGACTCCAATGGTCCTCGATCATAATGCAATTTCTGCCGCCACACTGAGCAATTGACTACGCCACATCTCGCCTGAGGAGAACGATCAGGAAATGGCTTTAATGTTCCTGTTTTCAGGGTTTCCGCAGACACATTTTCTCAAATCTATTTCTTGTGTCCCGAGAGATACAGATGTGATGAAACCGCCGTTAAGGTGCCAACGGACAGAATTTTAATCCATTTATCAGTTTAAAAAGAAACAAAGACCAAAAAAAACAGATTGGAAAACATCAGCCGCCGATGAACAACGTCTATCTTTGTTTCTAAGTTTTCGACAGCTTTAGTGTTTCATAAACAGCAAGAATGCCATTTGTGTCTGCGAGTTCCTGTTTTATGGGTGTACAGACTTGTATTAAACAAGTATGTCTGCTGTGTTACGTCAGCAAGGGTTATCTAGAAGTCAAAGTGTGAAAACCCAGGCAAATTCCCTGCGATAATGTTTAGAAGATCAAATAATAATGACAGATTAGTCTTCTGAACCGATTCTTTTGAGTGATTTATTCAGACTTATTCACAAATTGAAGTACATGCTTTGATTAAAAACTGATGTTTATTGCTGTTTTTGTTATCAAAGCTCATGAATTTTGGTCGATACCGATAACCGATCATTCTTTAGATTTGAAAGCCGATAACCGATATATTGGCCGATAAATCTAAATCCAAATTTTTATATAATTTTTGAGAGCCTGATTACAAAAACAAAAGTCCCACCATTAAAAGTCATGTCCCAAGCACACAATTATAATTTTATGTTTTCTATATGACAGACTTGCGTTGCACATGTTGCACTTAACTGTATTTTCCTTTTTGTAGTGATTCCAATCATATTTCAATCAATTCAAAACCATCATGGCATCTGAAGTGTCTCAGCTGAAGGAAATACATTATTTAATGGCTTTAATATATCGGCCAAATTTTCTTATTGGGCAGATAACGACAACATTAAAAATGAACAAATATCAGCCAATACTGATGTTTGTACATTTGTTGCATAAAATTGAATGAAAAATAAAAATTAAATGAATGTGCTCATATTAAATTACATTGTTTTGTATTGATTCTATTATTATTTGTTTTTATTCTCATTATCTTGATTTGGTGTCGTTAGTGTCGCAAAAAAATGTAATTCCTTGCCTTTAACATATATATTGCACTACCAGTTCATTGAAACAAATCACCCAAATGAGCCATTTCAGTTAAATGAATTGGACTCTGCATATAAAAATTGCATTTGCTAGTTATACAAGAGAAACATATTGGACTGGCTTCATGAAAATTCATCAGCGTTTTGTGAAGGTTATTTTAACGCTGTACTGCAATAGTTCTTCTATTGATGCCTTTGGGGATTTATGACGTCAAAGGAGGTGATTTTTTTTTACCCTTATGACCCCTGAGACACACACACTCACGCTTCAAACGATCTAGGGCATATGTTCTTCTGCGTAATATAGAAACAGTGTCAAATTTTAAGCCTGAAACGCTGGCTATTCTTCCTTGTCGCTCTCTATCTTACTTCTCTAGTTTTTATGATTCGTTTCTGCTCTTCTCTTGCCAAATTTCTAATCACGCTCTCATGCATCTCAAACGACCTGCTAAGGTGTGTAAGTGTCTGCGTGCACTTTATTCATTGTATTCCAGTCTTTTTCAGGCTGGACTAGTAAGTGTCTGCCCTAGATACCCAGCTAGATCCCTCTTATATCCAATGAAACGGGAATTTTAGATACAGTAGCCCTAAAATGCGTTTGGACATTTTTATAAATGCTTGAATGTCAATGAAAAAAATTCAATTCGGTTTCTGCCGCTGATTGACTTTTAATTTCATCTTATCAGTAAACATGAAATTTGACTCGCTGAGTGTGGATATTTTTGCCGGCCCTTCGAACTGTAATATTGGTGATTTATTGTCTGGTCGTACACAAATTCATCTTCTGTGGCTGATGGCCACTTCGGATGAATCTGAGAATACGCCTCAGTTGCATTAATAATTAATCAAAGAAATGCTTGTGTAAGTGTGCTGTGTGTCTTTGAATTGTGGTAAAAAAACATCACTAGAATGATATTATGATGACTTGTGGCTTGAAAATAAATATGTATTTTAGCTAAATATAACAAAATACCAAAAATACCATGTTTTAACCATGTTTTTATGGCATGTACCGTAATAAACCATGTTTTTGGTCATGTATTGTGGTATATTGAACATATTTGTCAAATTACCATTATATTATTATCTGATACCATCCTTTTACCATGGTAAAAACGGTGTATTTTCTGTAAGAGGTCTAAAAATGCATCCAGTGTTTCTTGTTCATGTCCATCATCATGTTGCAGGGAGGGAAATGAGCCAATCCAATCACGGATACAGCACTTCCCTTCAGCTAAATCGCACAGGATGCAGGAAGTCATCTGATGAGGTCATATCCTGTCACTGATGTAACCTCAGGTGTAGTTTATTTCCGCTAGGAAAACTATGAGGAAGTATCAGAAAAGGATTAGTCAGTGTAAAGTTGTATTTGACAAGGATTTGATGTTGACAAGGATTGAACTAAGATACAAGCTACTTATAATTTAAAGCAGTTAACTACAATACAAGCAACTATCAAAAGTAGCTCAAGATTGATAAATGATTAGCTTAGCAAGTTACATTTTCAAACTGCTGTTAAGCTACCAATTAAAAACTAGTTAACTACACTACAAGCTATCCAACAAGATTTATAAACCACTTTTAGGAAGATGATTAGTTTTAGCTTAGCAAGCTACCGTTTAACTAAGAAAATTAGCCAACAAAACATAGCTACATTGAAGCTAATCTCACAAAATAATCTTAATTAGGGTGGCAGCATTACAATTAAACATAAATTTACACTAAATACAATAACTTAGAGGAACATTCATTTGATGATTGGCCACTACATATCCACAATATTGCTTCACATAACTGGTTATCTAAAAAAACATATCTTATAATTGGTTGTGATTACATCATGTTGTGCAGCAGTTTTGCGCTCTGTGTAAAGAAGTCTGGTTTTAATCGCAAACCACAAAATCCCAGCGTGCATTTAATGTGGTTTATTAGATATTGATATATCAGCCAGGCCAGTAAATGGGTTTTGCGCTAAACTCAAGATAACCTGCCAATAGTCTCAAAATGGCCAAATGTCATCCGATTAATCGCCTTTCTGATATATCCATCACTAATAACACATCACAAAAAATGTTGTGGTTTGTTTACTTCTTTGTGATTAAAAACAGGCTTTTCTCCCTGACTGAAATAAGACAATGTAGAATCATACTTACTTTTTTCTCAGCTAGGGATATAAATGTGTGTGTGTGTGTGTTCCCTACACGACCCCACCAGACGGAAAAACATGAGCAGAACTCATACCAGGTTGTCAAGGAAACAAACTTGTCACATCTTTATTACTTTTAATTGTTTTTCTTCTTGATGGGCTGTACGTGTTATGATTTAATGTTTTACTAATCAAAAGCAGCAGGCACAATTACAACAGAAAAGCTGTTTTATTCTGGGTTTTGCAGTCCAGTTGGACTCTTTAGTGTATTTCTCTCTCTGTGTGTGTGTGTGAAAGAGAATCTTTTATTTGGATGCATTTGTTGGGCTCCACCTTGTCTTGCCAATATTTTGACCTGAAACTTTGGCCTCATTCGGTTCTGATGAAGTCATGGAGTTACACCCCGTCTTTACACACATGCGTTGGCTCTTTTTCACGACATTTCAGATTGTTTGCTCTGCATCTTTTCCGCAGGTTTCTGAGAAACTCCACTTTAAAACATCTATTTTTTTGCAACCCCAGAAATGTACTCTTAACTTGTAGAGCAGAAACATCACGAATGAAACATCAAGAAATGTATGCCACATCTCCTAAAATATCAATACGTGTGTACAAAATTCAGCATTCAAACTACAAGAAACATGGATGGCAGTTTAACTCATTAGGTTTTACCTATTTTTGACGAAGAAATTGGCGACCTCAGATTTAATAACTAGAGATCGACTGATGTTTTTGACTGATAAATTTCAAGTATCCGATATTGCAATATTCAGAACATATTTTTTAAATGTCGTTTTGTTTAGGCTTTTTTGACAATAATATATGATAATTTTACTATAAAATTGTGCACTGTGAATATTACGAACTTATGTCATATTACAGGATAACGCACTCAGAAGAGGACTGAGATCTAGATTTAGCCGAGTGTGAAGAGACGGTTCTTGCATCTGCAAGTCAACGTTAAGAGGTTCTGCTATCTCACAAGGTAATAACTTAAGCATCAGAGAGCCAGTTTTAAACATAGCATGAATTTTCCTGAAAAGAGCAGGAATGTTGATTACTTCTGGATACATCTAAAGGAAATGAATGTTTTCCTTCGTTTTAGGGGAGTTGGAGTAGCCGAATCCTTGACTCGATTTTTCCAACACCTCATAAAGCATGAGCTATATGTATGTATGTGCGTGAGTGCTGAAATGATTCACGGCACCATGGAAACACAACTCACGGCTTCCTGCCGCACATATGGAGATGGTAAGGTTGCCTGTGATCTCATATCAAAAACACTGGTAGGACTCTGAAGTTCAACCTGCTCTCTGGAGGACACATTCATCTCAGGAACTTCTTAAAGGTATAGATCACCCCTCGCCCTCATGTCTCTCCAAACCTCTGCGACTTTCTTTCTTCTCTTGAACGCATAGAAAGAATTTTTGATGAACGTTGTTGTTCATGCTGCTCTTTTCTATACAGCAAAGGCATATTGTGACAGTCAAACTTGAAGAAAAAATCCCCCAAAATGACCATAAAAGTAGCCATGGCGTTTAGTGTTATTGACGTCAACCCTGAATGCAAGTATTCAAATTATTTATTTTACATATTATATGATATACTGATGTAAAAGTTAAGTTTTATAAATTATTTCCTGTCTTTCATATTGTGGTGATTTCAGGAAAACTTCAGGGAAATTAAATTCTTGTATTATATTTGATATTCTTTGTTCCAAGAATTTTATATTTAAGACAAATAATAAACTCAAAATAAATTGCAATTACTCTTTAAATAAAAGTCACTGGTCGTATTGGGCACAACTAATCAATTCATGTTATTTTAAAACAATTAATTGTATAAAATGATCATTTAATGATTTAATCACATGTTTACATATAAAGCATCAAATTAAATGTAATAGATATTCACATTTAAATATATTTTTAATAATAAAATGTAATTATTTAATAATTTATTGTACATAAAATAAATGTATTCAAATGTTTATTTAATTAGTCATTTGTATATATAAATCTGAATGTAATAATCCTTAGTGGGCTTTCTTTTTTAAATATTAAAACATAATATTAGGCTATATAGAATATTTGATCACATTTGTACTTATAAAACAAAATTAATTGTATAGTCTTATGTGCGCTGCCTTTTAAATATTTATATATATCAAATATTTATTTAATAATTTATTGATATTTGTACATATAAAACATATTAATTAATAGTAATATTTAATAGGCTTTTTTCCAACTGTTTTCCTTGTTCTTGTTTCAGCTTTTATTTCTTGACTTTTATTTTGAAAGGTCTGCATCTTTGTCACTGTATCTTTATTTTTGAATTCTTGTTTGCTTATTAGTTTGTTTGTTTGTTTTTGATTGACATCACTGATATTTCCATTGTTATTGATGCCATTGACTGCCACCAGCCAATCAGTGTTGCCATATTTTTCCCCAGGGAAACTAGTCACATGGCATTTACCGTTTAGGTGATTGGCTCAAAATATGTTTTGGTCACATTTAGTTGGTTTCTGTTTCTCATTTTCTTACTAAAATTCACTAAATACTTGCTTTTGTAACAACTTTTCTGCTGATGTTAACAAGTCGGGGGAAAATAATATTAACCAATAAAGTAACAGCTTACTTTTTATAAATAAAATAAGGTCAAGTCTATTATTTATATGATACCACTGAAATATTGAGAAATATTTACCATTATCTTTGTTTACAGACTTTTTTTTGGGTGGGGGGGTTTGATGGCTATAGTGGTTTGACACTTGAGGGGTTTATCCTCATTCTGAGCACTTCTTGGACATGATGGACAGAACGAGGAGAGAACGACAGAGCGCGAGGAGAGGTTTTTGGCTTATGATTTTCTATAAGCCTTTCACTGTCACTGCTGCATTATACAATCCAACCCACAAGCCTCGGCTCAGCACTGCTGACAAGCAACTCAGCTTTAGAAGATGAAAGAAAGAAATATTGCAATTCTCCCCCCCATCTGTATCATAAAAGCATTCAGGCGATATTAACATGCTGATGTGACTCTGCATAATCCGCGTGTCAGCAGTTGCCTTATTCACAGCACAAAGAAAACAAGTATGTGCCGTATTGGTTAAATGGCAAACAAATGCATCAGTGTGGGAATAAAACTAACAGGCAGGGAAGTTTGAGTTATTGTGGTGTCATCATTCATAAACCTGGATGACTTTTTTACCACCTTTTGTTTTTCTGATCTCATTTTAATTGTATTGGAGTCAACATGAAACGCGTTTAACTTTTATAATGCAAAGTATTTTCAAGCGGGAAAATAATTGTCTAAGAAATAATGTGGGCGGGAACTGGATTTGATTGGATCGTGAAAAGCAGGCTACAATTTTTACTCGATAATATTTTTTATTATTGGGCATTGAAAAAAAAAAAAGTTTAAATGTGGATGTGATCACATTTTTACGGAAGCCCTGAACCGCAACGTAAAAAAAAAAAAATCTGTAAAAAAAATATATATAACATTTCGAGATTAAAGTCGAAATATTTCGAGATTAAAGTCGAAATATTTCGAGATTAAAGTCGAAATATTTCGAGATTAAAGTCGAAAAATTTCGAGATTAAAGTAAAAAAAATTCGACTTTAATCTCGAAATGTTAGATTTTTTTTTTTTTACGTTGCGGTTCAGGGCTTCCGTAAAAATGTGATCACATCCATAAAAAAAAAAAAATCTAACATTTCGAGATTAAAGTCCAAAAAATTTGAGATTAAAGTCGAAACATTTTCAAATTAAAGTTGAAACATTTCCAGATTAAAGTCGAAACATTTCCAGATTAAAGTCGAAATATTTTGAGAGTACGAGAATGCAGTCTTCCTTAGAAGTTGCGTGTGGTGTGTGCTTGCCATTGTTTCACATTGCCGCACACACAGGCATTCATAATGGTGCATAGCGAGTGTTTCACACTGTGTGTGTGTGTGTGCGTGTGTTTTGTGTGCGTTTGTGTGTGTGTTTTGTTTCAACAAAAGGAAATTCAACAGGTGCCAATCTACCAGCATTAGGCTACCATTATAGGACGTTATAAAATATACTGCGCCGGAATAGACTTTAGCCTATAGGAAAACCAACCCGGAAAACACTTTTCAGACTGGATGGAGATATGCAGCTTTATGAATGAATGAATGAATGAGGCATTTATATAGCACTTTCATATGTATACTAGGCCTACATTCAAAGCGCTTTACAATCATATCAGAGAATCTCTCCTCAACCACCATTAGTGGTTATTAAATCTGAGGAAATCACGGGATCCGGCCAAATGATTGGATACAGAATGATGCACTTAAAATGTATCCAGTGAAGAGGGAGACAGAACGGTTACTGTTGTGTTCTCAGATAGTGTTGCCTAGACGAGCACGAAAACACCTCAAAAACACTGCCACATAAAGTTTGGACTAGATTGTGATACCTACTCCGGCGGAGTCTGTGCGCTCGTCGATGCAACGCTATGGTAATTCTTGTTGGTAGATTAGCACCTGTGTAGAATTTTGTTGAAAGCCCAGATAAAAGTAAAAAGCTACTATTTTGTGTTGATCCATGGCAGTTCGACTTCACAAGTGCATTTCTTTACACACACACACGCTCTGAGCCAGTGGACGCGCACTGTTATGAATGCACACACTTCTATAGAAGACTGTATTATCATAATGTTTCGACTTTATTCTCGAAGTGTTTCGACTTCAATCTCGAAATGTTAGATTTTTTATTTTATTTTTACAGATTTTTTTTTTTTTTAAGTTGCGGTTCAGGGCTTCCTTGCGGTTGAGGGCTTCCGTACATTTTCATTAAAGTTGAGGAAAATTAACTTTTTTCTTTACAAAAATGTGCACTGAGGAATTTAGCAGAAGTCGAGGGATGTGTATTAAAAAAAAGAAATAGACGGGACTTGAATGGATTTGATTGGTTTGTGAAAATAATAATATTATCCAATGTTACTCCAATGTTATTATTGGATAATATAATTTTTTCCCCAAGGCATTATTTACGTAAAAAAATTTATAATGGTGAAAGATATTAAATCTTTATAAACAAGCTACCATTCCAACATGCTAAGACAAGCTAAAAACATGATAAAATACGCTAGAAATTGCTTAGCAACACTCTAGCAACCATCCAAAACCCCATAGCAACCACCTAGCAACACAACTTCATAGCAACCAACAACTACACTTTAGCAACTGCTTAGCAACACCCTAGCAACCACCCAGAACACCTTAGAAACTGTCTAGCAACCATCCTGAACACCCTAGCAATTGCATAGCAAAGCTCAAACAACCACATTGCATCTATCTATCTATCTATCTATCTATCTATCTATCTATCTATCTATCTATCTATCTATCTATCTATCTATCTATCTATCTATCTATCTATTTGTCTTTCTGTCTGTCTGTATTATAGTGTACACTGAGTCAAGCACAATAAAACCATGGACATTTATTCAAGTATAGAGTAAATTTGAATATTCTATGATCTTTAAGTTCTAGAATACACAGAACTGTACGAATGCACTATGTAAACAGCATGTTTTGCCTGTGGCTGTGTGCGCAACAATTACTGAGCGCTCGACTTGTTAGCCAATAGGATGTCAGAATTCCTCCTAATTCCTCAGCTCCTGGCCAATGAGACTCCAGTGTCTCGTCATAAACCCGCCCAAAGTCACGGCAGCATTGGCTCAGGGGCGTCACATATTCTTTGTCATGTTTACTCAGAGTGACAGAATCATCTATAGAAAACCAATCTGGAAGCAACCCGCAGCCACTGGAGTGGAACTGGATTGAGTTAAGAGATGACATTTTCTTCAAAATATCACATTTATGACATATCTGGGTCTTTACAGTCCGGAATGTCACAACTTTATGCCCTGGAAAAAAGTGAACTGCCTATTGTGTGACATCTCTGAACATCAGTAGCGTTAAGGGCTGACCTTCTTTCTTTGAGAACTCCATTCGATATGTGATTTGTGCTAAATTATGTGGGGAAATCTCACCCAAACTGTCAGGAGCATGTTTGGATCATATTTCACCCGCAAAATCAAAAGAGATTATATTTTGAAATTATAATGAAATATAATTTAGGACCATTTTCATCTCCCATGTAGAAAGAAATCCACTTTTACTGAAGCAAGAAGGGCATTTTATGTACATTTATGGACACAGCGTGAATAATATAACATAAACATCTAATGAAAAGGTGCATGTCCTTATATTCCCTTATATTATATATTATATTATATATTTCCCTTAATTCCATTGGGAGAAAGACAGAGGATGTATTTTCATCCTACAGTGTGCCCTGCTATATTTCTATTTATAGCATGGCAGTTATGATTATGAAAATGAGATTATGATGATGATCTCTCATGGTTGTGAGATCCTTTGGTGCAAAAATGTTCCTCAAAATTGCCTTATATATATAATATATATAATAATATATATTTTGTATATATTTAGATCAAATAGTGTAGAATTTTAATATCAGCAATTTAACCTTTTGAAGTCACATCATGGAAATATTTGGCTTATCCCCCCCCCCCACCAACGCACACACGCGCGCACACACATTTATAATGAAGACCAGTGTTGGTGAAAATTACTTTTAAAAGTAATCCATTACAATATTGTAACTCCCTAAAAAGTAACTAATTAGGTTACTTAGTAACTTTTAATGCTCGTTGCAACATGTTGATGTTTGCTGGTCTGACATTTACTAATAATGAAAGCGCACAAGGCTTTAGTCACGATGGAAATAAATATAATTGCCTGCTTAAAAATGTACATACATACCACAATCATAAACATTTCTGACTGGATTAGATTTCTCAGAAGAGAATTCACTTCAGTTTTTACTAAAGTTTTCAAGGGGGAAAAAAAACTTTTGGTCCAGACAGGCTTTAGATCACCTGTAAACACAATTTACCTGATTGGAGTCCTGAATGGGTCAGGTCAGAAGACTTGATTGCAAACATGTGCTTTTACGTCATGTTTTTACTCTCCTGCATGTAGTAGAGAGGTTGTGTTTGGACCGTTGCCCTCGATGGAGGTGTAATCATTCACTGTACAGTGCAGGAGTCCGCTTCACTGGAACCAGATGGAGAAACCCTGTCTGTGTTTACCTGGATCAGCCAGACACAGTTATAACCGCCCCTGAACAACATGTCAAATCTGACCTCAGGTCTGTTCTCCATCCAGACCTTCATTGAGGCCGGAGGAGCTGAAGTATGCGCGCACACACATACAGATGTTTATACACACGTTGTAAAGCGGATCTGGTTACATACACATTTCCTCTGAGGTCTGGCTTTCGGCCAGATGTCTGCGGAACTGCACGTGATTAACTATGAGCAAAGAGAAAGAGAGAGAGATATTTATGTCTCCAAACCATCTGTAAAGCCTCTCGTGAGCTGTTTTCCGTTCAATGTAAAACGACCCCCTCAGCGCAAAGCCTCAACAATATCCACCCTGCTGTGCTTTAAGATTGCCATACACACCTACAGGGTTCTTATAGATTTATACACATTATATATATATATGTATATATACACACTACCAGTCAAAAGTTTTGGATCGGTAAGATTTGTAAAGTCTCTTCTGCTCATCAAGCCTGCATTTATTTGATTAAAAAAACAAAAAACAGTAATATTGTGAAATATTATATTACAATTTAAACCAGCTGTTTTCTATGTGAATATATAGTAAAGTGTGATTTATCCCTGTGATCAAAGCTGAATGTTCATCATAACTCCAGTCTTCAGTGTCACATGACCCTTCAGAAATCAGTCTAATAAGCATTTAATATCATAGCATCTAATAGCATTTATCTGAAATAGAAAGCTTTTGTAACATTAAACATTACCGTTCAAAAGTTTGGGGTCAGTAAGAATTTTTATTTTATTTTTGGTGGGAAATAAATAAAAGAAATCAATACTTTTATTCATCAAGGATGAATTAAATTGATCAAAAGTTAAAGTGAAGACATTTATAATGTTACAAAAGATTCTATTTCAAATGAATGCTGTTCTTTTCATCAAAGAATCCTGAAATAAATTGTACACAACTGTGTTCAACATTCATAATAATAAAGAATGTTTTTTGAGCATAAAATCCACATATTAGAAGGATTTCTGATGGATCATGTGACACTGAAGACTGGAGTAATGATGCAACATTCAGCTTTGATCACAGGAATAAATTACATTTTAAAATATATTCAAATAGCAAACAGTCATTTTAAATTGTCATAATATTTAGCAATATTACAGTGTTTTTTTTTTTTTTTTTATCAAATACAAATTCTGGTGAGCAGAAGAGACTTTTTTCAAAAACATAAAAAATCTTACCGATCCTAAGCTTTTGACTGGTAGTGTATATATATATTAGTATATATGGGCCTTGTAGCTTGTAGACCAGCCTAACCCAGTTTGGAGACCAACTAAGACCAGCAAACCACTTTAGACTGGTTTAGTTTTTTTTCAGCAGGGTTGGCACTCATACTTTAGTCTGTTTTCTGTGAGTTTTTTTCATAAACGGTTCATCAAGTAAACTGCTCTCACGTGGCACTTTACCAGCTTTAGTGGGTCTCTTTATCTACCTGTGTGGCCAGAACAACTGCGTGTAAGTCTCTGTGTTTTACAGACGCTGAATGTGACCATTAACAGTCAGTCTGGATCAAAGTGCACTTTTGATAGGTAGAGGATTTTTACTTTAATGTGGTTCATTGCGGCATTTTGGCCCTCTGTGCCAGCTGGGAAATGTTTGGTACTGTCTGGGTCAATGTAGGTGTGTGGGTCACCAATATCAAACATATTCTTGAAGATTTTTTTTTTATTTTGGGAAACAAAACACTATGCACTACAATTACATGACACTCTGTAATTTAAAAATGTCAAATTTTACTCATTAACCAAAAGTTTCACTGGTAACACTTTATAATAACCTTCATTAAGTATAAAAAGTATATATATTCAATTGTATAATGCATAGAGACAACATAAAATGGCATGTAATCTACACATGTAACCTCTGTCTTTCATTAAAAAAAATGTAAACATTTTTTAATAAGAATAACATGCTTTTCTGTCTGTTGTTTACTTCCTAGAAACTGCAGAGAGACTCACTCACAAACACACATTATAGGTCTTGAGGTGCAGCTTATTTCTTAAGCTCTTCCAGAAGAACGTTTGTAGCTTATTTGTGCGAGGCTCATGTCATACACTGTGTGTGTGTGTGTGTGTGTGTATGTGTGTGTACATGCAAAAGTGTGCATGTACGCAGTGTTCTTAATCACCTTGTCAAAAGCCCGCAGGCCTGCATGCTGTGACTCCATCATGGGGTCTTTATTACTTTAGTTTGTGTATACATGTGAGTGTGTGTGTGTGTGTGTGTGTGTGTGTGTGTGTGTGTGTGTGTGTGTGTGTGTGTGTGTGTGTGTGTGTGTGTGTGTGTGTGTGTGTGTGTGTGTGTGTGCGTGTACACATGTCCACATGTCGTTGAGTGAACGACACTCCCGTAGGGACTGAAAAAGGAGTACAAATTTAGTTATGGAATACCAGCACTCCCTTCCAAAAAAACTTACTGACCCCAAATCAAATGATTAGTTTTATTATTATTTTTGTGCCATGTTCTAGATTTACTGTAGTAAATGGACATTTCCTTTGCATTGCTAGTACATAATAACTTAACCCTGAAACGCATACCTCTGTTCTATCGACCGAAGACATCATTCACTACCTCCCCTTTATTCGCTTTTTAAAATTAGACATCAGCCTTCTTAGAATTCCTCAATCTATTCATCATCAACAATATAACAAGAAAAAAATATAAAAGAATGTCTGTTTACTAATTAAGGTTTTGTAAAAGATGTATAGGGTCGCTAGTGACCCAAGGTGTGTAATAGTGTAGCCTACTTTTTCTGTGCAACAATAATTAAATCTCTGATGACTCATAAGTGCGATTCACCTTTATTCCACAAAGTGCCAATGTCTGATACTGTCACAGTCACCACCTAAGCTCCTCCTCTTCACTCCAAGTCCCATCATCCTCCCTGGCCCACACCTGCAGGCACTCTACAAGCACTGATCACCTTCACCTGTTTCCCATCATCAGGCCCATAAAGTGTCTCTTTCCCCTCACTTCTGGGTCTGATCTCGTCGTTACGTGACACACAGACTCTTCAACACTACTTACCTGCCTTCCTGTGGACTTTATGCAAACCTTGCCTTCAGTACTCGTCTTCAGCCTTCAGCCTTCAGCCATTCGTCTGCATCCGTCCCCGGGATCCTTCACCTGCATCTGCAAAAGAGACTCTAGTTAATCTTCAGTTAAGTTATACCATTCAAGTATCATCTGTCTTCATACTCACCATACCTCTGACTTGTTCTGCAAAACCTGTTTAATAAACTACTTCACTTACTACCTGTCTGAGTCCAGTCCCTACCCTGACAGATACACAATGATGAGGTGAGGTTTATCACGAATATAATCCAGATGCTGTACCAGTTGGTGAAATTAGCTCTGACTATGATGATGGTAAAATCATCTGCTCCAATTGAACCCTTCCAATGTCCAAAAGGTAACGAAATATGCTTTATATTATTCTTTTGTAATTTATGAAAACATGAGGAGAGTTTTATACTATTAAGGCAGTTAGAGATCCATTCATGTTAGAGATCTAGGCTAGCCTCGATCCGGGTCGCTAAAGACCCGAATATGTTATGATTGTCGTAACATGCATTTAAAGGTGCTCTAAGCCATATATATTTTAATATGATTTTTTTACTGCAAACTTCTCACAAATCCGCTAGTTGCCTGTCCCCTGAACACACTGTAAAGAAACGCGGTCTCTGTAGACAGCACAGGCTCCACAAACAGCAACAAAAACAAACTGGGGCAACCCGCACCACGAAACAAAACAAACAGTGTTCCAGCCAATAACCGACAAGAATGGGGGGTGCACATGCGTATTGCGCGTACACATGACGGGGGGTGTGGAGGAGCAGTTATAACTCTAAGTTTGATATGGCCGACACACGACCAAAGAGACAACGTTCCGATGAACAGGTTGCAAAGAAGAGGGAAAAGGAGAAGGAACGCGCAAAGTCCCAAATATACATTGGAAAAGCCTTTGAAAGGTGGCGAGAACTCCGCCGGCAGAAGGACTTCCAATCCGACATTCAGGTAGCTCTTTTTTTGCTGGACCGGTGGGTAACGTTAAATCCAGTTTGGTTTTTCTAAATGGACTGTCATGTTCGCCTAACATACACAAGGATATAATTAGCTAGAACAATGCAGTCAGCGCTAACTTTGGTGAATACAACATATAGGTTTCTAGCAGCTAGTGCTCGATCTCAATTGTAAATGATCAAGCAAACTGGCAGTAGGGCGACAGTTTGTGTGAATGATTTTTCACCCACTGTTTGTTATGAATTTGAATGTTCATTCATAGCCTATTGACAACTTTGACTAAAGTTTATACGACAGAGCCGTTGTTTATGCTCACTGGGAAACGCGAAGCTAACATTATCTTGCTATTATTGCGTCCTTGTATGGGAGCTAAAGTTATAACCTCATACTCATAGTCCAGTCATTTTATGATAAAAAGGTTAAACAAATTGCAACAATTTTTAGCCAGGTGAAAATCTCTAGTTGACATATAACAGTAAAATACAGGTCTGAATGCAACCCATTTAGGCTACCCATGAGCATTAATACATGGAGGCAGGAAGAAACACTTTAGAAACCAGCCTTTATTAATTATTATTGCGGAGATGGGGGCTGGGGCCGTGGGACTGTGTCTGGGGGATGAGTCTGATGGAAGAACAGGAGACACAAGAAAGGAGAATGCAAAAGGCAGGTCAAATAAAAAGTGTCTGGATCAAACAATCAAATTAATCCATGTAAGTTAGGAGAAACAAAAGGAAATCTTTCTTACCCGAGTGACAGCTTAGTGACAGTTGAGTGGATCTTGAATGAATGACTGAATCTCTGCCCCTTATGGTGACATTTGTTCTCTTACGAGAGGTTCTCTCGTATTGCGTAAGCTAGCTTACGCTACGGGAAAGATTCATCTTTGCTGAGATATTGAAGCCAAAAATTATTTCATAATTTGTATCCATACACAACGCAGTTCCTCTGCGGCAGACCTAGAGCGGGCTAGCTAGCAGCTCATTGGTTCGCTCAGAGAGAACTGCTTAAGCCTATGGGAGAGCGGGACTGAACCCGCTTCCAATGAGAGGCGCCCGCGCGCTCATTGCGTCATGGCCCGCCAGAGTGGGCGTGGCCATGGGGTATATAACAGTCTCTCCCAGGCTTATATGTTGATTCATTTCATCTTCAGCAAGCTGCACGCTTCTGCTGTTTTCTGGGAAAAGCCGTCGCCGTCGAGAAGGCACCTCTAGCGAGCTCACGGACCCTGAAGAAGCCGGCCGTCTTCGCCACCTTCAGCCGCCCTGCAAGCTAAGCCATCCGACGACTGTATCCTTTTCTCAGTTTATATCTGAAAGAGCCGAGCGTCTTTCTAAAGATGCCTCGTTTTTCCTGCGGCTCCTGCCGCGCTCGTCTCGAGGACGGAGACCGCCATGTCATCTGCGCTCTCTGCCTGCGACTCGAGCATGCAGAACTCGCCCTCGCGGATGGAGGTTGCGACTTCTGTGAAAGCCTGCCGTTATCGTCCCTGCGGGCACGACTTCTGGCAGTGAAATCCGCTCCCGCGCCGCCTGTCTCTTCGCCGCGGAAGAAGAAACGCCGCTCACAAAGGCCGCCGGAGCCACCAGCGGAAAAATGAGGGCCGCCGCCTCCCGCTTCCCGCTCTCCCTCCCCGCCCCTGCCGGACATACAGTTGCCGCCGAGTGGCCGCTCTGTTGCTTCCGATGACGCCGCGGAGGAGAAGGACTCCTGCTCACTGCTCGCTTCAGACAGTGAAGACTGGTCATCTCTCGGTTCCACGAGAGAGTCGACGGGGACCCGCACCGGGATAGAGGAAGAGCTAATGCGCCTCCTCTCACAGGCCGTCGAACGCCTCGGTCTCGAGTGGTCTCCTCCACCCGAGCAGGCCCCGAACCGGATGGACGGCAGCTTTTTTCATCGGCGCTCGACCCCCGCGTGCAACCGGGCCGCTCCATTCCTGCCTGAGCTTCACGCAGAGCTAACAAAGTCCTGGAATGCCCCGCTCTCGGCCAGAAACCGCTCCGATATATCCGCCTCGCTGCGCTCGGTGGACGGAGCCGCCGAAAAAGGCTACTCAGCCATGCCGCCCGTCGAGGACTTGGTCGCCGCGCACCTCTGCCCGCCCTCTGCTAGATGGCGTTCTTCACCCACGCTTCCTTCGAAAGCTTGCAGAGCGACCTCGAGCTTTCATGCTCGCGCATACGCCGCCGCCGGTCAGGCCGCCGCCGCGCTTCATTCTATGTCTGTCCTCCAAGTACTGCAGAGCGATATTCTCCGTGAATGTGCCGAAGGCGGTAGGAACCCCGCCCCCGCTGTCACGGATCTGAGAAGTGCTACGGACCTCGCCCTTTGCGCCACTAAAGCCGCCGCACAAGCTCTGGGGAGATGCATGGCCAGCCTGTGTGTTGCCGAGAGACACTTATGGCTCACCCTCGCCGATATGGGAGACTCTGAGCGCACCGCGTTTCTCAACGCGCCCCTCTCCCCGACGGGCCTGTTTGGATCTGCTGTCACGGGGATCGTCGATCGCTTCTCTGAGGTACAGAAAGCTACTCAGGCGATGAATTTGTTTCTGCCACGCCGCGCTAGCTCTTCCGCGGGCCACTCTCGCGAGCCTCCCGCCAGAGCTCCGCCACAGCGTCCCCCTCCGCAGACTCAAACAGCCCAGCGCAGACAGGGCGCCCGCCCTCGCTCTCGCTCTGACAGCCGCCGCAGACCGCCGCCCCCACGAGGCCCGCGAACTAAGATCACGCTGAAGCCTGATCATCAGAAGTCTGCCTAGCAAAGTCAAGAAAACGACGGTGCTCTCCCGCTGCGGCCGGACCGCCGTCAAAGCTTCCGCCACAAACAAGCCGGTGTCCCAGCCCGCTTGCGAGCGTCAAAAAGCCGTTTTTATGGCTACCCAGAGAAATCTCAAAAAGAGAAAATTTGCCAGTTGTGTACAAAAAGTGCCCACAATCATGTGCTCACCGATACACACAAGCGTAACATATCCCGTGTCTCTATCAGAGCCCCATCACATGAAACGGGCAGAGCCCGCTCTAGATTCAGAGAACATAAACACGCCCACGAGCTCGTGCGCGTGTCCCCTCTCTGCTCGCTCTGTTGCACGGCCCATAGACTCCTCTCTGAGTGCAAATCCCGTTGCCACACACATTCAAAGCGCGCCCACACACTGTGTCCAGCCCGCTATGTGCAGCAATCCGGGCAATATAGCCATTCGGCCACTAGCCGCATGCTCCAAAGCGTGGGAAGCCATTCCAGGCATTTCCCCGTGGGTGTTAAGCATTATAAAGAACGGCTATCTGCTGCAGTTTCGCCGCCGCCCGCCTCGTGCGCGCGCGCAGCTCGAATCTACTGTCAGCCCGCTGGCCGCCGGCACGCTCCGCTCAGAAATTGCGACGCTGTTGCAAAAGGGCGCTATAGAGAGAGTCCCGCCATCTATGACCGAGTCGGGGTTTTACGGCCGTTATTTTCTGGTTCCCAAGAAAGACGGCGGCCTCAGACCGATTTTAGATCTCAGGTCTTTGAACAAAGCGCTCATGAAGAGACCGTTCAAGATGCTCACTACCAGGAAACTCCTCGCGCAGGTGCGCCAGGGGGACTGGTTCATCTCTCTAGACCTGAAAGACGCCTATTTTCAGATCCAGATAAATCCCCGTCACAGGCCATTCTTACGTTTCGCCTTCGAGGGTCTTGTTTATCAATACGCCGTTCTCCCGTTCGGCTTATCTCTGGCGCCCCGTACATTCACGAAGTGCATGGACGCGGCGCTCGCCCCCCTGCGAAGCCAGGGGCTGCGCATTCTGAATTATCTGGACGACTGGCTGATTTTGGCCCAATCACAGACGGAGCTTCTGTCGCACCGCGCAGTTCTCCTCAACCATCTGGAAGCGCTGGGTCTCTCTGTCAACTGGTCAAAGAGCTCCCTTCTTCCCAGTCAATCGATTTCCTTCCTAGGAATAGATTTGAACTCGGTCACGATGACGGCTCGCCTGTCTACACAGCGCGCGCGCAGTGTTCAGCGTCTAGCCGCCTCGTTTCAGATGGACGCCCGCACTCCTCTGAAAGCTTTTCAGAGGATGCTGGGTTACATGGCCTCAGCCTCCGCTGTACTTCAGCTGGGCCTTCTGCACATGCGCCCGCTTCAGCTCTGGTTAAACAGCCGTGTACCCCACCGCGCGTGGAACACGGGCCGCCAGCTGATCAAGGTTACGCAGACATGTCTCACGGCGCTGCAGCCATGGACAGTAGCAGAATGGTTTCGCCAGGGCGTCACGATGGGGACCTTTTCCTGCCGAAAAGTCATCTCGACAGATGCATCCAACACGGGTTGGGGTGCAGTCTGCGAGGGCTCACCGGCCTTCGGCCATTGGTCGACTCAGGAAAGCCCCTTACACATAAACTGTCTGGAAATGCTTGCGGTCGAGAACGCGCTCTCGCGCTTTCTCTCGCTCATTCGGGGACACCACGTCCTGATCCGTTCGGACAACAGGGCGGTGGTCTCCTATCTCAACCGTCAGGGCGGTGTCAGATCCAGAAACCTCTGTCTACTGACACACCGCATTCTAGTTTGGTCTCAGAGCCGCCTGCTCTCGCTCAGAGCGACGCACGTGCCGGGCCATCTGAACGACGGTCCAGACATACTGTCCAGGAACCTCATCTCCACAGGAGAATGGTCCCTGAACACACAAACGGTCCAATCACTGTGGCGGCTATTCGGCAGAGCAGAAGTAGACCTCTTCGCGTCAGAAGAGAACGCTCACTGCCCAATATATTTTTCGAGGAGCGAGGACGCGCTAGCCCAGGAATGGCCTCGCCACCCGCTCTATGCATTCCCTCCGATCGCTCTGTTACCACAGGTAATTCAGAGGATCAGGGACGCACGCCACTCGGTGCTCCTCATAGCCCCGCGTTGGGAGAGTCAGAATTGGGTTCCGGAGCTCACGCAGCTGTCACAGACAGCCCCGTGGCCCATCCCAGTCAGAGCAGATCTCCTCTCTCAAGCTCGCGGCACGATCTGGCACCCCCATCCACGGCGCTGGGCGCTACATGCATGGGTGATCAACGACTATTCGTCGATTTGCCAGAGGGAGTAAGAAACACTATCATACAGGCTAGAGCACCTTCCACGAGAAGGCTCTATGCGTCTAAATGGTCTGTGTTCTCAAAATGGTGCACCGAAAAACAGCTGGACCCACGGTCATGCGGGGTGCCGTCTTTGCTAATGTTCCTTCAAGAGATGCTGGACAAGGGCAGGTCCCCCTCCACTCTCAAGGTTTACGTGGCAGCCGTCGCAGCGTTCGCTGAACCCCGACGCGCTCAGTCCCTGGGCAAAGACGAGTTAGTCATCCGCTTCCTCAGGGGAGCTAAGAGGATGAACCCTCCGCGGCCCCCGTCGGTTCCTATTTGGGATCTTTCTATAGTCCTCGAAGCTATGAAAGCACCCCCGTTCGAACCGCTCGAGTCTGTGGACCTAAAATACCTCTCGCTCAAAACCGTTTTCCTGACGGCTCTGTCCTCAGTAAAACGCGTAGGGGATCTTCACGCGCTCTCATCCAGCGCCGCGTGTCTTGAGTTTGGGCCGAATGACTCGGTTGTCATTCTCAAACCTAGGCATGGCTATGTCCGAAAGCGATTGGTACCCCGTTCAGGGCGCAGATTATTTCCCTATCGGCTCTGCCTGCATCCGATAGCGAGCGCGACGCCAATCTCCTCTGCCCGGTGCGGGCTCTGAGATTGTACACTACGCGCGCTGCCGCGTTCAGACGCGCTGAGCAGCTTTTCGTGTCGTTTGGGGGGCGCACCAAAGGTCTGGCCGCCTCTAAACAGACACTGTCTAGATGGATAGTGGACGCGATTGCCTCTGCTTACACATCTAAATGCCTGCCCTGCCCTCTGGGCATCAGGGCGCACTCCACTAGAGGCATGGCCTCATCGTGGGCATGGTCCTGTGGAATTTCCATTCATGACATCTCTGTGGCCGCGGGATGGGCCTCCCCGTCCACTTTTGTCAGATTTTACAACTTGGAAGTCCCCGCCTTGGAGTCAAAATTACTAGCTGTCTAACGACCAGCTCTCTAAGAAGCTGCATTTCTGAGAGTCCCTCACAACCGGTTCGCCCCTTGTGCTCTCCTTAAATGCTTTTACACTTCATGTGCCCGCTCTGCTGGCCCATACATGCTTATGTGTACATTTCATGTGCCCGCACTGCCGGCCTCATAGTACATTCACTCCACGTTAAAAATCCCCCGGTAGATCCCTGGGATTTCATGTGTGGTTTCATAGCGCGCACGGCGTTGACCAGGTGTTCCCGTAGCGTAAGCTAGCTTACGCAATACGAGAGAACCTCTCGTAAGAGAACGAATCGGTTACCTAACGTAACCTCGGTTCTCTCTAGAAGAGGGAACGAGTATTGCGTTCCCGGCCGTGCTTGCGCTACTAGCGTTTCGCTTCACGCTGAAATAAATCAACATATAAGCCTGGGAGAGACTGTTATATACCCCATGGCCACGCCCACTCTGGCGGGCCATGACGCAATGAGCGCGCGGGCGCCTCTCATTGGAAGCGGGTTCAGTCCCGCTCTCCCATAGGCTTAAGCAGTTCTCTCTGAGCGAACCAATGAGCTGCTAGCTAGCCCGCTCTAGGTCTGCCGCAGAGGAACTGCGTTGTGTATGGATACAAATTATGAAATAATTTTTGGCTTCAATATCTCAGCAAAGATGAATCTTTCCCGTAGCGTAAGCTAGCTTACGCAATACTCGTTCCCTCTTCTAGAGAGAACCGAGGTTACGTTAGGTAACCGATTCGTTTGCCTCTATAGTCTTTTACTGTAACATGTCAACAAGATTCTACAAGACATTTTCACCTGGCTATACACAAAGTTAAGATCTGTTGTGTTATTTATGCAAATTAGCACATGCGTAGTTAGATTAGGCACCGTTTGCCCATGTTAACAAACAATTTCAAAAAACTTGTAATACATTTTTTGTTTGTCTTGATGTAAGTAATCAACTCAGTAATTTTCGTGATGATATCTAAAGGTTAACAATTTTACCCTATTCACGTGAGAAAAAGAATGAATAGGCGTATGAATAGGCTATATTTGGGTCTTTTTCTAAACTTTCCCCTAATGGGATTCTTCGGGATTTTTCCTTACTCATGACATATTGAGGATACATAATCAGTTGAGTTTGCTTCTGTTGCAATTTGTTCTAGGTTGACCTCCATTTTGGCTTAAAATGACTGGACTATCAGGTGGTGAAACGTTTTATCGTGTTTTTCTGGTAATGTTTCTCTTTTTCTGCATTATATGAAAGCATTTATCTAACTTGGCGACATTACACCTTGAATGAAGTATCAGTAAAACTACAGGGGGAGGGGACGGGATGAGGAGGAGGAAGGGTCTAGCTAGCCTCGAACGGATCGAGTTAACGAGTCAATGAATCATTCAAGACAGTCACTTGTCGCTTTATATTGCCATAATGAATTTGCAGAATAAATAAATGAGGCATTTATGAAGCGCTTTTAATATGTACACCCAAAGCGCTTTACAATCATATCAAATCCAGCGTTTCTCCTCAACCACCACCAGTGTGCAGTATCCACTTGGATGATGTGATGGCAGCCACAGTACAACGGCAATAGGTTGAGAGGAGAGAGAGTGATAGAGCCAATTCAATGGATAGGAATTATTAGGAGGCCATGATTGGCAAGGGCCAATGGATGGAATTTGGAATTAAAATTGGAATTAGAATTAGGGGTTACACCCTATACTCTTTAGGAGAAGTGCCATGGGATTTTTAATGACCACAGAGAGTCAGAACCTCGGTTTAACGTATCATCCGAAAGACTGTGCTTGTTACAGTATAGTGTCCCCTCCACTATACTGGGGCATTAGGTCCCACACAGGGTGAGCACCCCCTGCTGGCCTCACTAACACCTCTTAGTTTTCCCAGGAAGTCTCCCATCCAGGTAATGATCAGGCTGAACCCTGCTTAGCATCATGGGCAACCAGTCTTGGGCTACAGGGTGATAAGGCTGCTGGCAGAATAAAATAATTGGTTATTCGTTTTGGTGAAAGGTTCAAATATTTGTTTCCTTATTAAAATGTCAGTTGATGAATCATGTAGGGCCCTATGATTTCCGCGATCACGGAATCGCGGACGGAATTGCGGAATTGGCCAATTAACGCGGAATCTAGTGTTAACGCGGAATTTCGTGGAATTTTACATATTTGGTTTGAAATTCTGTTTTTGTGTGGGAGAAGAACGTATGTCTGGTTAAAATGCAGACCGGGGGAAGCAAATCTGGGTGACACAACTAACCCCCCCCCCCCCCCCCCCCCCCCTTAAAAAGTTAAGAAACTCAACACTATAAGCCGTCAGTGGCGAGCCGAGAAGTTCGCACGTGACTTATGCACACATAGACTAATTCGCCGCCACATACTGCATACATAGTTTCCCACACATAGACTAATTCGCCGCCACATACTGCGTTTCGTTTTTTAACACTATTTAAAACACGCAGCGTATTCTTTCAGTTGTATTTCCCCGCTCTCCCTCCGTCTCTCTCACATACACACACACACAACGTGCACACCACGTCTGTCTGTGAGGCGCCGGACTGGACAAAGGCGAAGCGAACTCCGTGAGCGACACTGGGCGAGAGAGAGACAGAGTGTGACTTTATTTAAACTTATATAAACTAATCTAATTTATATTACTGGACAGTTTAAAACTCATAACCATATTTTGTTGTTACTTGAAGAGTGCAGTGTTGTTGCATCATGCAGTATTTGTCCTGAAAAGGCTACTGAGTAAATATCTGTATTACCTCAATAAATTTAAGGTCATTCCTAATTTATTTGTATTTTTTAATACATTTTAATCATTAACTTTAAAAGCACACTCTTTTTTACGACTAAAATAACAGTCAAGGGTAAAAAAAAAAAAATTCCCAAAATTAAAAAGGAAAAAATGGAATTTGGGAAAAAAATAAAACGGAATTTGGGAAAAAATAAAACGGATTTCATAGGGCCCTAATCATGCACTGTAAGACATAAGGTCAGTTTTAATTCCATGACAGCATGTTTAAGAGTAGGCTAATTTTACAAATCAAAGATGCCAAAACAACAATATTACGTATGCTTTTTTGTCAACACAGAACTGAACCAGAACTCTCTCCATCAAATGACAGTGAAACTCCGGTAATTACACATCATTTATTATCCTGATATCTGCCTAAATGTTTTTGACCCTCAGCATCCATAAAATCATGTTGATTACTTGTAATATGTGGTATTAAGTGTGTTTTGTCCAATGACTGTCTTTATGATGTTGACATTGGATTTGAGAGCTACATGGAGAAATATAGCGCATGTTTCTGTATTTTAGTCACACAGTGAAGAGTAGATGAGTGCATTATGGTACATTTTTGTGGATTTTTTTAGTCATTTTGGAGCTTCATAGCCTCAGTCCGGATTCACTTTTGTATGGATACCTCCACAAGTTTCCCTTTTGTGTTCCACAGAAGAAAGAAAGTCGAGTTTGGAACGACATGAGGGTGAGTAAATTATGACAGAATGTTCATTTTGGGGTGATTATCCTAATCCTAAACCTATAATGTCGATCCAAGCAACCCCATTTGAACGAGTCTGGAAATTTGAAATGAACTTGTAATCGAGGCCAAATCCAGCGTTTCCTCAAAGGGTCGTGTGTCAGATTGAGCGTCTGACACCAGCTGCAGAGGACACACTGTGAAACTCAGGAGATGACACACACAGATCACCTCTAAAAATACCCCTCACTCAGGAAACGGCACAAACTTGCACGCCAGGGAGCGTTCGTAGCTAGATTCGCTGCCGTATTTGTTTATCGTTCATAGCCACATCCTTCTGCTGTGATCCTTTAAAATGCAGATTATAAATATTTAAATGAAAATGTCACTGTTTGTTGTAACGTAAAATTTGATTAGACCTGCTCTGCAACGTCTGAGTGAGTTGTTTTGAGATTTTCAGATAAGTTGTTTAGCTAGGCCTACTCTCGTTTAGCTCGCATGTTTGTTTTGAACAAACAAATTAGCGTGGTTGAAACAGTCGAGCGAAAACGTTCAAAATTGGAGTGTGTAGCAAATGAGTCATATGATTTACCCTCATAATAAACAACAAGGTTTTCCTCAAAGTTTGGGATTCCTGTTGTTTTGCAGCTAGCCTAGCATTTCCTCAGAAAATAATATAAGCGTTTTAAATTGTAAACTTTTTTTTCTGCTCTCTCTGGTGTATTTTATTTTTAAATAACATGAAGGCCTATACACAAAAAATATTTATGCACACACACACAGGAAAATTGCTCAAAATTTGTTGCAAAGAAAATTTTTTTTAGGCCTGATTCTGAGACATTAGTATATAAACTAAACGTGCATGGTTAAACTAAAGCGTTTTTGTGCAAGTAAATAGTATACTGCACATCTACCATCAATAACACAGAGAAAAGGAGAAATTGTGGAGGGAAAATACAGATGGCAGCATGAAAGAATGATTGCGAAAGGCGGTAAATTTGTGAAAGAATGTAGGAGAGAGAAATAGGGCTGTTATGATGTTCCCCTTTCAAAATGACAGTGGGAGAAATGAGAAGACAGATTTGTTGCTGTTTACGAAAAGCATTATACTAGCGTCAATCTTTCCAGACTGATCTTTGTCTAAACCCAGACTGACTCTAGTATATTCTTTTAGCCATTCACAGGATTCAATAATGCTGATAAACACACATCTATTTGTCTATATTTCTTTTTTTTTTCTGTCTAAAGACTTATTTGGTCTAAAATAGGAACTAGGCACCATTCAAACCCATTTATTCATGTATAAGGGGTGAAAGTTGTCTGAGCTGTACTGTAGAAGCCAATCACTAATGTTGAGAGACTACAGATGTCTTCAGTCATGTGACTCCTGGCACACATTCAGGTTCATCTAAATTGAAATGTAATGTGTTATGACATTGGCTTCAGAGATATTATAGATCATTGTGTGTGTAAAAATTCTATGATCAATAATTTATGACAACATATGTTTTTAAATTGCTTTAACTAATCAAAATAAGTTAAGCAATTATCAACTTAGTTATACAAGATTAATATTTTTAAGTCAGTTTAATGTATTTTAAGTTGATTGTACTTAATTTAAGGCTGCAACTTTTTTACATCGAAAAAACTGTATAATTTTTAAAGAACTATGTGGGATTAATTGTTGCCTAACCATAAACATTTTGTATCTTTTATTCTATTTTATTTGGCTTTACATTGCTTATTTTACTACATTAATCTTCTCTCGTTGTAATATTTCATGTCTCCAATGCACCGGTCTGCATTGATTCAGGTGTGCACTGGTATTGTTCTGTATTGTAAGAAACCAGAATTTGTATTTATACTCATAAATAAGTAAACTTCCACTCTATAAATAAGTAAAGTAAGTATTATATAAAAGTTTTAAGTGAAGGTGGTAATTCTTGAGGTGTGATCTTGCTGTCATGGTCTTCACCCGCTAATGTTCTGTGAGGCCTTGGGCCTTTGAAAGGACCTGGTGAAAATGATGTACTGTCTGCAATTAGCATGGCTACCCAATTAAATGTGCAGCCATTCAGATGATGTGTGTGTGTGTGTGTTCACGGGTGTAGTTGGCTCTGGAGGATATGAACACACAGGGAAGATTCTTTATGCCCACGGCCAATTTGTCACTTTAATTGCACTGCTGCCTTTGCAGTTGATTATCTGCCAATAGAAACACACATACTCACACACGCACACACAAATGTGTATATAAGCAAGCTTTCACGTGAATGCACAAATGTAATGGTTAAAAGTAGCCACATGACTTCTGACAGACAGAGAATCTGCAGTGAAGTATCCCGCTAATAACTTCATCAAATTAATAAAAATTTTAGGAGCATATGTGCGTAATTAGCGACTCGCAAGCAATTTCAGATCATTAGTCGTTTTCTAAATTGATATATCATCATCGTCATCCGTGTCCATGTTGGATAAAACTTCCCCTGGACTCGAATAAATTCAGTTTTTCCAGCCAAGGCTATTATAGCCGCGGGGTTAAACAGGCCTGCGGCGATCTGCATTTACATGTAATTAGCGGCGCTGTTAAGAGTTCGGTAATGTCAGACATCATCAGCGTCTCTGCTTCTCTCTGCGGCCTTTAGGGGTTTGTGACACTAGAACGTGTGGGATGGTGCCAGTTTGCCAGAGGTGTATTCTGAGCGTGTCAGCTGTCAGAATACGTAAATATGGTGAAAGTTTTGTCTAGAAATTAAGAAAGCAGTCTCTCGCAATTCACAGTCAGTTTGCGAAAGAAAAAAAAACGTTTAGAACCGCTTTACCGTTTTTTGTTGTTGTTAAAAACCTAAACGGCAAGATAGTTGACGTTTTAAAACAATAAATAATGCAACATTTGGCACAATCTATATTAAAGCAGTAAGCCATGAATGTTATTTTGCGCTATGGTAATTTTACCTCAGGTAAGGTATGAACGCAAAGTGGAGCAAACTGATGACAACAGTAATATGAAAAAAAGGTTCATATGTTCAATAAATAAATAAAACATTTAGAATAATAATTATCAGAATAGACAATTCTACTTTTTTAGATAGTTAGCTAGTTACGGTTTAGCATAGCAAATTATCTGAAATAGATAGCTTTTTTTCTGAAATTCACCAGAATATGAAAATCATTTTATAAAATTTAATTTCTTATACATGGACACTTTGTGACTAATTTAGCTAGCAGGCTAGCATTGTACCGACAATAACAAACATTAAACTACACCTAGACGTTTACATTTTCTGAAGGAAAAACTTTTTTTTTTGCTCAAAACACGGCAGCATAATGTTTTTGGCTGTTGCCAAGGTGTTGATACGGCTCTAGATACGATTCAGTGGCTCTTTCTATGAGATTTTTATGCTCTCTGCTTCCGCCAGATGAATATATTGATATATTTAACTGTTATACTTATACTGATGTATATTTGACATATTTAGTGCTAAACGAGGTAATCAAGTTTGTTTAAACCCATAGGCCTACACGAGCAATCGTACTAGTGATGTTAGTCTAATTTTCTCATTATACTTCATTGCTTACTCCGCCCATGTTAACAAACCTAACAAGAACAAATGTTATGTGATGAATACATCTTGTGTTTTGTAGCTCTGATACTATGAAATGCAAACGTACTACCTCTCCGCCGTCGCAGAGATTGTGTGAATTGAAACGCTCTGAAAGCGCCACAGGAGATGTGAAAACACTTTACGTGCGATGATATGTCATTACCGGCCACAGCTGATATAATGACGCCGTTTTCTAAACGTGCAATTTTCACGATTATTCCTTGTCAAACTAGCAAGGAATACGGTGAGGAATGCGAAGAAAAGGCCTCCGTCTGTTTGCGCGTAAATGTAGAAGTGGCAATAGGCTCTGTGGGCATGCTGTGTGTAATCAAGCAAAAATAGACACAGGCGGTAAGCGCACTGACACAACACACACTCCTCACACCCGCACTCTGCTGTACAAGCGAGTTTGTCACTAATCTGACTCCTGTTGTCAGACAAATCGTCCTTCGTTTTCCCTGGTGTCAGACATCTCAGACTGTGTCTCATGGTTCTGTCCATCTGATCTGTTTTTTTCCAGTTTGGTAACACATTCCCGGCTTATAAAAATATGGTCTAAGAACGTTTTGCTAATGTTCATTGATACATTATTTCTGAATGTTCAAAACTTACAGTTTTTTAAATGTTTTAAAACGTTTTTTTATCGGTTATGCGAACATAAAAGGGTTGGTTCACCCAAAAATGAAAATTCCCATAATTTACTCACCCTCAAGCCATCCAAGGTGAATATGACTTTCTTTTTTCAGCCAAACACGATGGGATTTATATATTTTTTAAAATTCCTGGCTCTTCCCAGCTTTATAATGGGAGTGAATGGGGTAGCTTACCATAGATTTTGAAGCCCAAAAAAGCTCATCCATCGATCATAAAGGTAATCCATACGGCTCCATGGGGTTAATCTGAAGCCTTCTGAAGCGAAGCGATGAGTTTTTGTATGAAAAATATCCATATTTATAACTTTATAAACTAGAATGACTGGCTTCCGGTAACGGCCGTATGCGAGTCTAGTTCCGACGGAAGAGTGACCTCTGACCCGACGTATGACGTATTGACGAACCTGTAAGCGCAGAGGATAGAGCAGCACTGGTCATGAATTAGTCTAAAACGACCATTTTTAAAGAGAAATGTCGGAGGAGGTTGAGTTTGTTGACCAGCTCTTGTTTGAACCGCGAGAGGCGTCTACTCTCACCTAAGCTTACGCTACTCCTACTTCCTACGTCATGCGTCGGGTCAGAGGTCACTTTCCAGACAAAATATTTTATTGGCTCAGAAACTGCCCATAAGCAAAGCTAGCATTATTTCAAATAGCATGGTGTGCTATGCTAGCTGAGGAAATCCCATTGAGATGAATTGGAATGCTAATAGACAGCTTTCTTCAATGCTAAGTAATAGCTTCCTCCTTAAGTTATTAGTGTGTAGTGTAGCTAAATAAGGTGGATTAACTAGTTTAGCTTCCCAAGCAGTTTATGAGGTGCGGTTTCAGTTGTCTATGCACTGTATGCTGTAAACAACAAAGCAGCTTGCTAGGTTTTGGAACAGAGCTAATGTGCTAGCACAACACAGAATCTCACACTTACCTGCACCCCACCGTGACAAACTCATCGTGAGTGCAAACTCACTGCCATCGTGATTCGCACCTCAGCGGTGGCGGAAATGTGAATGCATTTCTGTGTGTGTGTTGTGTTTGGAGATCATTTCTAGCGTATCTCACTTTTGTTCTGAACCCACAGTACAGATGAAAAACATTCTCTGATTTTAATCAAACAACATGTTTTTAATGACCGGCGTCCCAAAGCACCATTTCACCATTTTAAATCTGCTGCCAAAACAGTCATTATGGCATTAATGGTGAATCAGTGGAGCGCAGGCTGGATTCCAGAAATCTTGAATCGATTCCAAAGCGGACAGCCGTTCCTTGTGGACCTCAGAGAACTTTAGACCTGTAATATAAGAAACTTCATTATCTGAGAGTGAAATGCAGGTTAGATTTCTCTCGGTACAGCTGACAACTTAATAAAAATAGGAATATATAAAGTGGCATTGGCAATTTATGAAGGTATACAGCTAGGGAATATAAAGATACAATGAGTTCTGCAGTGAAAGAACTCTTATAAAAATGTATTGTGGTGGTATAGTGCAGTGATGGTATCAGCTGGTAATACCATGGTAATTTTGAATACTTTTATGGCCTTATTCCTGAATAGTACTTTGTAATCCATGTACTATTGTATTTACATGCACTCCAAGGTACTCTCAAGAATACCATGGTAAATGTCATATAACACTGTGGTATTTTTCGTTGTTTTAACAGATAATTATTAACAAAATGTCCAAAAACTGTAAAATATTTTTCAAGAATTTATTTGTATTTCCAAATAAAAAGTACCACAGTCAAATAATAATAATAATAATAATTGTTATTATTATTTGTATTATTATTAACTAACTCTTGACAAATATACCACATTTTTTGGACATAATTTTTAAATAAATTTCTTCCATTCTACTTTGTTACTTTCCTTCCCAATTTTTTTAAACCTATTAATATTGATGAAATATTAGTTTTATTATTATTATTATTATTATTATTATTATTATGTATTTAAACAATCTACAGAAACAAATGTCTTGTTTGTCTTTCTGTCTTTCATTCTTTCCTTTTCCAAAAAAACATTATTTTTCACTTTCGTGTTTTCACTTTTACATTTTTTTCAGAAAGAGTTGAGTCTCAAGGTTGTGAATGTTAGATAAGGTCAAACTAATCATAACAGAGGTCGTTTACATAATAACATTTTTAAAGATACAGAAGCAAAAAGCAGACCGTTCAGATCTAAGAGAGAGTCAGAGAGTGGGTGGAAAATGGTCTTGTGAAACTAAATTCTGACATTTTTTTAGTGCCAGAAACCTTGACTAACGTTATAAGTGGACTTAAATGGTGTGGAATATGGCCCTTTAAATGCATCCGCATGACCCCTTAAGGTCTCAAGACATAAAAGGGGGGTTGGTAAAACTAAAGACGGCCATTGTGACCTCAAATGGAGATGGAACGATCTCGAGAGAGAGAGAGAGAGAGAGAGAGAGAGAGAGAGAGACAGAAGCTTGCACCATGTTTGCACGGCACACAGAAAAGTGTGGTGCAATAATTAGTCCTGACAGTGATGGATGCGACAACTCAAAGCTCATGGGGTTTTGTGTAAAGGCAAACACACATATAAGCGCATGTTGGAAATGTTTGGTTTTTCTAGTCCTAAAAGAAGCCAGGCTTGCAGATTTATAATCAAAATATATATGGTTGGTTGGGGGGGGGGGGGGTTCCGCTTAAAAATGCGGTAGTGATGTTGAATATCGATTGTTTCATTCCCAAAGCTGTTACTGACGACATATATCAGACTTTAATGAAATCAGAGCGTTTTTTCCTTGCAGTTTGCTTTGTTTTTTGAATAAATTCCATACGCTGCTGCAGATTAAATGAACACAGGGAAATTTACATTTCTCCAGGGTGTCTAGCATCCGTAAGTGTGCGTGCAAGAGAGGACCGCTCTGTGTTTCGGTGATAAGTTGTGCTTCCTATATGAAATAGCTGCCGGCTATCGAGTACTGGTTTATAAACGCCCTTTGAAATGCTACTCAGTTCTGAGGGTGACTAAATTCTGACCGCAATTCACCTCGTGCTATGGTAATTCGGTCACTGAGTCACATGAGCATGTAGGGTTTTGTTATGCAGTACTTGAAGATGCCTTATAAAAATTGTAGGTGTACAGCCAAAAGAGAGATAATTTAACATGTTTTACGGATCCATCTTCGTAAACATTAGCTAAACTGGTTTTATTACCATGCAACAAAAAAATGTTTACACTGTAAAATTAATGATTTTTCAAAGTTGTAAATTAAACCGATTACTTTTTACAATAAAAAAAGTTAGATAAGATTGGATTACTTTTTTACAAGAACATACTTTCAAACCAGGTTAATTTCCAGTTCTTTGTAATTGTTTGTGAAATTTACAAGCAATTTCTGAGTGGAAATTGTCTCAAAGTAAATCCTAACGCAAAATGTTTTTCAATGTATGGTGCAAAAGTTTAGGTTCTTTTTCCCCCGCTATTTCCATAGCGTAACATTATGCTAAACCGTTTTTTGTATGTTTTAAAGAAAACTAAGGCTGTAAATTTGAATGCGCCATTTAGGAACATCAGCGATTTCTAAATAAGCATTGGTAAGTCAATTTCATTTTAGTAAATAATTTTGTTCAGAAAGAATCAGTTATAAAAAGATTCTAGCTATTTGTTTGAGTCATTGCATCTGTTTTGGTAGCAAAATATTAAGCTAAATGCTACCGTTGTTTTTCGACTATAGTTTTATTAATTGTTTATCTGTTCAAGCTGTGCCAATATACTGTTTTGATTTTAAAAATATATTATCATCTGATATTTAATGTTAAAGATATTACTTCTTAAATAGCTTCAATAATAAACTACTTTTTGATATTAGCTTGTAGTGTAACTTACTTGGTAACACTTAACGGTTCCATTAGTTAACATTGGTTAACTAACATTAACGATGAGCAAAACACTTTATTTTGTTAATAAAAATACAACTGTTCATTGTAAGTTCATGTTAGCTCTTCCATTAAATAATATTAATAGAAAGAACTTTTGATTTTAATTATGTAAATGTTGAAATTAACTAAAACTATGTTTAATAAGTTAGTTTAGTTTAGAAATATTTTTATTGTTAATTTATGTTATATGAAACCTTATTGTTTAAACCTTAAGTTTTATGTAAAATTTAGCTTGACTGCAGCTGAAAAAACTGTAGCATCAAAAGCTACATTTTTAAATATCATATTTTGTTTTATAGTTACGGAATCATGGTTAGATCAATGTAACTAGCTACTAAATACGGAAGCGTATTGCATTCACTTGAGGAAAAAAAATCTACTCTGTTTTTCTGAATTAACGAGTTAATTATCTCAGAATTACGAGATAATTTTAGAATTAAAAATTCAGAATTACGCGTCATTTTTGCCGCGCGCACCTACGCGCTCGTGCGGACGCGTCGAGTATAAACAAGGCTTTGCTCCGTGTCAGCGCGCGCTCTGATCGATAAAGGGGCACAGACCTCTCCCGAATCATCTCCAGCAGTAGCAGCCTCCGATCGCACCACTAACTCCGCCTCCGTTTCCCTCGTAAGCTGATATTAGTATTTAAACATTCTCTATGATAAAAAAAAGTTTGTGAAAAAAAATATTTTAATAACATGGTTTTGGTGGTTCTAATGACAACTATAACCGTCACACCCCTAGTTCCACGCATAGACAGTAAAAGAAATGGACACAGCGACCCCATAGATTTCAACGGAGAAAGTTGAAGCCCATAAAAGCACTCACTTCCTGATAGCCAAGCGCACTGCGCAGGCTCAAACTGAGCTTGACGACGTAGATGTCACGTGAGCAACCGTTCTGACCTTCTAGTAGCTGTGCCGAGACAAATCTGAATTGAAATCTGAAACAAATCTGTTGTTGAAATATTTTGTCCCGTTGCTTTAATGAACTCTCTATCTATGGGCTTCTCCCTCGACTTTATGCCTCCATGTCCACCCGATTGCCTCATAGACAGTAAACGATTGCCTACGAGCTTCTACTTCTGTCTATACGGTAATTTCTCTACTGTGCGACAGAGCGTACTGTTGTTATGACGCAATCGTTAGCCTATTTTTACAAAAACGGCTTCTACGGGACCATAACGTAAGATACAAAGTAATGGAGCCTTTTATCCATTGTCCCGTTTCTTAAGAAATAAATAATGGACAAATTGAGTCTTTGGACGCCTCAGATGTAAAGTTATTCGCTGTCAAAGTGACGCCAAAATGAATGGGAGTCAATGGGATGCTAACAGTAGCTGATAGCCAGCTACAATGGCGGCCCCCAGAGGAAGCTTCAGTTTCCGACGGATGGATTACCCCCTTGGTTCCACGGCGGCATCCATCTTTGTAAATGTACAAAATCTGCTTCACCGTCGCTGTGCTGTCGTCATCGTGTAAAGCCCGCCCCAACGTTTCTGATTGGTGCCGCGATTTCGACGGATTAGAAATGGGTTTGAATGAGCTCTTTGCCTGACCCTTGCAAAGCAAATCTAAATTTGCCGGAAGTTGTCTGGGTTTTCCCAGGCTACTACTTTGTAGGCTACCAAACAATTAAACTGCTTAATGGCTTTCAAATCTAGGCTATATTCATTTCCAGTTGGTAAGGAATAGATAGGCCTACTCTAAGAAAGGAAGTTAAAATCCGTTTGTAAGCATTTATTGTCTGTTAAATAGCACTTATGAGTGTATCTGTACCTGTAAGATTAAAGCATTATGTCACGGTTTGCCTCAGGCAGGGCTTTGCTTTGGCGTGTTTGTTTGCAGAGATCTGAAACGGGATTAATTTCCTAATCCTTCATTGAAACCTCCACCTCCCAAACCCTCAAATTAAGCAGCACAGAAACCGGAAAAGCTGGTTGCAGATCAGGCCACATCGTCAAACACTTAGTCACGCGTGAGTGATTTCAACCTAGCATGTGAGATCAACATCCAACACCAAAGAATTTATTTATTATTCCACATCCTTTTTTATGAGGCCATTTGGTTTCTATCGTATAGCCTAAAGAATGAATAATTTGATAGCCAGACGACATATGACAAGCCTGACTTCAATATTTGTGTAACATTTAAATTCAGAGATGTGTTAGCCATCAGATAATTTCCATTTGACTCCATTAATTCACGGACTGCCGCACAAACCCCTGCTGTCATAACGGCTGTTGTACATCAAAACATATCGCGGCACTGAACAAGACTCCTACGTATTGTTAATGAAACTCATTTAAATGAGTCATTTATCAGGGCAGAAACACAGCTGTTCGCCTCTCCGAGCCCTGAAATCTTCATCAGAGATCTAAATTAAAAAAGCTCGTATTATTTCTCGAATGGACGGTTGGGGGTTGCTGAGATCTAAGAGCTTTTTATTCCTTGCTGAAAAGTAATTAATTGTGTAGCAGCAGAAATACTAACTTGTTTTCTGCCTTATTTTGCATTGACATGTCAAGATATTGTAGGCTACAGTACGTCCAAACAAATGATTATTTCTTATTTTAAAACCAGGCTTTTAAAAAAAGCTATGACATTAAATACCTGCTCACTTCACATGTTAACCTCATCTCTAGATAGAGTGGCACATAATACATTTTCTGTGTAAAATATTGTTTTAATGAAAATTTGTGTTATGTAGCAATTGTATTATATAAACAATAGAAATATACGTTCAAAAAGCAATGTAGTATGTTTAAAAGCAATATAAATAAAAATAATGTACTATATATATATATATATAATTCATAGATTCTATTAGTTAATTAATAATAATAATAATAATAATTATTATTATTATTATTAATAACAGTTATAATATAATTATAGCGTACTATAATATCATGATTATTGTAATTTCTCAATATAATGAAACTGTGTGTGTGTATATATATATATATATATATATATATATATATATATATATATATATATATATAATTATATAGTATTATTTTTAAAAAATATTTATTAAAAAAATAGCTATTCAATTAATTATTGATGTATACATATATATTTATAGTACACTGTTGAATTAAAAAATATTAAATACACTTTTGAATAAAAATATATACTAATTATTATCATACTAATTAAATAAAATATTATAATTTTTATATTAAAATATTATAAAATATGTAATATAAAAATATAGAATATTAATGTATTCACATAATTATATTGATATTAATTATATCACTATTAATTTAATATATAATTATTATTGTTATATGTATGTATTTATTGTTAAGCGTATAGATAGTTAGATATTCTATTAATCATAATTATTTATGAATAACTTATACATTTATGGATACTATATATATATATATATATATATATATATATATATATATATATATATATATATATATACATACATTCATATAATTAATATTAGAAATGTATTAATTAATATTATTCACCATAATTGTTTATTAAATAAATAATAGAAACTAAAATATGAGTGTGTATTGTTATGATGTTTAAGGCATATAGCAGAATATATGGTTATGCACACATTTCAATCTTATTATCGTTCTATTTATTAGTTAAATTCCAGTTACACACTTTGTCTTTGTTCTGTTTTTAAGCTCCTGTATTTCACGGATGACATCACCTCAGGGTGTGTTTCTCTTCTGTGAGGATGACCTGCGGGTTTGATCTCCCTGGATCAGCCCCATACTGTTTGACATCATGTGACACCCGCTGAACCACTGACACACTGAAACAGACAGGTGTGTGTGTGTGTTTCTGTAACGTTCAGGGACGTGACCCACAAACCTCCCTATACCTGCCTTACGTGTGTGTGTTTGTGTTTTTAACCTTGAAGGTCAGGCTCAGGTGCAAGCGCGTTAATGATGTGTACATGCCCTGCGGATCAACTCTCACTTGTATTTGATCTTTTGATATTTGCTTTGGTTTTTGGGTAAAAAAAATAACGGAATGTGTGCAAATAGATGTAAAGCTCTGCACGTTTGCTGACACAATAAAATAAATAACATCAGACAGCAGACAAAACAAAACAAAAACACTGGCTTTCAGGTCAGATTCCTCTTTAAAGTGTGTTTCAAATGATTCAACATAAACACTCTTTGTTCTTGGTTTCATTTGAGTACAGGTCGTATAATGGGTAACCAATGCAAACTAACTAATGCAACTGTTTTCTCTTACAAAAAAATACATTGATGCTGCTTTGATACCATACTATGGAACAGAATGATTACCATATTATGCCCAAAGAATACAAAACATGGTCTAAAAAACATAGTACTATGATGTAATCTACCATTAGATTTTTGATGTATTGTATTGTATTTTACATGATGAATAATGTGGTACATTGGTATCAGATAGTAATATTAGATCTAGACCACGGTACTCTTAAGGTACATTTTCAAAAAACAACATAGAATAGTATAAACATTCTGATGTTACAAGTAAAATTGATGACTGTTTTTATTAAATGACTGATAAAACAGTGAATTGATTGTATTGATTGATTGTATATATAAATGATGCTAGTCCTAATCTAAAAATATACAGAGTACGGTTCCAAAAATGATGGTAGCGTGGTACTTTTTTGCAGCTTTTTGTTATATATATATATATATATAAATATATATATATATATATATATATATATATATATATATATATATATATATATATATATATAGTATATATATTTATATATATATATATAGCTTTTTAAAGCAATAAAATATATGCTATATCTAGCTTTTACACCATATTTCTGTAACACTATTGTAAATATATAACTTTTATATATACTTTCATACATAGTATTGGGGGAAAAAAACAAAAAATTATTAGATGTTTGTCATATCGGTTCTACGATACTGCTTTTTACGTCTTTTTGGGCGTATCCCATGGTATTTTTGTAAGTATTTTGGGGTACACCATGTAAATACCACAGTACATGAAATTCAGTAGCTTGTATTGATCAAAGTACCATGGTATTACCATCGGATACCATCATTGGAACATGTTCCTGCCAAAGATTGAGGATTGTGGAGATGTTGTTTCAGATACGTTGCCACTCTTGGTTTTAAAGGACATCTTTTCAGTATTTTTGTGTTGACAGCGCAGTTTTTCATGATGTTAGCTTTTGGGACGGCTTTGATGCAGGAAGGGTGGGCTGTCGCTGGGAGTTTGGAGTGTGTTCGGTGACGAGGAACATAACAGAGTTATTTCTATAGACAGGACAGTGAGGAGAAGCCTGAGGAATGAACACGCAAACCGAGACACATCGAGTGCTGCAGGGACATCCGTCCCCAGACGCTCCAAATGGACACAGTAAGGAAGAGGTCACGTCTATATTTGGCAAGGTCATCAAAGAGCCTGAAGGTAAAACGAATGATGTTTCATACTTGTGTGATTTTGAAAATGAGGCCTTGTTGAACTCATAGGGAGGAATAATGACACATTAATGATGTGATGAGCTGATGTTAGGAGAGGGTGAGGAAGTGAATACTCTTTTAGAGGAGGAGAGGGACATCTCTCCATCCAATCTCACCTGTTCGGCTCTGATAGCTTCAGAATAAATGTATGACCACTACAAAAAACATCTTGTCAGTAATGATATATGAAAAAAATATGGTTGCTAATTTAAATTGTATTGGTTAAAATTCTAAAGTTATATTTGTTGTATTAATTTAAAGGTTATGAATTTATGCTTATTTCAATAAAATATTAAAATTGTGTCTGAAAGGGTTCTAAAATAGTCTCTAAAATATTTAGTTACTTTTTGTCACAGTATATATATACAGTATACATACTATAAAGAAAGTACATATTTAATATGATCTCATATTGCCATCCTAACTAACATCAATGTAGTATAGTTTACTATTTTTTTATTATCATACTTTAAATTAAGAGTAGCAGTTTGAAAGTATCTTCCCCACCATTAAAACCCCTCTCTCTCTCTCTCTCTCTCTCTCTCTCTCTCTCTCTCTCTCTCTTTCTTTTCAGACAGGTGAAAGACCCCTCAGAGGGTCTTTCACCTGTCTCCTAACAGCTCCCAGAATGCAACACTGCACAGAACAACACAAGCCTGGCAATTAGAGAAATGGAAACTGGAGTGCTCTTCCGAGAGGGGAAATAATTGGATGTTAGAGCGCGTATGTGTGGACTGACTTGATTTACTTTTCTCATAGCAATTACTGTCGTCAAATTAAATGCAGCAATTTCAGCATTATTGGAATCGTTACCTTTACGCCCCTGTAGTTTATTACAGACTTTCTTATTTGGACACTGCGGATGAATGAAAGTAAGCGGTCAGTGGCTCAAAATAGGATTTCTTTGCTAAGATAAACGTTCTTGCTGCTTTAACGACATTTTCCATGCTCTCCTTTTGTCAAACTTCCAATAGACGGCCACATTCCCATTGTGAGCACACCTGTTTCGTTTGTACAAACATGCGAGTCACCAAACAAAACTCAACGACACCTGTGCAAACAAACTCAACCTAATGTACGTTTCTTTTTCCCCTTGTTCTTTTAGAAATCAAACAGGCTCAAGGAAACACACAAAAAGACAAGGACAAAAGTCAGAGGATGTGGCAAACAAACATACAGTATGTTATGATATAGATGATTGAGCGCACACTGTACGTTTAATAAAAATAATAATAATACGTTTATTTTATATAGCGCCTTTCACAAACCCAAGTTCGCTTTACATAGAATTTTATTCACACTTTGTTTATCTGTGCATGTTTATTGTTCAGGTTTATTTTCTAGGTGATATAATTAGTTTTGAAATGTAAACATTATGTATTTTAAAAGGTATATTATACATTCAAATATGATAAAAAATGTAAATAATAAATATAAAAATCAATCGTAGTGTATATATATATATATATATATATATTTAATGTTTAGTCATATTTTTAGTATATAAGTATCCAAATACAAACCATATCGCATTTGTGTATGTGGTTAAATTTTTTTTAGGTGATATTACTTTTGAAAATGTGTGTTGTGAATGTGCTGTGTTTTATACATTAAAAAAACTAATCAAATATTAAATAATAATACAAATTTTATGTTTGTCTATAAACTACGACTGGTTTGTGTTTGGAAACTTTCCACATCGCGTCTGGTTGTGACATGGTGTCAAGGTGACAAATGCAAACCAATATATGTGTGTGTGAAATCGTCACACCATAGAGTGTTTTTAAAACTTCCATCCGAATTTGACCTTGCAAATCCCTCCTCTAATTCCATCTGTTTATCAGTACTTGTTGATGGAGGGCAGCAGACTCTGGATTTAGAAGAAAACCTTTATCGAGTCCCATCGCCTTTGAAATGGATGACATCGATCGCGTAGCCAGAAGATTGTGACCCTCCTGCATTGTGACCCCTCCTGCCCTGGAGGACGATCAATGGACCCGCGCTTCACTTCTCCAACATCAGCAGAGGATTAAACAATCTCCCAGAACAACACAATTAACTCCGATTTACCTGACGTCAATATCTAGGTACACACTACAGAATGCACATAACACTTGAGAAATCATTTACATTTTTGCATACTACATGCCAATATTAAAGGGGTCATGACAAGATTTGTATCATTATTCTTCCGCTTCTTTTTCCTTTCTGGAAATCTATGGCAGCCAATAGAACCGTATGGTAAAAAGTTGTTAATTTGGTACACAGATAGAGGTCAGTCCAAACTTTCACCACAGTAAATTTGATTTAGTCTCTAACTGAATCCCTCTAGCGCCACCAACTGTCCAAAATCTCACCTACATTTATGCTAATAACTTTTGAACCGTAAGGGCTAGAAACAAAATTCACTTTCCCTCTGATACCTTGGCTTAAGACGTTTCGATTGCAGTTGAAAATGTTCTAGAAAAAAAACAATTTTTTTTTTGGAAACTCCTCAGATCATGTTGGCAAAAAAAAAAATCAAAAGCTTTTTGATAAACCCAACCGTTCTCGAATAATGCGCAAACGAATTTGAAGAACATGCCAAATGATATCTAGGCTATACTAGGCTATATCATCCCAACGCTTTAACGTATTGAAACCGAACTTGGTGCATGTCATGCTACATGAGGCTACATGAAGCGTTTTGGCACAATTTACCAAATTGAAAGAGTTGCCATTTTGAACGCTAATTTTACAGCATTTAACAATTACAAAATAGCAGAAAAGTACCTTTACAACGCAATAGAAGTGATTCAACTTTAAGATTCTACACCGAATCACTTCTTTGAGTATGCAGTATAATAAATACTTTATAACATTAAACTATTTACAATCTCAAACACCAATTTTACAGAATTCAGTGTATACAGTATAATGTAGAAATAGTATTGCTTTAATTAACATAAACGATTTGAATAATTTAAGATTGGAAAAGTACAAATAACACCAAAGCGCGTTTGTGTGAGTTCATCTTGATCTGTGAAGTGTGTAAATGGTGGTGGGTTTAAACAAAAGGTAGAATTGAGGAAAACCGCTTTTGACAGATCAGAAAGAGAAACCTCTTTATTTTCCATCAGGATCAAATGAGTGGTCTTGAAAGACCAGCAGACTGTTGTCCGGAGCCGTCCACATCAAAACGAGTTCTTTGAGTGGCCTTGCTTTTCACCAAAGCGTTATTCTCTCCTAATGGAGAACTGAAAGCCGCCGCAACCTCTGAGTTAACCTCCACCGAGTCGTAGATGCTCCCAGGATAGATAATTTCACCTTGTAGTTTACTATTTACCTCTTTGCAGATGCACAGCACATAACCGCTACACTACAGCATCACAAACAACATGCATTTGATTGGCAACATGAATGTAAGTAGGTTTTGCTATTCTCATGGGCTTTGCTTAAGGATATCAAAACAGTATTGTGTGTTTGTGTGTACTTGTAGAAAGGGTTCCCACAGCTCAATTGGGGTGATTTTTTTGGGTTACTAAAGTTGTTTAGCATCCATACAAGGAAGCTACACCAATGCATTTCTACCGTACAACACCCATGAGGTTTGGATCAGGCTTTTTAAATGAGCCTAGCTCCACTATCTACTCATTTATGCTGTTTAATCTGCATCCTTTGGGTGTTAGGAGTACTACTATGAGCCTGATAACTATAAGGCAGTTCTTGAAGGGATAGTTCACCCAGCAATATAAATTCACCCTCATGCCATCCCTGATGTACTGTATATGACTTTCTTTCTTCAGATAAACACAAAGATCTTTAAGAAAATAATCAATCTCTTTGAGTCCATATTATGCAAGCATTAGCCTCTTTTAAAACCACACACAGCGAACGTGATGGTAATCCATACGACCCCAGCGGATGAATCAATGTCTTCTGAAGCAAAATGATAGGTGTGTGAAAGAAAAATACTAGTATTTTAAACTTTTTTTTTTACTATAAACCACCGCTTCTGGCCAATAGTTAGACTAAGCGCAGTTTACTTGACATTAACGTAAGTGCGTTGTGAATTTTGGACGAGAAGTAACACGGAAGCACAGAGGACCGGCATTTCTCACTTGAGCTTCACAACACACGTATGTTTATGCCAAGCTGAACTTAAGGGCCGTGACACGCCAAGACACGTAGGCGCAGGACACATGCTAGTAGACAGTCACCTTTAGTCCTTTTGGTGTGTTCAAGCGCAGCTTCTTTGTCTACATGAAGCCAGCGCGAAGCGACAACACAGTTGGCTTAAAGTTGCAGAAGTGATGGTTTATTAGCGTTAACTAAAACTATAACCATAAAAAAAATTCCATAACTTGAAGTAAAATATACGGAGCCTTGCACATGACATGCAGACAAAAATGTATATATCGGTACCACGAATTAAGATTTTGTTCTCTCGTTTTATTAAATCGTGGTCATGAATTAAGAATTTGTTCCCACGACCTATAAATTCGTTCCCTCGTTTTGATTTAACTAAAACAAGGGAACAAATTATTACAACGAGGCCATGATTTAGTAAAACGAGGGAACAAATTATTACATCGTGCCCACAATTTACTTAAAACGAGGGAACAAATTATTACATCGTGCCCACAATTTACTTAAAACGAGGGAACAAATTATTACATCGTGCCCACAATTTACTTAAAAACGAGGGAACAAATTAGTAAAACATGCTGACGTATTACTAAGTCGTGCGAACGAGTTGTTAATTCATGGCTTCGATTATACATATATTTATCCTGCATGTCAAGTACGGGGCTCAGTAGAAATAAATGTTAACTGACTTAAAATAAAGTATGAACATTGTAGTTTAGCTGTACTAAAATAAAAACCTAAAACAAATACATAAAGACAAATAAAACTATATAGATATATTTAAAAAATAACAATAAAAATGACAAAAACACAAAATTACTAAAACTACAACTGAAATTAAATTGAAAATAGAAAAATATTAAAACTATAATAGTTAATCAATGATACTAAAATAACACTGGCTTCAAAACAGGTTATTTCTTTAATAAAAATTCCCATAGACTCGAGGTACAATCGGTCACTAATGTGTTTGTTTTTTAAGGCGGGGTCAGAAAGAAAGGGTAAATTTAGGAACCGCTACTAATCTAAAGTGGCTGAGTGTGTTTGCATCATTAGTATCAATGGAGCTGTACAGAGTGTGTCTTTCACCCTCAAGGCACATGTACAGCATGATAACACCAGATCCATTTGTCAGATCAACTTCCCAGCAATTAGACGAGCTCGTGGCCCAGCCATATCAAATCAAATCACTCTGACGAATCTACTGTCTTTTTGTCCCCCTGGCTCGACTGACTCTCTTTCTCTGTAGTCGAGTTCAGACATGATGCCAGCTCTCAGACAGATTCATTAACTGCTTGGCTTCGTCGTGTTGAAGGCTTCAGTCAACATCTCATGTGATGTTAAACTCGACATCTTGATGTGGCGTGACAGCAAACAGACCTCTATTATCCTGCATTAAAAAGTGAATTCTCAATTCATATCTCAATTTGATGTGCAATTATAAGTCATCAAGATAAATGATTTTTTTGTGCGTTTATTGTAATTCCATTTAGTGCCACTAGGGTTATTATCGTTAACTGAAACTATGAAAAATGTACTGTAGTAGTAGTATGGGCGCTGGGTGTTTGTGATAAATCCATTTTTGTTTTGAAAAGCTTGTGTTTGTGAAAAGGTTAGTGTGTCGTGTTTGTTGCTATGTGTGTTTGCTTTCCGCATGATGTTAATTCCAGGTGATACGAGTGAGTAGCAGAATCAGGTCAGTGATAATCGAATATTTCCCCTCATCTGGACAATAAAGGTCAATGCTCGTACCTAGACATATCAGCCCCAGGACACCTACTGTACCTCACTGTGTGTGTCTGTCTGCCTCTGAGTGTATGAGTGCGTGTTGCAATAATACACCATGACGAAATGCTTTTCTGTTCTATTTTTATATGATCCACGTTATGAATTTTAATGCTTTCTGCAGTCAAATTCACCCAGTTATGTCAACATGTTGAAGTACTGTTGAACCATCACCGTATGTCATCCAACGAGAGTGTATGTCATCATTATTAATACTTCTAGTGTAGTTATAGGTTTTGATTGACACAAGCATTTTTTTTTTGACAAAGTTTTGTCATAAAAGTAGCAATTTTTCTTCAACTCCCGACTCCCACAATAGGAATCGATTCCACTCTAATCCATTTACTTTACATCAAAACAGGGCCAGGAATACAAGATTGCAGTCATTATTACACACTAATTTATTTTCCCTGACACAAAGCCTTAAATTCCCCTTATTAAAACAACACTCTTTTAGGCTGACTGTCCAAATTAATCCAATTTAGCGAAGATATGACCTTGAAATGATGTGTAGTTATTAGTGGTTGGATGAGCAGCGGGTGAGCATTCTCCGTCTTCATTAGTTATGGCCATGGCCATATTCCAGGATGACAATGTCAAGATTCATCATATATATATATGCTTTATATCAGCATCGGCCATCAAAAAAACTATTTTGGTCGAGCACAGTTGTTATCAACATTGTTACCTTGCCAATACTTAATTTTACAGAGGTAAAGGTCACGAGAAACAGCTATGGTCGAATATTATGTCAGAATTAAATAAGAGGGAAGATATTGGCTGCATCCGAAATCCCATACTCCCCTACTATATAGTAGGCGAAAACCAGTATGTGACAAAAGAAGTATGTCCTAATTCACAGTGAGATTCTGAAGTGTGCATACGATGGACTCTTTACTATCCCAACATCCAATGAGGCCACGGGAGAGGATTTAGAAGCGACACAACTAACCCTGGTTGGTCACATGATCATGAAAGCATTGAGAATGTAGCACGTCCAGATTACATTCACACAACACTTTCATACTATATAGAACATACTTTTTTAGCGGTCGTGAAGTAATTACTTGTTCAAAATAAGTACATACTCAAGAAAGTGAGCGATTTCGGACACAGCAACTCCCCATCACTAACTAGTTGTGCACTTTGAACATTTGTGAAATACACTAAATACTGTATATACACTCACCTAAAGGATTATTAGGAACACCTGTTCAATTTCTCATTAATGCAATTATCTAATCAACCAATCACATGGCAGTTGCTTCAATGCATTTAGGGGTGTGGTCCTGGTCAAGACAATCTCCTGAACTCCAAACTGAATGTCAGAATGGGAAAGAAAGGTGAATTAAGCAACTTTGAGCGTGGCATGGTTGTTGGTGCCAGACGGGCCGGTCTGAGTATTTCACAATCTGCTCAGTTACTGGGATTTTCACGCACAACCATTTCTAGGGTTTACAAAGAATGGTGTGAAAAGGGAAAAACATCCAGTATGCGGCAGTCCTGTGGGCGAAAATGCCTTGTTGATGCTAGAGGTCAGAGGAGAATGGGCCGACTGATTCAAGCTGATAGAAGAGCAACTTTGACTGAAATAACCACTCGTTACAACCGAGGTATGCAGCAAAGCATTTGTGAAGCCACAACACGCACAACCTTGAGGCGGAAGGGCTGCAACAGCAGAAGACCCCACCGGGTACCACTCATCTCCACTACAAATAGGAAAAAGAGGCTACAATTTGCAAGAGGTCACCAAAATTGGACAGTTGAAGACTGGAAAAATGTTGCCTGGTCTGATGAGTCTCGATTTCTGTTGAGACATTCAGATGGTAGAGTCAGAATTTGGCGTAAACAGAATGAGAACATGGATCCATCATGCCTTGTTACCACTGTGCAGGCTGGTGGTGGTGGTGTAATGGTGTGGGGGATGTTTTCTTGGCACACTTTAGGCCCCTTTAGTGCCAATTGGGCATTGTTTAAATGCCACGGCCTACCTGAGCATTGTTTCTGACCATGTCCATCCCTTTATGGCCACCATGCACCCATCCTCTGATGGCTACTTCCAGCAGGATAATGCACCATGTCACAAAGCTCGAATCATTTCAAATTGGTTTCTTGAACATGACAATGAGTTCACTGTACTAAAATGGTCCCCACAGTCACCAGATCTCAACCCAATAGAGCATCTTTGGGATGTTGTGGAACGGGAGCTTCGTGCCCTGGATGTGCATCCCACAAATCTCCATCAAATGCAAGATGCTATCCTATCCATATGGGCCAACATTTCTAAAGAATGCTTTCAGCACCTTGTTGAATCAATGCCACGTACAATTAAGGCAGTTCTGAAGGCGAAAGGGGGTCAAACACAGTATTAGTATGGTGTTCCTAATAATCCTTTAGGTGAGTGTATAATACATGTTGTCATAACAGACCATTAAAGGTGCAATCAGTAAAAATTTTGACTATCTATTAACAGAAATGCAAAATGACATCCATAACTATGTTTTCAGTGGTGTATAAAGAACTTACTTAATAAACCGTAATGTTTTTATTACCTTAGAATGAGACATTTATATCTACATAACCGCGGGCACCCCCTTCTATGAAGGTTGACATATTGTGACGTCATGTTTCTACTGTAGCCGAACGCGCACAAACAGCGCTACAGAGCGCGTTTCGTCACTACCTTGAAAGAGAAGCCGCAGAAACCTAGAAGCTAGCCATAAACACTGTGAGTAGTGACTTTTCCCTTGTCAGTGGTGTAAAATATGTAGTTGGATTGTTTCATGTAACTTAGTTCTCCCTCGCTGTGTTATGGCTTTGCTACGTGGGGATAAATGTGCTGGTTACGTTCGTGAGACAGCTGATTAGTACTCTTGTCATTGACCATAAAACAGTAACGTTACAGGAATCACCAACCCGTCGATCTTGGAAGCATTTTAGTCGATCGCGAAGAGTTTTCAAAATCAGAGAAAAAAAGCCTATTGTGTGTAGGAAATCTAGGGGATGCGGAGGCGCGCGCGCTGTTACAATCATGTCATTTTTGCCGCGCGCACCTTTGGGCTCATGCGGACGCGTCGAGTTTAAACAAGGCTTTACGCTTTAACCAGCTCAGCCACAGTAACAGCTCATATTTAGCCAGCTAAACTTTTACTTGCAGCTACCCTGTTAGAAAAAAATATATAGTTGTCTAGTTTAATGTGGTTCTTCTCTCTCGCTGTATTCTGGGTTTAGACAATCAGCTGATTACTATTATTATATTATGTATTAAGACCCTCGATCCTCACCTGACTATGGCTTTGTAAACGTTATCCATGATGTGGTGTATAATGGACTGTGGTACAGAAACAGTGACAATGTTACACACTCTTGGCTTACTCAGGGTATTCTCTGCTGTCTCAGACGACGATATGTTTGTCCCGTTTTAGCCACCGTAGCTTCTTCGCAAGGGAGGGGTGAGCAGTGGGCTGAGCTCTTAGTCCAAACTCGCAACCGAACCGCTAGATGTCGCTAAAAATCACACACTGCACCTTTAAATGAAATAAATAAATAAACAATGGAAAAATACAATAATAATAATAATAATTTGTTACATAGCGCTTTTCTTGGCAAGGGGGAATCTCCTCAACAACCATCAATATATCTTATGGGGCACTTTAAAGGTTTCAGTCAAATGATATGAACATATCATATGACACTGTTTTTATGACGGTTTCATTTTCTTGGTACGTTTCCAAACAGCTCAGCTGATACTCCCACCACTTGTGTTTCGCAATACTTGGGTCAAGAAAAACAGAAAGAAAGCTAAACTTACTATATGAAAACCTTTCATGTTTTCTCTGTTTCAAACAATTACAGATGCTGGTCGATGGAGCGTGAGAGAAAGGCAACATCAAAACCATGTGTGCGTATGTTCACCTGGTGTTGCACTCGCTTGACTGACTCTGGAAATCGATGGACTTCAGGAGTTACAGTGTTACCGACTGCAGTTCTACCAGTACACTCCAGTTCACAGACAGGCCGTTTTATTCCTGGTACTGTCACAAGCACTGAACATCCACGGCAACAATGTTTACTTGTACTTTGTTCAAATCGTCAACACAATTTACCAACGAAACGCTTAATATATACTCTGGTTTTATTTGTTTGTACCCTTTCACATAATTTGCAACAAAAAACTTGTAAACGTGTACTTTTTTTCAAATCGTCACCACTATACAACAAATGCTTAATATATACTTTGACAATGTTTATTTGCACTTTGTTTGAATGGTCACCTCAGTTTACCAACAAAGCACTTAAACTACACTTTGTACTTTTTTCGATAATTTACAGAACAAGAAAAAACTTTACAAATCTGCTCTAACATTGTAACAGTAATTTGCAAACAACACCCTAAATATAACAATACTATAACAATGTTTGTTTGTCACCAGGGGTTGCAAACAAAGCGCTAAGTATTTGCCCTGACCATTTTTTGTGCTTCGTCATGACTTGCTTTTTGTTTGTACGTTGTTCAGTTACCGCGGTTTGCGAACAAACCCTAAATAACCACTAAAACAATGTTTGTACTTCATCCTACTTGTCACCACAAGTAACAAACAAAACGCTAAATATCCTCTTTAACAATGTTTGTTTTGACTTCTCACCACAAGTTGCAAACAAAAACCTTAATATCCACTATAACAATGTTTGTTTGTGCTTCATCCGATTTGTCACCACGGGTTGCAGACAAATCGCTAAATATCTGCTTTGAGAATTTGTTTTTGTACTTCGTCTGACTTGCTTTAACAATGTTTGTTTGCATTTTGTTCAGTTGCTGCAATGTGCAAACAAACTCTAAGGATACACTACTTAATCCGATTTGTCACCAGTCACAAACAAAATGCTAAATATCTACTTTAACGTTGTTTGGTTGTACTTCCAACCACAAGTTGCAAACAAAATCCTTAATATCCACTATAACAATGTGTGTTTGTGCTTCATCCGAGTTGTCACCATGGGTTGCAGACAAAGCGAAATATCTGCTTTGACCATTTTTTTGTACTTCTGTGCTGTGTAATTTTCTTTTTTTTTGTTCTTTATCTCGTCACAACAATCTGCAAACAAACTAAACAGCCATTTTGTTTCACTTGTCAACCCAGTTCCCAATCAAAATGTTAAATATCTGTTAGTACAATGTTCAACTTGTCCCCACAAATGCATGTTTAGCTAAAGAAAAATGATTATCTGTTGGCATTAGCCACAATTTTGTTTCATAAAGGGATGCTTGAAGGTCCAAAATGTGTTATATTGTTTGTGAATGTTGGAGGAAAAGTCAATCCGATCTGCATTTTATTGTTGTATACGTGTACAGAGGTGTCGTGTGGCGGCCCCGTTCCCCTTTATCTGTCAGGGTTCGAAACACACATGCCGTGCATAATGTGTGCTGATGGAGGCAGGTTAAGACCCCACAAACGCGTGTGTGTGTGTGTGTGTGTGTGTGTGTGTGTGTGTGTGTGTGTGTGTGTGTGTGTGTGTGTGTGCGCATGATGCATGTTGAGAGGGGAGGTTAAAGGGGTAGAGTCTGGGAGTGTGTGAGAGTGTTTTGACAGTAGCACTGCCATCAGCTGCATACTGTATAGTGTGTCTGAGTTTCATCGTATTTCCCTCAGGTAAATAAGGCATGCCTCCTCTACCAAACACAAAGACTACATTAGACCCCTCACACAAACATAATATTATTTATCCATGATTTTATGCTTTCGGTACTATTCAAATTATTCAGAAGTTCTTACTGAGCAAGATAATCTTATGGCACTTTTCCACTACACAGTACCAGCTCACCTCGGCTCGCCTTTGTTTGGTTTTCCACTGTGTAAAAGTTGTACCTGTACCTGCTTTCGGGTACTTTTTTTAAATCACATCCGGCGAGGTTCTGAGCGAGCTGAGGCGATACTAAAATGTGACGTGAAAACAATGCCGACTGCTGATTGGTCAGAGAGAATTGTCACTATTCACTGCGTCATCATTGCACGCGCCAGATGGAGTATCCAGAATAACCCCGCCATTTAAAGACAGATATTTCATGATAGGGTACAGGAGGCAGGGCGAGAATGGAATCTGATGGGGTTATTGGGAACAGAAGGAGAAGGAAAGGGGATAAGAATCACCAGGAAGGCATTATTTAAATTTATTAAAGACACTGGGTTGGTGAACAGAATATGAGAGTATCCTAATATGATACCTAATAGGGTTTATAGTTGAGTGATATGATGTTACACACTCCAGTGCAGTAGGTGGCGGTATGCACTTTAAGTTGTTTGCAATCCGCCATTAACTAAGAGAAGAAGAAGAAGAACCCCGCCATTTTTAAAAAGTTTGGGCAGAGAGGTAGTTACTAAACTTACTACTATTATTATGGCAACTCGGAAGAATACGCCGTGGTCAAACGAGGAGGTGCAGACTTTCCTTTGTTTGGTTGCCGAAGAGAGGATCCAGCGAGAGCTTGATGGAGCAACGAGGAACGAAAGGCGTCGCTATGACGACCGGGTACTATTTGTGGCGGTACTGTCTGCAATGGAAAACGGAGCGAAAACGATCCGAGTCGAGTCGAGCTGGTACTGGTCATGGAAAAGCGCCATTACTGTGTGAACTATGTGTAATTTATTTCAAAAACACAAATCTTTTTAAAGCGGATAACGTTAGTGTTTTTTGCAAATTCTGTTGAGAATTCAAGCAAAGTACAAAGAAACGTTAAAGCAGACACTTATCATTTATAAGGTAATAGGCAAAGGTATAAACAATTGTTTTAAAGCTGATATATAGCGTTTTGTTTGCAAATTGTATTGGCAAGGTGAATAAAGAGCAAACAAAACTTGTTTAGCTAAAGGAAATTATATGTTAACAGTCTGTTTACTTATTACAAAAACATATGTAGGCCTACTAATACTGCACAAATATTGTCAAAACAGATATTTAATGTTTTATATATAGTGGTGATAATACTGGTAAAAATAGTGGTAAGAATTTGCTAAATGTTATAAACAATGTTTTTTAGTGGATATATGGCATTTTGATTGATTTCGAACGAAGAGCAAACAAAAATTGTTAAAGCTGATTTAGTATTCTGTTTGGCAATTTTCTGGGACGATTCGAACAAGGTACAAACAAATGTTAGAAAAGATATTTAGCTTTTTGTTAGTGAACTGAGCTTTGCAAAATGAACCAAGGTGAGATGCTGAACAAAGTACAAAGATTGTTAAAACAGATTTTTAGAAATGTGTTTGTTCGACTTCTCACCACAATTTACAAAATACAAACAAGCATTCTTAGAACATGTATTGTTTTGTTTGCAAATCAAATTGATTATTCAAACAAAGAGCAAACAAAAACTGTTAAAGTGAATGTTTGACATTATGTTTGCGAATTGTAGTGGCACGTCGAACGAAGTACCATGACAGTTTATTTCTGATTCTCTTGTTCTGGCTAACCTTGTAAATGTACACCTGTGAAAAACAATTTATTCTCTGCAGTCTAGCTCTCTTTCTGTGTTGGTGTGATATAAAGTGACAGAATGCTTTAGTGTGACAATGATTTCAGCCTTACAAAATGTCACCGTTCTGCTCTCTTTCCTTCAACGTGTGTGTGTGTGTGTGTGTGGAAAGCGAGAGGTAGAGATCTGCTCGCGGCAATTCTGCTGCAATCACACACACACACACACACATATCATATGTACACACACAAACCTGCCAGCGCAAAGGAAAAGTTGTGATCAGACAGACTGATCTCATGAAATGGCGTATGTATGACACGCCAATTCGTATTTCCATTTTTGGCGTGCTATCAACACGCATAATCGCTTTTCAGCGTGTTTATCAACGCCTTTGACTTAACGTTATATTACTGTATTATGTATATATAGATATATGACCTACCCCAACCCCGTCCCTAAACCTACCCGTCACTGGGGTTAATAGCATTTATGAGTCTTCCCCCGCCATCCTAGGAAAAGAAATATCGCTCCACAGATGTAGATATAGATTTTGCTTCGTTTCGTTCGGACATTTAACGGCGTACACATACACGCGGAATCACTCGGACGTTTAATGGCGTAGACATACACGCAAAAGATTTCGGCGTGGACATACACGCGGATAGCTCAAAATGCGTATAGATAACACGCCACTTGAATTGAAAGTGGCGTGTATGTTTACGCAAAGTCATGATGTCATGTTGGATCAGAGCAGAAAGCAGATGACAGCAGAATTATGCATTGTATGCATTGCATGAGTTTGTCATTTTTGGGTTTCTATTACTTAAATTACCTCTCTCCAAAAGAGTTTTGGCTGCGTTGGACTGGGTTAACAATAATATTTTAACTCGTTGTAACCACTTTCAGAATGAAGGTAGCATACTCATATGCAAAATATCTCCTTTCAAAGTTCTCTCTCTCCTCTCACACGGTACTGTATCTGTTCCTCACTGTTAATAGTATTCAAATTAAATACACGTTTCTTTTCTTCAGAATCAGAGCAGGGAAAGAACGTAACCCACCACACAGATCAGAGGGCTGTGTTCCCCAGGACAGAGAGGGGTCTTCTGGGTACCGGCTGAACTGACACCCCTGCAGCAGCTACACGGCTCTTTGCACAAATTGAACTGACAGCAGCTTTTTCCACAGAACGTATAAAGTCCTGACTAGCAAAGAACTGTTTTACGTCCAGTTTATACTGAGCAAACTCTCTCAATAATGGTGTTTAATGTTTGTCAGAATGTTTATTTTTTAAACCAACCCTCTCTAATATCAGAATGTTTATTTTTAAACCACAACTTCAATGTGTGCTTCTTTTACCGACATATTTAACGAAATCTTTTGCATTTATAATACAAACAACGTCAAACTCGGCACTGCACTTACTCGTGCCCGTAGCAAGACACCTGTCAAGTTTGAAATCCATCGGACTAACGGTTCGAGAGATATGCGATTAGCAGACAGACGTTCCTGTAATAGATAGATAGATACTACGCAGAAGACAATAGCAGGGTTTAAATCCCACTTTTGCAGGTGGGGCATGTTGTAACACTACGTTACAATGTGTCCCTATTAGAACTATCCCATTTTATTTCTATACTTTTATGAATTCTATTGAGAAAACATGAGAAAATGGTGAAAAGACTGAGAGTCAATGTTCAAAAATGATTCATTATCATTATGTTGTGAACTTTGTTATATAGCTGTTTTCCGGTGTGTTCGCTGTCAAACTCAAAACTTATTTCATTTTTAATTATCAAAAATGCCATTATTTTATATGAAATAGTTAATAATTGTATTTTATTGAGAATATATTTTAGTTTGTCTTGTAAATTATTTTTATTTGATCCGATAGCATTTTAAGCTGTCATATGGTCATTTTACAATGTACCCCAACCTTGGGGCATGTTGTCACATTTCACTTTTATTCTTTCTGGGTATATCAAGAAAAAGTAAACACTGTATTAATAAAACAAAACCACATAATATTGTTCTAGAAAATGTGGGAAATTAATGTGGGAAAAATAAATACTCAGAACCATAAGTAGATTTATACAAAGAAAGTCAAAAATGTAATAATACATCGGTTACAGCGTAATAATATATTTGTTACAGTGTAATAATATATTTGTTAGTGTAATAATAGATAGACCCTTTATTGTCACGTAGTCACAAGTACCAGCGAAATTGGCCATCAACCTGTCCATACAAACATATATACGATATGACAAGGGGGTAGACAGGACAGGAAGACAGGGAATTGAGGAAAAAAATACAGCATGACATGAGAGGCGAGGAGAAAAGGGCAACCCCCACTGTTTGTTACAGTGAAATTACATATTTGTTGCAGTTTAATGAAGTATAATTATAGATTTGTTACAGTGTAATAATAAATCTGTTGCAGTTTAATTCAGTGTAAATATAAGTTTATTACAGTGGATAATGCATTTGTTGCGGTTTAATTCAGTTTAATAATACATTTGTTACAGTGTAATATATTTGTCACTGTAAAAAAGCCAATTGTTACTGCGTAATTATACATTTTGTCACAGTGTAAAAAAAGTCAATTGTTACTGTGTAATTATACATTTGTCGCAGCCTATTAAGTGTAATTATACGTTATCGCAGTGTAATTATACATTTGTTACAGTGTAACATTACATTTGTTGCAGTTTAATTAAGTGTAATTATACATTTGTTACATTGTACTTATACATTTGTTCCAGTTTAATTAAGTGTAATTATACGTTTGTAACAGTGTATAACATTTGTTGAAGTTTAAGTGTAAATATACATTTGTTACAATGTAATAATGCATTGTTACAGTGTAGTAACACATTTGTTACATTGTAATTATACATTATACATAGTTAGTCTATTAAGTGTTATTATAACTTTTTTTAACAGTGTAAAAATGGTAATTTTTTTTACTTTTGCATTTGTTCCAGTTTAAATAAGTGTAGTTATACGTTGTTACAGTGCAATGATACATTTGTTACTGTGTAATTATACATTTGTTACAGTCTATCAAGTGTAATACGTTATCTGTTTGTTACAGTGTAATTATAATTTTTTTTACGTGTAATAAGTGTTACTGATATGTTTGTTTCAGTGAAATTACAATTTTGTACCGTTTAATTAAGCGTGATTATACATTTGTTACAGTGTAAAAATACATTTGTTGCAATTTAATTAAGTGTAATGATACATTTGTTACCGTGTAAACCTAAATATTGTTACAGTGTAATAAGACAATAGTTACAGTGTAATATACATTTGTTACAGTCTATTAAGTGTACTTATATGTCGTTAGCACAGTTTAATACATTTGTTGCAGTTTAAAGGTACAATATGTAGGAATTTTGTAATAAAATATCCAAAAATCACTTGCACAGTGTGATATATTTCCTGCAGTTGTTTACTTACAATATCCCAAAAGTCTCCAAAGATTTTTTATTTCACAGAAATTCCAATTTTAAATAAGTGGCCGTCCCAGAAAAAAATGTCGCCTGTCAATGACGCAATAAACCGCTATCCTCGGTTTCCGTTCATACTGCCATAGCCATGACGTAACCATGGCAACAGACGTGGACAACTGCGTACGTTTAGCGTCACACAGTTCTTGTTTCTTTCAAACATAGACCATGGCAAGCAGACTTTGGGAGAACTAAAATGAGGATCAATGTGAATCGCTACTTTTTCAAAAAGAATCGCTACTTTTTAAAAAGTGAATCGCTACTTTTTAAAAGTGAATCGCTACTTTTTCAAAAAGAATCGCTACTTTAAAAAGTAGCGATTCATATTTTAAAAAGTAGCGATTTTTTTTTTTAAAGTAGCAATTCACTTTTAAAAAGTAGCGATTCTTTTGGAAAAAGTAGCGATTCACTTTTAAAAAGTAGCGATTCTTTTTGAAAAAGTAGCGATTCTTTTGGAAAAAGTAGCGATTCACTTTTAAAAAGTAGCGATTCACTTTTAAAAAGTAGCGATTCACTTTTAAAAAGTAGCGATTCACTTTTAAAAAGTAGCGATTCTTTTGGAAAAAGTAGGATTCACTTTTAAAAAGTAGCGATTCACTTTTAAAAAGTAGCGATTCTTTTTAAAAAAAAGTAGCGATTCTTTTTTTTAAAGTAGTGATTCACTTTTAAAAAGTAGCGATTCATATTTTAAAAAGTAGCGATTCTTTTTGGAAAAGAAGCGATTCTTTTGGAAAAAGTAGCGATTCTTTTGGAAAAGTAGCGATTCACTTTTAAAAAGTAGCGATTCCCTTTTAAAAAGTAGCGATTCTTTTTGGAAAAGTAGCGATTCTTTTGGAAAAAGTAGCGATTCACTTTTAAAAAGTAGCGATTCACTTTTAAAAAGTAGCGATTCTTTTTGGAAAAGTAGCGATTCACTTTTAAAAAGTAGCGATTCACTTTTAAAAAGTAGCGATTCTTTTGGAAAAAGTAGCGATTCACTTTTAAAAAGTAGCGATTCACTTTTAAAAAGTAGCGATTCACTTTTAAAAAGTAGCGATTCTTTTTGAAAAAGTAGCGATTCTTTTGGAAAAAGTAGCGATTCACTTTTAAAAAGTAGCGATTCTTTTGGAAAAAGTAGGATTCACTTTTAAAAAGTAGCGATTCACTTTTAAAAAGTAGAATTCACTTTTAAAAAGTAGCGATTCACTTTTAAAAAGTAGCGATTCACTTTTAAAAAGTAAAAGCGCTAATTTTTTAAAAGTGAATTGCCACTTCTTCAAAAAAAATCGCTACTTTTCAAAAAGAATCGCTACTTTTTAAAAGTGAATCGCTACATTTTAAAAGTGAATCACTACTTAAAAAAAAGAATCGCTACTTTTTCAAATATGAATCGCTACTTTTTAAAAGTGAATCGCTACTTTTTCAAAAAAGAATCGCTACATTTTAAAATCGCTACTTTTTCAAAAATGAATCGCTACTTTTAAAAAAAAATCGCTACTTTTTCAAAAAGAATCGCTAATTTTTCAAAAAGAATCGCTACTTTTTTCAAAAAGAATCGCTACTTTTTCAAAAAGAATCGCTATTTTTTCTTATCTTACTTTTTAAAAGATTATTTAAAAAAAAAACATTTTTCTTATCTTACTTTTTAAAAGATTCTTTAAAAAAAATAGCGATTCTTTTTGAAAAAGTAGCGATTCTTTTTGAAAAAAGGTGTAAAAAATGTAATTGTTAAATGTTATACATTTTTTACAATGTAATTATACGTTTAATACAATGTAATACATTTATTACAGTGTTTTTGTACATTACAATGTAATTATGCGTTTATTACAATGTAATTATACATTTATTACAATGTAATTAAACATTTATTACAATGTAATTAGACATTTATTACAGTGTTATTATAGATTTATTACTATGTAATTACACGTTTATTACAATGTAATTATACATTTATTACAATGTAATTACACATTTATTACAATGTAATACATTTATTACAGTGTTATTATACATTTATTACAATGTAATTATACATTACAGTGTTATTATATTACAATGTAATTATACATTTATTACAATGTAATTCATTTATTACAGTGTTATTATACATTTATTACAATGTAATTATGCATTTATTACAATGTAATTATACATTTATTACAATGTAATTAAACATTTATTACAGTGTTATTATACATTTATTACAATGTAATTATACGTTTATTACATGTTATTATACATTACAGTGTAATTATACGTTAATTACAATGTAATTATACATTTATTACAGTGTTATATATTTATTACAATGTAATTATACAAAAAATACAAAAATAAATGTTCAATATCTTCAATTGATGTGTTACAAAAAGTACGTTTATCACAAACAGTATGATGAATAATGTTTATTTTGGGGAGTGTGCAGCGTGAGAGGGGGAGTGACCACTCAGTGTGCAGTGTGGAGTGTACAGTAGATAGTGCACTAGAAAGTGTGCACTAGATAGTAAGTACACTAGATAGGAGGTGCGTTCCATTCGACAGGGTCCCTACGCAGTGTTCACTGCTCCCTACTCCCTGAACACGGTACATCAGTTGAAGTGGACTCCACTGACAATAATCACTCATTTGGAACGCCCTGCAACGTCATCAAAGAAAGGCAACAACAGGATCAGCACAGATTATGATATAACTTAATTAAATTTTGTAATTTACTTTCCTTTCTAATTTAAAATCATATAATAGGCCTATAGATACATTCATCACCCCAACCGTTCATAAATACTCTAGTTTGTATAATAATAACAATATTTATGAATGTATACATAAACTCAGCTCTGCTCTATAGTTAGTTCAGACTGGTGACGCGGTGCACAATGACAGTTGGTGGATTTTCGCTCTCCACTTCCTGTGAAGTGATGTATCGATGTTCCCTTCCTAACGCCGTTTGCAGTGCCCTTCGCACTGAACATGTTCGTTCCCTTTGGATTGGAATCTCACTTAAGATGGCGAAATACCCTGTGAAGTCCACTTCGCTGTCCACTTACGGTCGAATGGAACGCACATAGGGAGTACACTAGATAGTGCACTAGATAGGGAGTGCACTAGATAGGGAGTACACTAGATATTATTTATATGTATATATATATGTATATTTATTTTATTTTTTTTCAACCGATGAAATATTAATAACTGATTATGCTGTAGTCAATGTATGCTTTTTCCTGTGAATATAATAAGATAGTATAATAATAATAATAATAAAATAAGACCTGTAGCTGTAGTTTGCCTTTTTTACCAAATAATTTTTTCAGATAAATAGCTTAACCAAGTTTAGAGTTTGTTCTTCCCTCATATTATAGAGTCATTTAAAACAAATATCTCCTCCGGACATCACTACTGTACAGTGACTTCAGAAGTCGTACGAAGTTGAGTGTCAGCGTCAGTTCTGGCAGGCCAGGTAGTCAAGATGCTGCTAACACTATCAGCCAACTACACGGTCTCATCAGCGAACGCTCAGCTCAGCTGCATCAGTGCATCTGCTGTTCATCTCCCCTCGCTGCTAATGACTACGCTCAAATCAGGGCGCCCTATTTAAGCAGATTCAGTTCGCTCCTAACTCGCTCTCTGCAATCGCTGCTCGCTCTCTGCAACCCACCTCCTCCCCAGCTCCTCTTGTCGTGTATAACGTGGCATTTGCTTTTCTGTCATCGTTGCTGCTCTGTTCATATGGGGGAATAGTTCTGCTCTCCCAGTACTAAACTGTGAGCGTTCCCTAATGCTGCTGCTGTCCTCTGACTCTCTGCTATTTTATGGTGCTCATGAAAGGTCAGAGGACTCCCTGAACAGAGCCATACCGCCAAATTTTAATTATCAACTTGAAGTGCAATTTATTCAATACTATTTCCTAATCATTTATTGTCGTGTGTTCTTGACTTAATGGACCTGACAGAACTCTTTTTATGGTGCTTTAAATGATGGTGTTTTTGTCATGTTGCAAACATGACAGCTGTTTTGACTGCATAAAAAGAGCTGTTGAAGAAGTTGAGTAAATGATGACTGGACTGTTCAGTTTATTCAAGAAAACTGCAATATGATAGGGCATTTAAATACCACAACATCAGCGTCATTCACCATTATTGTGCCATATCATACCATAGCAGACAAAACAATCCATCATTTTCCCCTCTGAGTCCTTCCCAGCAAGCACCAGGACATCACTGATCAAACATTAAAGGTACACCATAAAAACTTTCAGCCCTCTAGCAGTTCAAAAACAAAACTGCATGCAATGCATTTTGCGGAAGAACATTGTTGAAGTTGTGCTTCGGCTCTGCGTGACTGTGCGGATGAATATGGATATTCTCCTGCTCATAAAACATTAACTACTATAGATGTATAACCAGTTTAGATATAAAAGGATCTCAAGCTAGTCTATATTTATATCTATAAATTACAGAAACGTCTGTCTGTCTGTGTGTCTGTCTGTCTGTTAATCAAATATCTCTCGAACCGTTAATCTGATGGATTTAAAACTTAACAGGTGTCTTGCTACGGACACGAGTTAGTGCAGTACCGAGTTTGACGTTGTTTGGATTAGAAATGCAAAAGATATCATTAAATATATCGGTAAAAGAAGCACACATTGCCTTTTGCTGCTCAGAGCTGCTGGCCACTCCCCCTCTCACACTGCACACTGAGTGGCCACTCCCCCTCCACACTGCACACTGAGTGGCCACTCCCCCTCCACACTACACACTGAGTGGCCACTCCCCCTCTCACACTGCACACTGAGTGGCCACTCCCCCTCTCACACTGCACACTGAGTGGCCACTCCCCCTCTCACACTGCACACTGAGTGGCCACTCCCCCTCTCACACTGCACACTGAGTGGTCACTCCCCCTCTCACACTGCACACTGAGTGGCCACTCCCCCTCTCACACTGCACACTGAGTGGCCACTCCCCCTCTCACACTGCATACTGAGTGGCCACTCCCCCTCTCACACTGCACACTGAGTGGTCACTCCCCCTCTCACACTGCACACTGAGTGGCCACTCCCCCTCTCACACTGCACACTGAGTGGCCACTCCCCCTCTCACACTGCACACTGAGTGGCCACTCCCCCTCTCACACTGAGTGGTCACTCCCCCTCTCACACTGCACACTGAGTGGCCACTCCCCCTCTCACACTGCATACTGAGTGGCCACTCCCCCTCTCACACTGCACACTGAGTGGTCACTCCCCCTCTCACACTGCACACTGAGTGGCCACTCCCCCTCTCACACTGCACACTGAGTGGCCACTCCCCCTCTCACTGAGTGGCCACTCCCCCTCTCACACTGCACACTGAGTGGCCACTCCCCCTCTCACACTGCACACTGAGTGGCCACTCCCCCTCTTACACTGCACACTGAGTGGCCACTCCCCCTCTTACACTACACACTGAGTGGCCACTCCTCCACCACACTGCACACTGAGTGGCTACTCCCCCTCTCACACTGCACACTGAGTGGTCACTCCCCCTCTCACACTACACACTGAGTGGCCACTCCCCCTCCACACTGCACACTGAGTGGCCACTCCCCCTCCACACTACACACTGAGTGGCCACTCCCCCTCCACACTGCACACTGAGTGGCCACTCCCCCTCTCACACTGCACACTCAGTGGCCACTCCCCCTCTCACACTGCACACTGAGTGGCCACTCCCCCTCTCACACTGCACACTGAGTGGCCGCTCCCCCTCTCACACTGCACACTGAGTGGCCACTCCCCCTCTCACACTACACACTGAGTGGCCACTCCCCCTCTCACACTGCACATTGAGTGGTCACTCCCCCTCTCACACTACACACTGAGTGGCCACTCCCCCTCCACACTGCACACTGAGTGGCCACTCCCCCTCCACACTACACACTGAGTGGCCACTCCCCCTCCACACTGCACACTGAGTGGCCACTCCCCCTCTTACACTGCACACTGAGTGGCCACTCCCCCTCTCACACTGCACACTGAGTGGCCACTCCCCCTCCACACTGCACACTGAGTGGCCACTCCCCCTCTTACACTGCACACTGAGTGGCCACTCCCCCTCTTACACTGCACACTGAGTGGTCACTCCCCCTCTCACACTACACACTGATTGGCCACTCCCCCTCCACACTGCACACTGAGTGGCCACTCCCCCTCCACACTACACACTGAGTGGCCACTCCCCCTCCACACTGCACACTGAGTGGCCACTCCCCCTCTTACACTGCACACTGAGTGGCCACTCCCCCTCCACACTGCACACTGAGTGGCCACTCCCCCTCCACACTGAACACTGAGTGGCCACTCCCCCTCTTACACTGCACACTGAGTGGCCACTCCCCCTCCACACTGCACACTGAGTGGCCACTCCCCCTCCACACTACACACTGAGTGGCCACTCCCCCTCCACACTACACACTGAGTGGCCACTCCCCCTCCACACTACACACTGAGTGGCCACTCCCCCTCCACACTACACACTGAGTGGCCACTCCACCTCCACACTGAACACTGAGTGGTCACTCCCCCTCTTACACTGCACACTGAGTGGCCACTCCCCCTCCACACTGAACACTGAGTGGCCACTCCCCCTCCACACTGCACACTGAGTGGCCACTCCCCCTCCACACTACACACTGAGTGGCCACTCCCCCTCCACACTGAACACTGAGTGGCCACTCCCCCTCTTACACTGCACACTGAGTGGCCACTCCCCCTCCACACTGCACACTGAGTGGCCACTCCCCCTCCACACTACACACTGAGTGGCCACTCCCCCTCCACACTGCACACTGAGTGGCCACTCCCCCTCTTACACTGCACACTGAGTGGCCACTCCCCCTCTCACACTGCACACTGAGTGGCCACTCCCCCTCCACACTGAACACTGAGTGGCCACTCCCCCTCTTACACTGCACACTGAGTGGCCACTCCCCCTCTTACACTGCACACTCAGTGCACACTCAGTCAGCTACACTGTTTAATTCTGAATATTATATTTTATTCTGGTGCGCTTAACGTTATAGTTTTCTCAGAGTTTAGGCTTCAGTGTAATAGTAGCATAGGGTAATCAGCAACTCAAACAGACCAAACCAACAATTACTAAAAACAGATTTTGCACAGGCATTGCACTACTTCCTTAAAATTCCATTAAAACTTTTGGCAGAATAACAAAAAATGTCACAGTGCAACCAATGAAATCTGACTCTGAATGATTCACTTTCGTGAACCAGTTCTTTTTAGTCAAGCAAAAACTTACAACATGTTGTTACATTGTATTTACGCTCATAAGACTTAAATATCTCTTTGTTTTTTAAGTAAAAAATGCAGTGAGTATGAGTTCTGTTCTGTCAATATGAGTTTTGTCATATTTTTTTTATAAATAGAATAGAAAATAAGAAATAGAAAATCATTCTATTTGATCTAAAACGAACTACAAAATGTAAACACACTTTTTTGCTAGAATTGTGTGCAAAAATGGTTAGGGTTTTTTTTTTTTTTTTTTTTATCGGAATAGTTGCAATTCCATGAAATGCTTTTGGCAGAATAACAACAAATGTCTTTTAATCCAATGTGTTGTCAGATAATCCGATGATCTTTAAAAGAATAATGTTTAAATTGAAATCTAAGGGACGGTTTACACGACAACGTTTTCAACTAAACACTTTTTATGCATTCTGAATACGCAAACTTTTAAAATCGGGTTTCAAAGTGCAAGTTTTTGAAAACGATACTGTTATCACCTCCGTGTAAACAACAAGAACACAAAATTGTGAAACCGGTGTCATGCGCGACACATATTACATGTTCAGTCTATAAGCGCGTAGTGTTTGACATCGCCATCTACTGGCCTGGCAGCATAATACGGCTTTTTTAGTCGTTTTCGTGGATCCGTGTGAACGGGATCATTTATCTAAGGAAAAACGTTTCAGTTTTTAGTACATCGTTGTTGTGTAAACAAGAAGCATTCAAGTGGCCTAGTTGAGACCGACAGCTGCATATTTCAGCCCAGAGGTGACCAGATGGTAGAACGTAAACCCTCATCAGCTGTGAACCTTCAACCAGCTCTACACACATCACACAAACACCATCCAAATCTCGCCAAGAGCGCAAGAGTTTCTTGTCAAGGGTTAAACAAGTCAGGGTGTGGAAAGAGAATGAGGAATGTGGTTCTTTTTCTTTTCTACCTTTCATCGGTGAAGCACATGTTGCTGAGGGGAAAGATTATAGTAAAGACTCGTTTCCTGTCAGTCAGCTTTAATTCAAAGACCCGCTGCGGTTAAACTTTTATTTGCATGGGGCGAATAGGAATTAAGATTGCGCCGTTTACCTGTAATGACATGGAAAGTTGGTTTTCAGTCTTGTGAAACCAACATTACTCTTATCCCGAAGGTTCTCAAGCAGCTCCGTGGTACATGTGAGTTTTGCCGCGACACATGCAGTCGGTTCTCACAGCAAGCGACTATCGCGCTCCTCTGAGGGCTGCAAAAAATCAAATCAGGCGAGTTAATGAGGCTCCAACAGCCCCCTACCATCTCTCCTGAGAGAAAAAAAGAGGGAGGACGAGGCAGAGAAATGAAACGGCCCTGGAAAAGTGCTGATTCTTGGCACTGGGGCTCTCTGAGCTTGACAGCGCAGCAATAAAAAGCCAAGTTCTGACTTACTGCGTTTCTGCTACACTCCCCAGACCAGAAATACGAAAAGTTTGAAGTCAAAACTGTCAGAGTGACCTAAATACACGCTTTTGTCTGTGAGATCAGTCCATTTGGAAATGAACATACTACAGACATGGCACACCCATTTTACTTCTATAATGTGACATATTTTTCCATGAAACTGGATATTTATGGTGGAGAATGTAGGCATTTTAAAGTTATCCATCAGGATTGATTGGATTGTGATTATGTGGCCATTACAAACGAGAATGGACCAAAAACGACAAAGCTATCTTTTTTTTTATTGCACACAGAAGCAGCTAAATCCGTTATTCGTTTTATTTACAATGTCCTACAGCTTAAAAATGTCCTTCAGACTCTATAATGGAGTTTCTAGTGTGATGAGAAGGAAGATATAATCATATACAGTTTAATATCTGCTGCAGACAAATGCCAAGTAATTAAGATTCTGATCACGATTGAGATTTGAACTAGCGCTGCTCCCGTGTCGTGTGTTATGAGACTCGAGCACAGCAGGCGAAGGCTCTGAATTATATTATTTCAGTGATATTTTTGCTCTGGCCTTAATCTAGCCGGTATATCTTTTATTAATCATTTCTTATGTTTTTTCTTTCTTTTTCTCAAAATGTTTTTGCTCATGCTTGATAGAAGTTGGCATTTCTGAATAATTTTAATGAATCAGTTCATTTGTTTTAATGAATGATTCATTAATCATTGGACTCGAATGCGTTCCCAGAAGTCTCTCCACTGTATTTTAAGTAATCTTGCTTGCAACCACTTTGCAACAAGCCTAAGACCACTCAAAACAACTTAGCAAACGCTAGCAACACATCTAAAATTACTTGGAACACTTCAGCAACACGCACATTGTCGTAGGTTTTGCATGTGAAAATGGCCTTACATTTTCTTCAGAAAGCATAATTAATTACATAAACGAAAAAATCTTATATTGACACTGTTCTCATGCTCTTACGCCACACAGCCATCTTCTCAAGCAGTGAAAGAACATTGCAATGAGGACACTGAAAAAGTGCCGACAGACAAGACAGATTACTTCTGATATGAAACTAAGTCTCAGCTTTTTGACAGATCGCTGTAGCGCTAAGTGACACGTGAACCGATCCGTTTTTCTCTTTATTACTAGTTATAGCACTAAATAAACATGAATGAACATCAGAAGCTACACTGTAAAATAAAGTTGCTTCCTTACATTGTTATACAATCAACGCATTTAAGTCATTTCAACTTAAATTACATTAAACTGACTTGAGTTGAAAATGAGTTGAATCTTGTATAAAATTTTATTCTTCCAATTAAATTAAATTCTTTTATAATTGTATTATTATAAAAAATTTGGCAAGCTAAAGCAATGTAATCAACCTATGTTTTCAACCTATTGATCATATCATTTTTTACAGTGTATGTTGTTGAAAGACACAGTACATTTAATGAATGTTAATATGTGAATAAAAGCCTAAATTCAATCTGTTCATCATGTAAAGTGATTGAGTCTCCTCAGAAAATTTGGACTAAACCGCTCGATTCATATGGATTAGGCTAGTTTTATGATCTCTTTATGAACTTTTTGAAGCGTCAAAGTGTCAGTGGCGTAGCTGTCAATGGAGGGACACAAAGATCTCAGATTTCATCAAACAGAACTTAATTTGTGTTCCGAAGATAAACGAAATGACATGAGGGGGAGTAGCCTAATAGATGACAACATTTTCCTTTTTGGGTGAACTATCCCTTTAAACGAATCGTACATCTGTACTGGCTATGTTTTCAATCCATACAGTAGTTTCTAGCGAATATAAATTCACAATAAACGCAAAATGCTGTCGTGTGCTTTGCATGTTGACCTTGCAGTGCAGCAGAGAGAGATGGTCTGGTCACCCACCCGTCGCAAAGTAAAGACCTGCTGACCTGTTCGTCCCTGCGTCCAGATGCCAGATGGTGGCTGCTGCTAGTGATGCAGATGCAAGTGTGTGTATGTGTGCAGACAGACAGAGAGAGAGAGAGAGACAGCAAAAGCCTCTGGCCCAAACCTCATTCCATTTCAACTCTGTTCTGAGAACACGACACAGTCGTCAGGGAGACACACGCTGCCCCTTCAAACAGGCTTTTTCTGCCCAGCTGACATATTCGCCCTGTATAACCTTCAAATGCAGCGACATTCACCTTATATAACAGCCTTCCGTTCTTTTCTTCCTTCCTTTTTTTTTCTCTTTTGATACCTGATGATTTTTTAGGCTGATTTTGTCTGCAATTACTTGGTGCCATTGCAATATTAGAATGATATTTTCTGCCAAAGTTGCAGAATGACAAGCGTTTGCTTATACTGACACCTAGAGGACGTTATCGGTCAACGCATGCGTTATTGTGACTCAATCTTTTTTTTTTTTTTTTTTGCGGTCTCCAACCTGTTTCCATCCAATTGGCCTTTTGTTTTTAAATTACAGAAAATATAAAAAATGTGTACAAACATAAACAACTTTCATGAAAACAAATATGTGATTGTATAAGGGAAAACAAAAAACAATTTATGCCAGGGGTAACATTACAAGTTAAAGTGATGAAATCCTAAGTCGTTTTTCTGTTTAATATTATCTAAAGTAGTGAAAAAAGTTCATTAGTTTAAACAATTGAAAATTGTGTGAATATACATTATAATAACAATATTGTAATTTTGTTTTGTGGTACTTTTGGAATGTTTTGCTGTACTGTTTATTTATTATAAAGCATATTATATTTATTAATATACTTTTATTAGTACGCTTATAATTAAATGTGCTTATATATATATGATTTTATTTATATCTTTTGTTATTTTTTGTTGTTGCTGCTTTTGTACTATGCGACGCTCCGTCAGACGTCATGACGCTCATCGTGCGGACGTCATGATCAGCAGATCAGAACCTGGAAAAGACAAACAGGGTGAGTGAGTGGAACACGTTGTCCTTTACCTTGAAAACGAGGTAAAATTAACGACACAGCACTATTAAACCTGTGTCATATAGATCTGTAATAGCAGAAGAGCGTGTCGATGACAGTTTGATGCTAATGTCACGTGTTAGCTGTGCTTTAATTGAGTTTGAAGTGAAAGTGAGCGGATCATAACAGTGTTGGTTTGAGTTGTTTAAAAGCTGATCTATGGTGAAAACAAAATAACAATTAACCTCTGCCATGGTAGTCTGTACTCATATTCATGTGCATGTGATAGAGTTTTACATTTAACCGCAATTTATGAAGAGCATGTCATTAAAAGCAAGGAAAACAAGGACCTTTATGGGTATTTTTATTGAGTAAAATGTTTAATACAATGACATATAGAAACACTCAAGTCTAAAATATTTGCAAGTTACTTTATTACACTTATTTAACCTTTTTTAAAACAGTTATGTAATTTATATAAATTATGTAATTTTAGTTAATACTTGTCTACGAGGAGCCACACGTTTCTTTTTACGTGTATAGATTCATTAATTGTTGTATTTTACATGACATTTTTGTATTTGTTCATTATTACATATTTTAATATGAAATAAGTTCAGTCCTTAAAATGAATGTTTGCTATATTTGTTTGTGTTTGCAGGTTGAAGTGAAGTTGTGCACAGCATTATGGCGAGTGTGAGTATCACTCATCATCATCTGATCATTCGATGAGTCTGCTGTGTGTGTAACGCTGTGTGTGTGTGTTGAATAATGCAGGTGCTGTGCAGGAGGGTTAGACAGGTCAGCCAGTCGTCTGTGGTTCACACACTGGTTCAGAGGATCGTGGCTGTCAGAGGGTTTTCAGCCGCAGGTTCGTCTGGATCAGATGAGCCCTATATATCTGTACCATCTCAAAACTCAGGTCATTATGAAGGTTTCTGTTACATGAATGTGATTTATATTTATTGATATGCTTGTGGAGGGGCCATTATACAATATATATATATACAGTTTCATGTTTCTTGCTCTTGAATAAAAAATATGGTAATTTTAAATAATTCATAATTCTAAATAAATGATATATATTTATGGTGTATAACAATAGAAATATGATTTATTTTATTTATGTCTATATCTATATTATTTACATATTTATAAATATTTTATTAATAAATGTAACATTAATTGTTTAGTATTATAGTGTATAACAATGTTAAATGTGATGTTTATACATATGTATTAATATTTATGTGTGTGTGTGAATAATATATATATACATATATATATATATATATATATATATAAATATAAATAAATACATTTTTTAACATTTGTTTAATATTAATTTATAACAATGTAAATATGGATATATCTTTACGTTTATATTACTATATTTGAAATCTATTAAAATGGTTTTATTTTAATATATTTTTGCTTAACATAAAATGTATATCTTGTTATTATATCTATATGCATTTAATATATGTATGTATGTATGTATGTGTGTAAATTGCTACATTTTATTATATTAATATATTTGTATTATTATATTTAACATGAAATGTTTGTTAATGGTCTTTCTGACAGGTCCTACAACAGTATGGCCAGATGAGATGATGGGTCCGTTCGGGCCTCAAGATCAAAGGTTCCAGTTGCCAGGCAACGTGGGTTTCGACTGTCACCTCAAAGGTACCGAGTTACAGATGAAAGTCCCGGTCCACCGGACGGTCCCGGATGTTTTAACCACCCCGTCTAGCGCAGAGAGGCACGAGTTCATACTCGCACAGTTCGTCAATGAATATCAGGTAAAAATCAGTTTTAAAAAATCATTGGTAAAAATTCTTCAGTTTTGTTCTTTATTCTTACGATTTTCACAAAGTTGATTTGTGATGTTTAGGGTAAAGAAGTTTCTCTCATGGCACAGAGAGTCAGTAAAGCTGAACACTATTTCAGTCAGTCAAATGTGGAGTGTTCCATGCATTCCTGTCCAGAGCTGCTGAAGAAAGGTACGCACATATAACATACTTGTAAAACATCTTTAAAAGTTACTAGAACAGTTTTTTAATAACCAAATCCTTGTTTTGACAGAGTTAGAGCTGTTTTTCCCTGTAATGCCTATGAGTCCCATCACTGTCGTCACGGTAACACAAAAGAACCAGAAGTTGGGAACAGAGGAACTGAACAGAGATCAGGAGGAACTACTGGATCATGTGAGTTTGACTGGAAAATTACATATTGTTATAAATGATATGTAGACTTAATTTTTCATTAATTGCATTGATACATATTTTTTAATTGTACATATTTATGTATATATTATGATATTACACGTCTTATACATTTGGCTGTTTATTAATATATTATTATTGTATTAATATATTTAAAGGGTTAGTTCACCCAAAAATGAAAATTAAGTCATTAATTACTCACCCCCATGCTGTACCAACCCCGTAAGGCCTTCGTTCGTCTTCGGAACACAAATGAAGATATTTATGATTAAATCTGAGAGGTTGATCACTTCTCCATAGGCTCCTAAGGGAATGAATCCTGACGGCCCAGAGAGTCATTAAAGTAAATGTTTAAATATTCCATGTCGCAACAGTGGCTCAACTATAAGTTTATCAAGCGACGAGAATACTTTTTGTGCGGAAAAACAAACAAAAATAACGACTTTATTCGACTATTCCTTTTCTTCCTTGTAGGCCTGAAACGAGACTTCAAGAGATTTCCACGACGCGCAAGATTTCCACGAACTTAACTGAAGTAGTTGAAGGAGATCGCAATTCTCGCGCATGCGTCGTGGAAATCTCTTGAAGTCTCGTTTCAGGCCTACAAGGAAGAAAAGGAATAGTCGAATAAAGTAGTTATTTTTGTTTGTTTTTTCGCACAAAAAGTATTCTCGTCGCTTGATAAACTTATAGTTGAGCCACTGTTGTCACATGGAATATTTAAACATTTTCTTCATTGACTTTCTGGGCCGTCCGGTGTCATTCCCTTAGGGAGCCTATGTAGCAGTCATGCACCTCTCAGATTTAATCATAAATATCTTCATTTGTGTTCCGAAGACAAACGAAGGTCTTACGGGGTTGGTACAGCATGGGGGTGAGTAATTAATGACTTAATTTTAATTTTTGGGTGAACTAACCCTTTAACATTTTTTAATATTATAGTGTATACATGTAGCATATTTTGTATGCTGATGTTAATTGACAATAATTTCTGTATTACAATGATAATCATCGATAAGAGTAAGAAATACCAAAAAATTACAAGAGAAATATATAATACAACATTTTGGGGTAGGTAAGATTTTTAAAAAATGTTTTTGAAAGAAGTCTCTTCTGCTCACCAAGTCTGAAATTATTGCATCAAAAATACAGTAAAACTTGTAATATTGTGAAATATTTTTACAATGAATTGTTTTTACATTTTTCTATTTTAATATGTTAAAATATAATTAATTCCTGTGATCCAAAGCTGAATTTTCAGCATCATTACTTCAGTGATGTCTTCAGTGTCACATGATCCATCAGAACTCATTGTAATATGCTGATTTGATGCTTTTATAAACATTTATTATTATTATTATAAATGTTGAAAACAATTGTGCTACTTAATATGTTTGTGGAAATGGTGATACATTTTATCTGGCTTCTATAATGAATAGAAAGTTCAAGAACAGCATTAATTTGAAACAAATCTTTTGTAACAAATGTCTTTATGGTCACATTTGATTAAAGCCCCCCAAATATATTGCATTTTGTTTTGGTATAGAATATGACCTTGATGTGGTTATGAGAAATGTTCCCATTTCGACAGTAAACTGAATTATTCCTTGTGGCGAGTCTAACATGTATGTTTTGTTAAGACTGCTGATTCATGTGACGTCTTGTTGCAGTTTGTCAGCGGTGCTAAAGAAATCTGCTTCACGCTGTGGAGAGGAGGATACTGGGCCGATTTCATCAATCCATTGTCAGGGAAAGCTGTAAGTACCTTTATCTCTGTCGAAACAGATGCTTGGAACTCAGGGTACATTTACACGACAACGATGTCCTAAAAAAACAGAAAGTTTTTTCCTTTGCGTCTTTCATGTACAGGCGACAACATTGTCACGGATGTTCACACGGATCCGCGCAAATGACTAAAATCGCTGTACTATTCATGCCAGGCCAGTGGATGGTGATGTCACTTTGTAAAGAAACACTACGCGTTTATAGACTGAACACGTAATGTGCATGACGTCACCGTTTTCATGAATTCACATTTTTGTAGTTTACATGGAGATGGCGGTATCGGTTTCAAAAGCTTGCGTTTCCAGGCTCCCAAAATGCCGTTGCCGTGTAAATGAACGGGCAAAACGCATAAAGTTTAACAGTGTTGTGTAAACAGGCCTTAACCCTCTGAGGTCTAAGGATTTTTGGGGTCCTTGAGGTGTTCTGACATGCTCTGACATTTGTGCTTTTTTCAGTTATTTATAAACATGTTAATGGCAAATGTGTAAATTCACTCAATATAGCACAAACGGGGCTACCGGAATTTCTCAGCAACAATTATGAAACATGTTTGTATTTTTGAGAGAATATTGCTTATGCATGGTTATTAAAAAAACTAAAACTTAAAGTGTCTGAAATAAGGCCACAAAACACATACTAAATATGTGTCCACAAGACTTTTGACTAATGAGTGTTGTTGCCTAGAATTTTTGCTTCAAAATGATCTGAAAATCATCCTGCCTAATCATTTACACAAACACATACACTGATTTAAATTTTATTAGAGACCTTTGGTTTGGAAAGGCAATATGCGTGGAGGCGTGTTCACACCTGAGAAGACAAAGGCCGGATAATGTGCCGCATAATGAGCTGCATATTAATTAGCCCTTTCACACAGGTGTGTCACAGGATCCCAAAGAATGCAAGGACAAAAGACATGATCTATATAGCCTATACATATTTTACAATTAGAAATTGTAACCAATTACAAATAGGTTACAATTACAACAATAATTACAATTTTAACAATATTTCAAGTGTATTTCTTTGTAAAAACTATACATTTTATCATACGTATTAAAAAAGGGTAAGGATTCATTAGTTTGAATATTGGAACAAACACTATAATAACATCTTAGTTGATAATTCAATATACCTACTTTATTTTTGACAAAACATCATACTATAGTATATTTAACTATGAGCAGAAATTGGTGAACAAAAGCGTACCTATTTAATGTGACAGTAGTCTTTTTTTTTACAGTCAAAACTTTATAATATATCCAAAACTAATCACAAAACCATGTCTAAATATTCATATTTAGTCTGTAATATATTGTGTATGATATATTAGTATATACATGTGAATTTGCAGCTTGTTGCTTATTCAGTCATTTTATTTCAAGATATTTCAGTCTATTTTTACTCATCTTAGTAGGCTATAGCAATATAGTTTGTATGTGTTGTTCATGTAAACATAACGTTTACTAATGTAGGTGCGAGAGTGAATGAACAAGGCACAGACACGCGCTGTATAACTGTAAACAAAGCGCGCGCGCCTTTGCCGTTCACTCATCATTTAGCCTACACACATACACGCAATTCATATTTAAACAGTCTTTTTGCGGTTTACAGTCCGACAAATTCAATATCACGATTAGAACAAAGCACTAGAATAAATGACTTACTACCATCAGCTGGATCCGTTGCTCCTCGAAATGAAACTACCAGCACTTCTGGTACATTTTCCAGGATTAGATAGTATTATTCCTCACAGCGAATGGATACCCTGTGTCCACAGCTGTACAAGTTACTTACTAAACACGATGTGTTTTATAATCCAGCTGGTGGGCGTTGGCATGTTTGAACGGCTCGTCTTAGATCATTTGCGTTTGAATAGCACGCGCTCTCCGTGGGCGTGGCACATTAACGCGTAATTAGGTGTAATGAGCTGGAAAGAAAAATACTGACATCTCTCTCTTTTCATACAGATTACATAAGATGAGAATATTTGTTTTTTTATATACATTAATTAATTTAAAAGAAGAGAGTTCAAGCTTCATTATGGAAAAACACTCGTGCCTGTATGACAAGTATTCGCGGAATTAAAAATAATCTTAGGACGCGTTTCAGAATGGACTTCACTGAGAGAGAGAAGGCAGAACGCGCATCATGTTTGTTTTTCTTTATTTGGCGAAAAGCACAACACTTTGTTTTTATTGTGAGTAACCACAAAAAAAATAGACACTTATCAGGATCTAATGATGTACAACACTTAATATGTTAGATCAAAATCAACAGAGTGTTTTGAGTTTCTTTTGCACTGATAAGAAAAAAGCGAGACTATCGCGCCGGCGCGATAGCCGACCTCAGAGGGTTAAAGGGATACTCCACCGTTTTTTCATAGCGATTTAGTGGACGCACTGAGACGAGAGAGGTATGCATCAACTCGTCTTAGTTAAGGGAATAACATAGTTTAATATGAAAAAAAAACGGTGGAGTATCCCTTTAAAAGGTTTGTGTACATTCATCTATAAGTTCAGAAAAGCATGTATTTTTCTTATTGCAGTTTTTTGGCGATCAGACGGCAGGCTCCGTTCTCCAGCAGGATGTTCACTGTCACGCTGGCTTTCACATCGAGGACCTGGCGTCTTGTACGGTCATACGTCACGTATCAAAGGAGACGCGCACTTTTGTGTTGACACTAATCACTAACGCGCCTTCCAACAGTCTGATCATGGAGAAACTTCTTCAAAGACACTCCAGCTCTTCAGAGGAAGCGGACTGATGGACGTTTTTTGCACGGTATTTCTACCCAAAAAATAGTAGTTTCATAGAATGAAAGAGATTTTGAATACGAGATGTTTCAGAAAACACAGCAAAAATGCTAATTTATTTATTAAATATGAACAAAAAGTATTTTCTAATACACAGCAACACACTTAAATTCAGTTCTGAAACCACATGGTGCTTTACAACACATCAGCCTTTAGTCACGCCGCTGACTTGAGAGTGCGTACGGTAGGTAAAACATCATCTAGAGTCAAGACGTCTGCAAAAGAGAGGAAACTGGAACTCAACTAGTGCCACAACACAATGTTAATGTCTGTCTGACAATGTTTTTAGGAGAACATGAGATCTGCGCCTTTAATGGTTGAAGTTCAGACACACTAGGATACAGATGTACTTTTCATTTGAGTTTGACTGACTCTTGTTGAACATGAATAAAGTTTTGTCTCACCCAGAGTTTGCAGAAGTTCCAGTATAAATGAGTGGAAAACCGGAAAGAATTCCTCATGTTCCTTCAGCTTGACAATGATACTGTAAAATACAAATGTCACTATGAAAACACCTGCTGTTTGTTGTTCACTTGCAGTTTCCAAATGAAGAAAAGAGCCTTCCTGTATTTTGTGTAAATTGTTCCTGAAACCATTCTCATGCAAATTGATATTAAATTGACCTAAAACATTCAAACATTTTTAAGCAATCAAGCTTTCTCAAATGAACTCAAATGCAAATTTAAGACCATTTTAATATTTAAATTAATAATGTTTCTAAACCATTTTTACATAAATGAAAGCAATAAATAGTCAATTTACGTGAAAGGTTGACAACACTATAATGTTCAATTTATTAATGTACTGGGTATCATTAAATAATGAGCTAAACTTCATATACTTATTTAACATTACAAGTTATAAATTATTGTATTATGAAAACATGAAACAAATATATTTAAATATTATTCTTTAGATGGTTGATGCATGAAATTAAATGAGAAAATGTATGCGTTAATATTTTTTTTTATAAACCATTCTAAAAATAAATAGAAACATTGAATATCAGTTTGTACAAGAAGTTGCATAATAGATAAAAGCATCTGCTTAATGTAATGTAAGAAGTTTGTAACACTTTACAATACAGTTCAATTTGCCAACAGTGAATGTATTATAAAATATTTAAACACAATTTGTTAATTACTTTATATTACATTTTTAACACTAAAAAATGTTTTGTTCATTGTTAGTTCATGATACCTAACGCATTAATGTAAACAAATAGAATATTTGTTGATGCATGGAATTAAATGGGAAATTTTATATTTAATCATTAAATACATACATATAAACCATTCTTTCATAAATTGAAACATTGCATTGAATTAATTTACATGAGCTGGAAATCATTCAATTAATTTAGTTAATTACTACAAAAATAAATGTTAATTACTTGATATAGATTTTTAACATTGCACATTTTATGAAGTAACGGTATTATAACTTATGATTTATATATATGCATTTACTAACTTAGATGAGAGTAAATGCTGTTAAAAGGTCACCTAATGCATTAATATTAACAAAATAAACTTTTTATTCTTCTGAATTTTCACATTGAATTCCATGCATAAACTATATTTTTTTAATAAGCAATTTTACATAAATTAAAGCATTGAATAGAATGTCAATTTAGTTACTACTTTAGGTTTGATGAACAACATTTATCAATCGGGTAAATGTTAACGTTTTGAACATTTCAAGTTGTATAAATTAAAAAGTAGAGTTGATAAATGACGGGAAAACACTGTTTAGTTAGTTCATGCATTAGCTAATGCTAACAATCATAAAGTGTTGCCTGCCATATAGTTTTACACACATTTGTTCTGCATTGAGCACAATCAAAAACTCAAAAACATGGACATACCTGTCAATGTCGCTGCTTTCCAGAAGGCTGTGAAGCTCCTGACTTGGGGTGTTTCCTGACTGGGACACAATTGCGGCTACTTTGTTGACAACCTCGCTAGGGGGCGCTCTGTCATCTATCACAAGATATGACAACATTAATTCAGAGAGGATGAGGAAGCTCACACGTGTCATGTAGATATGCTCAGACATCTCAATACCCAATTCCAGAACATCTCTGAGGTTCCTCATGGCGTTGTTCATCTCGCCCAGCTTGGTGTAGACCTCATTCATGCGAGGGTAGATTCCTGTCAGCGACGGGGCGTCGAAGAGTTTCTGGAAGTGGGCGACCATGGACTCCAGGGTGTGTCTGGTGGGACTCCGCAGAACCTGAGGAACGGCGAGAATATCATCAGCTGATGGATTATTAAGAACGCTAAGGGGAGAGTTGAGTTTAGGAGAAGAACCTTGTCTTCTGATGCCGTCTCATCGAGAAGCGTGTCGACGAGAAGCATCAAGTCTTCCACCCGGACGGAATCTGAAGATGTGGTAATGCTGGTCTCGGGCTGCCATGGCAACAATCTCTTCTCCAGTCTGATGAGGGCACGATGAAGATCCTAGAAAACCAAAGCAATCACATTCAAACACAATGATTTCCTTCTGCAGTTAAGGTGAGGTCACATTAGCAATATTTCAGTGTGAGCTGTGCTTTATACATCGCTACACTGTTGACAGTCAACAATGCACCTTTTTTTAGGGATGCACCAATATGAAAATTTTGGCCGATACAGATAACCGATAATTATTTATATTTAAATAACCGATATATTGGCCCATAAATATAAATCCAAATTTTTATATAATTTTGAGAGCTTGATTACAAAAACAAAAGTCTAACCATTAAATGTCATGTCCCAAGTACAAAGTTATAATGTTCTCATTATAATTGTATGCAGCCTATATGACTTTGTTGCACTTAACTGTATTTTCCTTTAAGAGATTCCAATCATATTTCAAGCAATTCAAAACCATCATGGTGAACAGTGCGCATCTGAAGTGTCTCAGCTGAAGGACATAATAATAAACTGAAATGACTGGATTTTGCATGTGAAGAGTTGTCGAACGGTAAATTTGACCACACTTTTAGTTAAATAAAAATTTCGGCAATGTTTTGTGGCCACAATATATACTGTCAATAGTGTAGCAATGTATGAAGTCACTTTCAAACCAAGTAGCTTTCTGATGGTATACGGGGTGATTCCACGTAAATCTTTTACCCTCAAGCGAAGTTCCCAATCGTATAGATTCCTATTGAAATCAATGAATACTTGCCAGTGAAAATTTGTAGAACAATGGTAATTCCCACCACACCATTAATTACATTTATGGATTTTTATTTATATTTTTTTGTAAAAAAAAAAGGTACATTGTATACTGTCAATACAAACAGCTTTCAGGTAGTCAACACGGCAAATCCACATAACAAACTTGTACCCGTTGCGAAATCTGAGTGGGCAGTGGGGAAATCTTTCCCCCTCAAGCGAGGATTGTGTGGATTCCTATTGAAATGACTGAATTTCACCCAGGAAAATTCGCCAAACAAAGCTAGATGTGACCACACCTTTAGCTAAATTTTTATTTTTTAGCCCAAAAGTTAGCCAGATTTTACTCACTGCTAGAGAGGTTAATTGTTTGCTCCAAACATCCAGGGTGGAAACAATCAGCTCAAACTCTGCCTCCCGGCCGAGCTCTAGGTTAGATTGAACACGCTGCCTCAGCAAACCCAACGGAGCCCTCGGATTGGTCAGGACAGTGGTGATGTCATGTAGGATCTGCCAGGTAAATCAGATCATAATGTCAGAAAGGCATCGGCTACATTCCGAATGGAATAGTAGTGCACTGCATTCTATTTTAAAATAGTATGTTAAATAGGATGCGTTATGCAAAAAACATTGTCACATGACAGTACACCAGAGCTCATTCAGCAAGTTGCATCATTTTTGCATACAAATATCTTCTCTTTCGTCAGTCCGATAAAATAATGAGTCAAAAACGCATTGATCGCATTGAAAACAGAAAGTCAAGTTGAGCGCCCCGGCGAAATTTCAGATAATGTGTATTGCTATTAAAATTATTGTATTTCGCCCGTGAAAATTTGCCAAACAATGGTAAATTTGACTACTCCTTAACAGAATGGTTTATACATAAAACCATATTCTATGCATACAGCATTCAGTATACCAAAGAGTAGTATCACAGTATGCCATTTCGAACTGTGATAAATATGAGCAGATACGAATCAGTTTTTAAGTTCACCTTCTCCAGTTTGGTGGCAGATTCAGCCTGTTTGCATCGAACTTTCACAGCAGAAATGAGATGATTGACATTTTCCACACCGAGTTCCGTACAAACATCCTGAAAAACAACCAATGACATAATAAACCTCTAAAATCTGATTCAAAGCAGTGTTATTGTGGCAGTATTATTGTATTATTAAGAAACTTTTATAGTTTTTATACATTTAAAAAATATATATTTTCATATTTTCTGTTTTCATTTGAACTAAAAAGTTTGAGCAATTTTGTAAAAAAAATTGTTAATGTCTATATAATTTTTTTCAGTTATAGTTATTTTAGTACATCAAGTAAAACTAAATGAAAATGAGAAAAGCTTAAATAAAATGTTTATATTTTAATTCAGTTTACATTTATTTTATTTTAACTAACACATTTTTGTATGGGTTTAGTAAACTATAAAACCCTGCTTTGCTGATTTAGTTGTGCATCTACTAATTTAAATAATAAAATGTTTGTTTTTTTTTTAAATCACAATTACTGGGTTAGGACTTTTAATAATAATAATTTAAAAATATATATAAAAATTATTTTAGAATTAAAAAAAAAAATATATAAATCAATAAAAATAAGCCTCCCCAAAATAAAGAAACAAAAATAATTTGCAGGGTTACTTGTGTCCAATGACTTTCAGTTGTTCGCAATTACTAAATAAATTCTAATTTAAATAATAAATATACAAACAAAACGCATAAATATTAAAACAGTAAATACAAATCTTCACACACCGTAAGGTGTCTCTTGCAGTTGGATGCGTCCAGGTGCTGGATGCTGGTGTTATCCGTGTTTGGCGTCTCAGCCGAGTCCTGTGTTTTGAGTGCTTGAGTTGACCTGTTCCACGAGTCATTCATTAGCTTGATTCATTAGAAGAACAGTGTTCGCTCACTGCAGATCTTACCTGATGTTGCTCTGCTGAATCATTCGGTCCAAGCGTCTCAATTGCTTTTTGCAGGTCTTGAGTTCTTTTATGGTGGGTCTAAAATATGTAAAAAAATTTCACCAAATAAACCAATTGCAATAGTCAGGTTCTGAAAGTAAAAACTAAATTTTCTCCATTGGGAAATGTATTGAAAAAGTAGGTCGGACACTAATGCTACTCCATAGTAAAAGCCTAAAAAATGTGGCATCAACCTGGACTCCAGATCTTCTTTTAACCGCTGGATTTGGGTCCGGAGTTCTTCTCGCTGGGCTTTGGTCTCCTTAAGCTGCTCCTGGTATGACTGCAGTCGAACAGAACCATGTTTACATGTTTACAGCGAACAGAAATCAGACTTTTATCATTAATCATACCTTTAAAAGGGTTTTATAGTTGGAGGAATAGTCAATGGCATCTTTCTCCACTGTGGATCTGTTCTTCTGGGAGTTTGGGGAGTCCTTCTTCTCTCCTGAGCTGCTTTTATACAGTCTGCAGGAAAACACGACACTGATGTTTTGAGGAGCTTTCATCAATAATTGAAATTAAAATATTTAATATGCTTACATTAGTTCATTACGTAGCTGTTGTATTTGGGACTCGTACACGTCAATGACGTCCAAAATCCTTTAAAGAAAAAAAAAAAAAGTGTCAGCTTCTGCAAGCCCAGAAACAAATTCTTCTCTTGCAATTACTGTGTTGATTTTTTTAAATACTTAAAAAAAAAAAATATATATATATATAAATGATTTTGGAAAATGTAAATTAGTTTTGTAAAAATCAATAAAAATAAGGTCATCAAAAAATTCTAATGTAAATAATAAAATTATAATTTAAATAATAAATATAAAAATAATTAATTTAAAAGTGAAATTTATAATTTATTTAGGCTAATGACTTCCTATTTTTTGCAATTACTTCGCAAAATTACTTAGAAAATCGAGATTTAGGAATCATTTTAAACAATAAAAATAAACCTCCCCAAAATAAATAAATAAAAATAATTTGCAGTGGTACTTGTAACCAATGACTTCCACAATTACTAAACAAATTCTAATTTAAATAATAAATACACAAATAAAAATATATTAAAATAATAAATACAATAAATACAAAAATAAGAATTATGAGAGATAACAGCGATTTATAAATTAAAATGCAATGTAATTCAAATAAAATCTAATTAAAAAATAAATTATATATTTAAAAAAAAAAAAAAAAACGTATCCAGTTGTTCGCATTTATATAAAGAGAGAGATTTATTAGTTAATTAAGAAAATTTTGTAAAATTCTAATTCTTTGAATACTTTGACCAATGACTGAGTTGTTCATAATTACTAAAACAATTCTAATTTAAATAATATATTTAATAATAATAATAATAAATATATAATACATTAAAATAATAATAGTCAAATAGAAATGTCTATAACATTTTTAAGATTGTATTAATTTCCATGACATAAACACACAGCCGATCCCATGATCCTCTTTGGCACTCACTGCTGGTCGCTGGTGGAGTTGTGTCGGGCTGATCTGCGGTGGATCTGTTGGAAAGCCTGGTTCTGGCGGGTCACACGTCTCTCCTCGTCCTTCACAACGTACTGGAGCTTCTTCTGCAGATGAGACACTTGCTCCTTCTCCTGAGAAAGCTTCTGCTCCAGAGACTGACAGCGCTTCTGCACGGACACACAAACACACAAAACAACAGCTTTTAATGGCCAATACTGATAACTAAAAAGCAGATCATTTAGAGGTGCAGTAAGCGATTTCTGAGAAACGCTGTTAAAAGTGGATCAGAAATCCACACTTGTAGCCAATCAGCAGTAGGGGGCATGTCCACTCATGATGGGGGAGTAGAGAGAGTGAGATTTGAAGAAAAACTGTTAAAAAAAAGCATAATTTTGCTTCGCTTCAGCCTTGATAAAGAGACATCCACTCTTGCATTGTGGGGGAGGAGCAATGAAGGGAGGGGTGTGTTTGTTTGGGTTGATTTCAAATATCAACAGTTTCTTATAAATCGCTTACTGCACCTTTAATGCATGAATACCTCAGCATCTCTCTTTTCCTGTTGCAGCTGTTGGAACTGGCCGTGCTGTTGGGCCGCTTTACTGATGTATGAGTCCTCTAGGTCTTGAACTTTGACCTTCACCCCATCCAGGATGCCCTCCAGCTCGACAGCCCTCTGAGACTGCTGGGCGGCTCGCGTCTGATGCTGCTGCACTTCCTCTCTGAAAATGACGAAAGCATCTTAGCATCTGGTAGTGTTTGCACTTTCAGTTGGCATAGATCAGCGGTGTTGTGGAATGAGCAGGGAACACGTCTGTCCTGTCAGCTGATCTCATATCCCTACAGTTATCTCGGATTATATCACATTACAGCAGGTGGTCAGCACCACTATCGTTTACATTATTGAGCATGTGCTTGTCCAGGAGCCTCCCTGGAGAAACAACATGTGCTAAACAATTCAAATATTAAAGAGTCATTTGAATATCTATGATGAAATACCAATCAAGAAAGGAGTGAAAAACATGAGTATGTAAAGTAATACTTAGTGTCGAGGTCACATTTCACCCCAAAATTATATTTTGCATAAAGAAAACAGTACTTTTAAGAGACCTAGGATTTTTTATTGTGACATTATTTTCATAAAAAATAAGCACATCTTTCTTTGAAAATATCATCACCGCAATAAATTAAAAAAAACTGTAATATAGTAATGAAATTCTTTTTGGAATATATATATGTTTTATTAAAATCAACATAATTTAAAGTCAGTACAACATATTTAACCATGATGGATAAAAACTTTTTTTTGCATTATGGTAATGAGAATTGTCATAAAAATAACGTCGCAGTGCAAGCATTTGTAATGGTTTCAAAAATATGCTTGATTTTCTTAAAGCTGCAGTCCGTAGTTTTTCCTTTTTGTCGTCATCTCTGTTCGAAATCTGCAATTGCAGTTATTCGCGGAATTATCAACTTTACGTGAGTTGTGCCACTAGCTTCACTTTCTTAATGCAAAATATAATTTTGTACTTTTTCATTTTAAGGTGAAAAATGACCCGGATATGGTAGCAGGTATTGTGAAATTCACTGTACTAAACATACGTAATTTGTGTCATCATAACCCAATATATAAACATAATAAAGACTCTACTATAATAGAGCAAATAAATAATGCATCTATGAATGCTGAACTCACTTTAATTGGTTGTTAGACTGAATGAGCTCTTGAATTAGACCTTGTCTCCTTTCAGAATCCGACAGCATAGTCTTCAACATCATGCGGAAGTTAGAAGCAGACTTGCGCTCTAACAAAACCAAATCTAGACAACAAACAAACAAACATCATCACAGAAATGCATTGACACAGAAATGTTTGTCAATACTGATAATTAATATTTATTTATTTGTCCAGTAGCCGGAAAGATAACTGATATTATACATCTATACTGTTTTTGTTTGTTGTCGTTTTTAAATTATTTAATAAATTAAAATCCTATGTTTACTGCTAACCAAAAAAAAAAAACCCCCCCACTACTATTAGCCTTTTATCAGCACAAAAATATCTAGAATTTTATCATTTTCTTCAAAAGAAATCAAGAATCTAAACATTATAATTTACATAGCCCTGATTTTCTGTCCGAATTTGCTAAGAGTCATTTATAACAATTATATAAAACAATTATATGACAAATTGACCAATATATAGTAATATATTGTGGTTCTCTAAAAACAATTAACAACTGTAAAAACAGCTAAATATTAAATAGACATATTCAATCACTTAAAATAGTAAAATGTCCTATTTTGTCCAAACAAGTATTATTGAGCTAAAAAAATCATTATTAATATATAATCTAAATACATAAATATTAATATATCACACAAAGACATCAGTGATATTTCTTTAAACATTACCTGCAAGGTTCTTGTTCTCTGTTGGATCTGCAAAGTTGACAGGTTTGAACCCATGATGCTGCAGCAACCTGTTCACAGCGTCCCACTCTCTCTGCTCCTGCTGCAAGAGCATTGCAACATGTTATACTCACATGCATTATTACATATGTGACCTCATATCATAAACTAATGCATGCTGAAACATCCGAAATAACTGCAAAAATATCTGAATAGTCTCAATTCTGCTACCTGAAACTGGCTGTAGGTCCACAAAAACACATATGTTTTGTCCCTGGACCGCAATGCTGCAGTCAAAGCTTTTCTATCCATCTTTATCTATGCCAATTACACATGAACTATGAGCTACAACAATATTTTAAGCATCTTCTCATGTCTTCCACCTTTCCTCCGACCTGATCAGCACTTCAAGCCCCCTCAATCCAACCACAGCAGGTGGAGGGAACCGACACAGATCGGATTACTATCCCTCCTATCAGAAAGAACAATAAGAAACACCCCGACATGATGGAAAGAGAGACTGCTCACCTGCTCCATCCTGAGCTGAAACCCTGTAAGAAAACAGATGCATGGTTAGATTGTAATGCACCTGGGTGGAACTGCATTTACACACATGCATTGATTAAAGTGACATTTTGTTTGTCAATTTGTGTAAGATATGGTATTAAACGCTAATACTTCAGGGAATACAATGGTATTATCATGGTATGTGTGAACTAAAACTAGTGTTCAAAGACATTCTAACAAAAAATCAACTGTCTGCACCCATACTACAGTATTCTTGGAAGTAAAGAAAGTTAGTACTATTAAAAAAAAGTATATTATTTCAATACCATGGCAAAATATGATACTACAATGCCCAAAACAGGGTATTACCATGGTAATCACAAAATAAGCAGTGTCTACAAATTGCGGCTTGAATTACATTTAAGTAAAACATTTCCAACAAAATTAACTTAAAACATACCTTAAAACATTGATGGTTAATTACTAACCTATTACGCCTTCAATTTACTATTTATAAACGGACCAACTCTGTTTATTGTTTCAAACCGGTTTCAAATAACAGCGGAAACTGACGGACGAAACACTTCCCGTATTTAAACCAATAGGAGGACAGAATGACTAAACCACGCCCATTACGTAGTTTGCGCCTCAGTACTGACGTTTCCCTCTTAAAAACTGGCTTAGCTACTCGTGTCCACTAGATGGCTGCATAACCATTAAAAACTATTTAAAATAAGGTAGGTATTATTTTATATTATGGAGATACATCGTACAATATTTAAAATATAATATTTATATTTGTTAATAATTCAATAATATTTAAAAAATCAGTTGGAATGTAGGCTATAGGGGAAATGCCTTGTTTGATAATCGTAGCTATCAAAATTGACATAAAATGCAAACATGACCTGTTCCATAATCAATTTTAACAGACAGCATTTATTGAGCCTCTAATCTCATTGACGGATTCTGTGTGGCATTTCGTGTCGCTCTTCTTGTAGTGTGCAGCCATGGTTTGGAAAGGGCAAACTCACCTCCGGGTGAAGGTCAGCATGCAAATCTCACCACTATCTGAAAAAGAAAAGGAATAGAGAGAGAGAGAGAGAGAGAGAGAGAGAGAGGGGGGGGGGGGGGGGGGGGGGGGGGGTAGAGAGAGGAGGGGGGGGTAGAGAGAGGAGGGGGGAGAATTTATGGAGAATATGACAACTTTGACGACTGGGATGCTGCTGAAGAAAGAAAAAATGTAAATAAAACGGAGATTGATCTGATTAATTTATTGCCCTCTATAAGCGCAAATCGCTGGAGCGCAGAAGTAATTTTTTTTTTTTTTTATTGTTGTTTGATTCATTGTTTTATGTGTAATAAAAAAATAACTAACGTTATGCCTACCTTTGTGTTTCATGAAAAAAAAATGTATTTTTGAACCTGAAGGGTTCTACTAGCTGAGCGGACTATAAATATCTCCGGTTGCTAAATAAACCGTCAGGCAAGTTATTATTTGTAAAAACTAGAGATTTAGCCTAATTAAAATATAAACTAATGTTTTAAAAATGTTTTATTTGGCAAGTGACCATGGTATAAGCGGGTTAATGCCCTTCGAGGTGTCCGTTGTAAGGTTTTAATGGACTTCGGCGGAGGCAACCGTCCTCCGCTGCGCGTCGGCCGGCGTCGCCGTCGTCCATTAAAACCTTACAACGGACACCTCGTCGGGCATTAACCCTTACATAATTTCAATTGAGGTGAATCAATCAAAACTAACTTTATCTGGAAATAACATTATTCAAGAACCGCTATAAAGCCAAAACAATCTTTGTTACCTTAAATTATATGTTTATCTCTGTAAAGCTGCTTTGGAACAATCCATTGTTAAAAGCGCTATATAAATGAAGATGACTTGACTTGACATGTTTGTTTTTTGTACTTAGTAAAACCATGGTAAATTTCACGTTGGATTCTACGTTCTTAGACAGAAGCACATTTCTTCATCCTGACATGTTGAGCAGGTAGATCATGTTTTCAGCAGCAGGTGAAAGATTCACGATGCTCCATTAACTCAGGTAAGATGGTGTCTGTTGTTCTCCGGTCTGTTGACATTAAAAGGCCCGGAAGGTCCATTAAGTAGTTTAATGGCGGCACATCGAAGGAATAAATGGGCTGTGACAAATGAATCGAGGTGCAGAGGTTTCTGGATTAAAGACACTGGCAAATCAATGTTATCACAACAGTGTAGGCCAACTCATTCATCATTGATTTGGTCTAGACTAGTCTAGAGCTTGACTAAGGCCAGCGGAAGCATAATGATTGTTACCGACTTATAAATGAAAGTTATTATAAATTTCACTGTTTATGGATTTTAACTATCAGTTGAGTTCTGCGAAATACAAATTGAACCAATATATTGAACTTTGCGTCTTTGTCTGAGATTTCGGTCATAAGGACTTGAGTCAATTTTCTTTGAGGTAAAATGCTTTCATCAAAAAGCCCCTGGCATTTTTTTTTTCACAAGTCAAATCATCTTATCTCACATTTGAAGCAACCAAAACAACCGACATGTTGTGCTCGCATACAATGCCTTGAAATTACGCTCAACAAAAACTGTTTAAGTGGAGTGAAATGCTCCACTATGACTCAAACGACAGGGGCAGAAAGAGCACAGCTTTTCTCTTTTTACACACTTCACCACCTGAAAGGCAATTTGGAGATAAAGGTTGAAGCTGGAAGCCATGAAAGGCGTCTAACGCTAATCCTGCCTCACCTCGAGTCTGATCGAACTCTGAAAATCATCCGCAAATCTCTTGTTTCTTCCCTAAACCGTAAATACATCCACACAGTTCACACAAACGGAGGGCAGCTTTCTTCTCGCACTGGAAGTTCTCTGAAGCTAAAGATGGTGCCGACAGATGGTGGAAGTTTTTAAAGTTTTGATGACCGATAAGGTTACTTTATTTTGTTTGTTCAGGTTTCTGTGAAGCGCAGAGATGAGGCAAATCCGTGCCGGGATTATCTCCCACTTTCTCACCTTGCACAGGTGTGGAGAGCTGATATGGCCCAAACCCACACACTCCCGATGCACCATGGGTAGAAGTGGGACAGCTGTGAGAGGAAAGCCACAGGTTTGTACGGATTTTCAGAAACCATTCTCTACTTTCATTCAAAGGGCAGAGGAAAATAATTATCGCTTGAGAATATCTCTCCTGTCTGAACTTTAGTTCGTTTTGGATGCACATAGTATATGGGAAAATATTGTTCATACTTCCTCATACATACTCATTACTTGCGCACACTGTAAAAAAAAAAAAAAAAGTGAAAATGATTTGGTGCTTAAAATGATTTTCCGGATTTAGTCAAAACGAGATAATATGACAGCAGCCTACACAATTCTGTCTGGATTAATCAGTGACACAAACAAATAAAAAAAGACAAATAATATACCAATAATACTACTAATAATATACAGCTATAAATTCTATAGGTTAAACAGACATGTAGAGGTCAACAGAAAATGCAAAACATATTTTGATAAACACAAACTGGACACAGACAAAGTATATTATTTGATACAATATTGGAAAATCATTGGTTAAAATTAGTTGTAAGCCTGTAAAAACACACTTGTAACAGGATATAAACATGCTTTTAGGACTCAAAGCTGATAAATGTTAATGTAAAAAGAGAGAAAACACTCCAGAATTTGAATGAAAGGAGTCACGGATAAAAGCACTTTAGACGAAAGTGCCATTGTTCAAAGCCCAATCCGGCACAACAACCCTGCGAGCTCAGATAAACACAATTTCACTCTAGTCACTGTGATTACCACACCACTAATCGCTTCATTTTGCCTGTCGCTATTACGGGTAAACAAAAGGTCATAATTTAGTGGAATTAGAATTCAAGAAACGAATCCACTTGAAACTCTTTTGTTCTTAAGAACGCAGGACACTGATAATGCTTTGTAATCCCTAATTAAATTGTTTGGGTATTTAAAAACTTTCAAAAGTCGGTACAATTGCACACAATGCTATTTATTGGAACTTAAACAACTTTCAGGATTATAAGAAAAACCTTTCCCAGTGTCCATTATGTTTGGTGTTATTTGAGAAACATGAGACAAAAGTTTGACGAACCAAAGTAAACCACGAAGATTGTGACGGTTTTATTTTCGTACAGTACAGCCTGTCCTTTTATTCTTTTCTTCTCATGTGAAAACTCATGCAGCGTTTGAGTCTTTGCTTGGATGCAGCACTTAAAGCAACTTCTGATTCCGGCCTGGCAGAACCAGTTCAAGCCGAATCCATGCACAACTCTAGTTCAGACAACAAAGAGCAACCTGAATTGCAGAACACTGTGGCATCATGGGAATTTTCCAGGACAAGTTCTTGTATCGACATAACTAGGTTGAGTTCTAGAGTTTATAATAATTCTAGCTCTCCTGCTGAGCAGAGACAAACAAAATCCAACAAAAACAATAAAGGCCCGCTCCTAAATGTTGCTCTCAGTCTTCTGAGAAGTCCACACTTTGGTGATGCAATGCAGCATAGACTGTGTTGGGTAGAAACCCACTGTGAAAGTTCACATCAGTGCTTTACAAAAGTGTGCACTGCGGCTTCAAAACACTTTTCTGAATCATAAACGGTCTTGTGTACTTCATGAACACATGCAAACAAGAACACAAATCCACACAGACTGGCCATTTGGAGAAAGACCAAAGTAACCGATATGATATCTAAAGCAGTTCCCTTTCGTCCTGGGAACTCCGACGTGTCGTCGGGGGAGTTCCCTGACGAATTGGGATCACGCTAGGGAGCCTATTGCCTTTGAGAGAATTAAAACGAGCCAATGGAATTGGCATGCAAAATTTGCATTCCGCAGCCCGCCTACCAGCGCGGGTATAAAAAGCGGAAGTAAATATTGCGTAATGCTTTTAGCTTCGGAGCCTCCAGTGTGTCTCTTTGAGCTGCTGTGTCCTCTGAGAAAGCTTTTTTGAGAAGAAAGAAGAACGAGCGTCTTTCGGAGAAGAGAAGAATCCTCTGCTGCTGGCGTGACGGCACTCGAGCGACCATCGCTTCCCGCGGCTGGCTTAAAAAAAAAAAAAAAAAAAAAAAAAAAAAGCTGTTTTAACGGCTGGTATTGGGTGGTGAGTGCAGCACTCGGGCTTGCAGTTTCCCCGTTTGTCTGCCGCGGTGGTCCCTCTGTGCCTCGGCACATTTAAAGAGTTTTCTTTCTTTTCTCTAAAAGAGCAACACGGGTGTTTCGCGTCCTTTTCAGGATGACGTTTCACCCGTGCGTTTCTGGATGCGGTCGATCTCTCCCTCAGGATGATGGCCACAAATACTGCCTCTCGTGCTTGGGCTTAGCGCACGCTGAGGCAGCGTTTGTGGATGAGTCATGCTCTCACTGTGGGAAAATGACTCTCGCGACGCTGCGTTCGAGACTGAGAACCCTGAAACATGGGGGAGTCCCTTCAGAAAATCCCAGATCTAGTTCGTCTGTCGATTCAGTTCGGCAGGCGGCTACTTCTGTGATTCCTGTTGGTGAGCGTATGAGGATTACTGTGAGCAATGTTTCGACTGGTGAAAGATCCTATCGGCATCCTCACACCTCTAGTAGCTCGCGGCCATCGGCGCTTCCGTTGGAGCGGCCGGAGCCCCCTCGGGCGGTTCCGGTTGTCTCCTTCGGAGCACCACCTGAGGATCAAATGTCGATCGCGGCATCGGAGGAGGAGCGGTCATCTTCTGGTGATGACTCGGCAGGACTGCCCCCTTCGGGTGTGGTGGTTCAGCCTGAGCCGGATCCAGAAATGGCTGCTATGCTCGAACGGGCGGCTGCGAATGTCGGGCTTGTGTGGAACCCTCCGCCGGGTCCCGAACCTTCGCGGCTGGATGATTGGTGTATTGGGGCGGGCCGTTCTGTTGCCCCACGGCCTGCTCCAGTCCCATTCTTCCCTGAAGTGCATGAGGAGTTGAGGAAGTCTTGGCTGGCACCTTTTGCGTCCAGGCGTGGACATCCTCGCTCCTCCCTCCTCACCACCCTGGACAGTGGAGCGGTGCACGGGTACGAGGGAATCCCCCCAGTGGAGCGGTCGGTAGCGATGCTATTGTGTCCTAAGACCGCTTCCGCTTGGCGGGGTGCCCCTTCACTCCCCTCCCGCGCCTGTAGGTTTTCCTCCGGTCTGACCAAGGATGCCTACGTGGCGTGTGGAGACACCGCTTCCACCCTGCATGCCATGGCGCTTTTGCAAGTACATCAAGCAAAGGCGCTCCATGACTTGCAGGCGGGTGGTTCTGACCCGGCTCTGCTGCAGGAGCTGCGTGTGGCGACGGACTTCGCCCTCCGGGCGACGAAAGTCGCCGCACGTTCGCTGGGTCGGGCGATGTCCACTCTAGTGGTCCAGGAACGCCACCTATGGCTGACCCTGGCTGAGATGCGGGAAGCGGAGAAGAACAGACTTCTCAACTTCCCCATTTCCCAGGGCGGCCTCTTCGGCGACGCGGTGGAGACCTTAGCCCAAGAGTTCTCCGCCGCCCAGAAGCAGTCGGAGGCGATACGGCACGTCCTGCACAGGAGACGGGCTGCTGCGGGTCCGTCTTCTGCTCCTGTTGAACCTCCAGCTGCTTCCCGTCGCCGAGGCCGTCCTCCTGCGCCAGCTCCCCCTCCAGCGCAGCCTTCCAACCCTGGAGTGAGGAAGTCTGGTCGTAAGAGGTCGGCCAAACCCGCTCAGACGCCCCCGGCCCCTTCCCGTAAAAGGAAGGGAGGGAAGCGCTCCTGAGACGGGCGACCTGAAGGAGGACCAGATGACTGCTCTTCAGGAGGGTGCCCCTGCACGCCTCCTTCCCCCGGGGGAGGGCCGGGCGGAGAATTTTTTGTTTTGTATGAAAAAACTTTCTGTTCCGCCGCTGGCCACTCGGTCAGCGGTACCCAAAAATTCATTAAAAGAGCAGTTTCTCCTTCCTCCTTCAGGTCATCCTCGGTCGAGACTGGTGGGCACACAGTCTCCTCCGTCCAAGAGGGTCAGAATGGCAGTGGGTGCTGTCACCGAGCAGCATCGCTCCCGTTCCCCTCTTCCCAGTCTGCAGAGAGCAGCGACGCTTCCTCGGTTGCGTCGCTCCTCTCAGCGGCTGGGCCCAGAGGGGCAGAGACCAGCTCACGAGGAGGCAGGGCCTCGTACCTCGTCTCTTCCCCTCCTCTCGCCAAGGGGCAGCCCGCAGCAGAAAGCCCACGCGCTCTCTCTGCCGTCTGCCCCTCGGTGGAAGCAGGTCTCTGGCAAACTCCACGCCCAGACCCCGCTTCCAGTGGCCACATCACCACTGCAGCCGGGTCCCTGCCTTCCACCTCGCTGCCCCTCCGCGGGTACGCCGGTGGTCCGGGTGGGCTTGTTGGCTCGGTACCTGGAAGCCTGGCTAGAGCTTCCGGGTCCGTCTCGATGGCTCATCCGCACCATCCGGTTCGGCTATGCAATTCAGTTTGCACGCCGGCCTCCCAGGTTCAGGGGCGTCCACTTCACCCGTGTGCGGTCAGTGGATGCCCCTATCCTGCGGAAAGAGATCGATGTCCTGCTGGCGAAGGACGCGATCGAGCCGGTCCCTCCTGCCGAGATGAGGTCCGGGTTCTACAGCCCCTACTTCATTGTACCCAAGAAAGGCGGTGGGTTACGGCCAATCCTGGACCTGCGAGTTTTGAATCGGGCCCTGCACAAACTCCCGTTCAAGATGCTCACGCAGAAGCGCATTTTCGAGTGCATCCGTCCCCAGGATTGGTTTGCAGCGATCGACCTGAAGGACGCGTACTTTCACGTCTCGATTCTTCCTCGTCACAGACCGTTTCTTCGGTTTGCTTTCGAGGGTCGAGCGTATCAGTACAAAGTCCTACCCTTCGGGCTGGCCCTGTCACCCCGCGTCTTCACGAAAGTCGCGGAGGCGGCCATTGTTCCCATGAGAGAACAAGGCGTTCGCATTCTCAACTATCTCGACGACTGGCTCATTCTGGCTCACTCGCGAGATGTGTTGTGCGAGCACAGGGACATGGTGCTACGGCATCTCAGCCGGTTGGGGCTTCAGGTCAACTGGGACAAGAGCAAACTCTGCCCCGTGCAGAGGATCTCTTATCTCGGTATGGAGTTGGACTCGGTCGCCAAGACAGCGCGCCTCACGGAGGAGCGCGTCCAGTCAGTGCTCACCTGCCTCAGGTCTTTTCGAGGCAGGACAGCGGTCCCACTGAAACAATTTCAGAGGCTCCTGGGGCATATGGCAGCCGCAGCCGCAGTAACGCCGCTCGGCCTGTTACATATGAGACCGCTCCAGCACTGGCTTCACGATCGAGTCCCGAGGTGGGCGTGGCAGAGCGGCACGTTCCGGGTCAAAGTAACCCCGCACTGTCGCCAAACCTTCTCCCCGTGGTCGGATCCTGCGTTTCTACGGGCCGGAGTGCCCCTAGTCCAGGTTTCCAGGCAGGCTGTGGTTTTCACAGATGCCTCTGCCATGGGGTGGGGGGCCACGTACAAAGGGCATGCAGTCTCGGGTCTGTGGACGGGGCCCCAGCTGCATTGGCATATCAACTGCCTAGAGTTGCAAGCAGTACGCTTGGCTTTGTGCCGCCTCAAGGGGCTCCTCAAAGACAAGCACGTACTGGTCCATACGGACAGCACTGCGACCGTTGCGTACATCAACCGACAAGGTGGTCTACGCTCCCGCCGCATGTCGCGACTCGCCTCCCACCTCCTCCTATGGAGTCAGAAGCATCTGAGGTCGCTTCGCGCCACTCATGTTCCAGGGGAGCTCAACCGTGTGGCAGACGAGCTTTCACGGTTGCCTCCCCTGCCAGGAGAATGGCGACTCCATCCCCAGGCGGTTCAGCTGATCTGGAGTGTTTTCGGACTCGCACAGGTAGACCTGTTTGCCTCTCCGGACACGACCCATTGCCAGTGGTTTTACTCCCTGTCCGAGGGGACCCTCGGCACGGACGCCCTGGCTCACAGCTGGCCCCGGGACCTGCGCAAGTATGCGTTTCCCCCAGTGAGCCTTCTTGCACAGACTCTGTGCAAGGTCAGGGAGGACGAGGAGCAGGTCTTGTTAGTGGCGCCTTATTGGCCCACCAGGACTTGGTTCACGGAACTCATGCTCCTCACGACAGCCCCTCCTTGGCCGATTCCTCTGAGGAAGGACCTCCTTTCTCAGAGACGGGGCACTCTATGGCACCCGCGTCCAGACCTCTGGAAACTCCATGTCTGGTCCCTGGACGGGACGCGGAGGTTCTAGGTGGTCTACCACAGGCAGTGGTAAGCACCATCACTTCTGCTAGAGCCCCCTCTACGAGGCGCCTCTATGCATTGAAATGGAACCTATTCGTCGAATGGTGTTCCTCCCACCGGGAGGACCCCCGAACTTGCCCGGTCAGAGTCGTGCTTTCCTTCCTACAAGATGGGTTGGAGCGAAGGCTGTCTCCCTCCACCCTCAAAGTGTATGTTGCCGCAATAGCCGCACATCACGATGTAGTAGAAGGTAAGTCCGTGGGGAAGCACGACCTGATCATCAGATTCCTCAAGGGTGCTAGGAGGTTAAATCCACCTCGTGTTTTACACTCTGTACCCTCTTGGGACCTAGCTCTGGTACTTAGAGCTCTTCAAAGTCCTCCCTTTGAGCCTTTGCTGACAGTCGAGCTGAATATCCTGTCCATTAAGACAGCGCTCCTGTTGGCATTGGCCTCTTTTAAGAGGGTCGGGGATCTGCAAGCTTTTTCGGTCGACGAATCGTGCCTAGAGTTCGGGCCGGGCCTTTCTCGCGTTATATTGAGACCCCGGCCCGGATATGTGCCCAAGGTTCCTACCACTCCCTTCGTGGATCAGGTAGTGAACCTGCAAGCGCTGCCCCAGGAGGAGGCAGACCCAGCCCTAGCTTTTCTCTGTCCAGTCCGCGCCCTGCGGGTTTACACTGACAGAACGCAAAGCTTCAGGACCTCAGACCAGCTCTTTGTCTGTTACGGAGGCCGGCAGAAGGGGAAGGCCGTCTCCAAGCAGAGGTTAGCTCACTGGTTAGTGGATGCTATCACCCAAGCGTATGAAGCTTCGGGTGAGCCTTGTCCTCCCAGGTTGCGTGCTCACTCTACAAGAGGTGTTGCCGCCTCCTGGGCGTTGGCTCAAGGCGCCTCGCTGACAGACATTTGTAGAGCTGCGGGCTGGGCGACACCGAACACGTTCGCTAGATTCTATAGCCTACGTGTGGAACCTATTTCCTCCCGAGTACTCGCTACGGCCAGTGGTGCGAGGGAATAGGTTGTGTCGGCTTGCTACGCCACTCCGTGCCTCAGCCGGATACGTGCGTCTTTCGCTCCGTTGGCGCCATACGTTGGTTAGCCTCGTGAGTTCCTCCATCACCCCTTCGGTGCCAGGCGTGGCGGACCGCCGGCGCCAGGTCTACTACCTCTATGGAGTTGTTGTGTAGACTGGGTGTTATGTCCAGTGGTCTCTTCGGTGACCCATTATGCCACGTGCAGTCTAGCCGTGTCTTCCCCTTGACAGACTCGTTCTGTCGTCCCTGTTGAGTACGCTCCCACTCCCCTTGGAGGGGACTACCTCAGGGACTGCCATATGTTTCACTATCCCCCTGGGCTAGTACATATGTGTATTCCAGGCCTTCTTCAGGCATCTGGCTTCCGCAGCGTTCCCTTCCCCTGTTTACGGGTTGGGCACGCTTTCCCAGTGTTATCCTATCCACTGTGCGGGTCTTGCGGAACAGCAGTGCGATTCCCTTGCTAGCTCCCGTAATTTGTAAAACTGCTTGGGTAGCTTAGCTGGGCGCTGGAAGGGGCCAGCACCATGGCGTTTTGTTAGGGATCCCAATTCGTCAGGGAACTCCCCCGACGACACGTCGGAGTCCCAGGACGAAAGGGAACGTCTCGGTTACGTATGTAACCCTCGTTCCCTGAGTACAGGGAACGGAGACGTGTCGTCCCTTCGCCATGTTGCTGTACCTTCGCGGAGGACTGGACACTGTTCGGCTCCTCAGCGAAAAGCATTACGCAATATTTACTTCCGCTTTTTATACCCGCGCTGGTAGGCGGGCTGCGGAATGCAAATTTTGCATGCCAATTCCATTGGCTCGTTTTAATTCTCTCAAAGGCAATAGGCTCCCTAGCGTGATCCCAATTCGTCAGGGAACTCCCCCGACGACACGTCTCCGTTCCCTATACTCAGGGAACGAGGGTTACATACGTAACCGAGACGTTTTCTGGAATCTGTAACACCGTAATTTAGTATTTACATAATTACAATCATTGAAAAACATCTGATAATCAAATCCCTGTACCACTTTTTTTTTTAAAGACCGTCTCAATCTTCAGTCTCAATCTGATTGACCAAATTTCTGATGATACAGTGATTAGTGTCATTTAGTCAATAAAATAGCTTTGCATTCTTAACATTAAATGAGAGATTGGGTGACAAAATAATCCATTTAAACAGAAAATTAAATTGTTAAATTTACAGTTAAGCGGAAACATAGTTTTAGACAAAACCATACACATAGAAATACATTTACAAATAAAATAAAATAACAATGTTCAGCACTCTAAAAGATGCTGGGTTATTTGATTTGACCTAAATGCTGAGTTGAGCCTGTTGGGTAATTTGTTAGATTATTTTTAGCAACGCATGGACTGGTTAATCAGATATTGGCCGATATATAATTATCTGAGTTATTAAACATCGCCTGATTATTTAAATAGACAATTTATGTTCTATCAATCAAAAGGGAAGCGGGTAGTTGCAAAACGCATCTCTAGCTTGGTAATTAATAGCACTTTATTTTCCTAATCGCAGTTTGACTTATTTCATAAAGCAACTTAAGTTAGCTAAATGTGGAAAAGATACTATAGAGAATACAATTATTAATTTGTATTTGAGTTATGTACTGAATATCAGGGTGTTTAAAAAGATGGCAGTACCACCAAACTATAGATATCAGATGTTGTTCTTATTTGTCCGACATCGGTGAATACATATTATATTGCGCAATGTTCACAATGTTGTGTATTTTTGTGCAACCAAGCTGCTGGGTTATGGCAACCATAATATTGATTGGTTTGTGTGATCAATCTTTTCTGTGGGGAACATCCTTTAAGGTTTGTGAGACAGAAGGGGCTTTCGCACAGGAGGAACCTTTTTATAGTTCCTAGAACTATTGGCGGAACTATTTGGCGTGTTCGCACCACAGGAACTGGGAAAGATTTTAGTTATAGGAACGTCTTTATGGGGAACTAAATTAGCTCCTACTTCAGAGTAGGGTCTAACCCAGCACAATAGGAACTACCAGTGACGTAAGTGTACGCTGATTGGCCGAACGCATGCGAAACACCAGCACCCGCCATTTAAAAAAAAGCAGTGTACACACACAGATTATAGCCTATGTTTTACTCTACAAACTAAGGGCGTTTTCACACCAGAAAGTCCGCACCAAGGTCCGAACCAAAGTTCACGTTTTTATACATTTGATACTTTCAGAAAGTTTTGGTTTGGTTTCGCACTGCAATTATGCGAGCGCACTAAAGAACTTTACGTGACATACTTGCGTCATCCTGTCGTCATCATCTATGTGGGCTGCATCTTGACATTGATTGGTTTTGTAAAAGGACGTGCGTCTGACGTCAGCGTGTTGTCAATTCGGGGGGTAACTTTGACAACATGAATGAACAAACGCATATCGTTGCAACTATATTGTTATTTTTATGGCATAATTACCTGCAGCACCAACTATACACAAGGCTAGTTCAAAGTCGCCAAATGAACGTCCTCGTCGTGCGAATATTTTATCGTCGCCGGCAGGAAAGGAGGAGAAGTTGACTTCTTATTAAGTCATCAGACCATACTTCAATTAAAAACCTCGTCTCCTCCTCTCCCCATGTGCTACCACGGCTCATTTTTCCTGCCACCTTCTGTTTTTTCGGCTATTTGGGAACCACCGGAACTTCCTGTAAAAGGTCTGAAAGTCTGAACCATACAGAAATGCTTTCACACTAGAACAAAATTCTGTATCAAAATTTATAGGCAAGAAAAGTAGTTTGTTTAGGCTGGGTTGTATGAATTACAAACCTGCGCACATATTTTAAAAGCACATAATAGAATCAATTCTGAATGAGCATGTGAACGCCGTCAGCGTTAATCACAGGTTCGCGTTTAAAAGTCTGATCATTTCGACGGAGGTGAATCAATCAAAGTTAACTTTAGCTGGAAATAACATTATTCAAGAACCGCTATAATGCCAAAACTATCTGTTACCTTAAATTATATGTTTATCTCTGTAAAGCTGCTTTGAAACAATCCATTGTTAAAAGCGCTATATAAATGAAGATGACTTGACTTGACTTGACTAGAAACGAACCAAACTTTGTTCAGTTTGATCCGGACCGAGACTACCTCTTTTCGTCGGGCCAAATTTCATCTGTTTGGTCCGGATCGTGGTCCGGGGGAGTTTTCACACCTATAATTTTGATTCGGACCAAACTGAAAAGTCAGAAAGTCCGGACCAAACAAGGTAGGTGTGAAAGGGCCCTAACTCTACAAACATGGAAAACAGTGATAGATGGACCTCTCAACCTTTATGTTGAGAAAACCTAACTTTGAGGGGACAACAAAAAGTCACAACAACAAGCGCGGAGACAAGAGTTCCTACTGGCGGTGCGAATGCAACTGGGAAAATGTCCCTATAGGGGAACATTTCGTTCCCGGGGAACCACCCTGGTGACTAGTTCCTAGAACTCCCCAGTTCGAAAGCCCCTAGAAAAACTTCTGTGGTCTCACATTATACTCTGAAGCAGCCGACTTATTTCAATGCAGCGGAGTAGGAAAACAAACACATATCATATCAATTCTAAGAGTTTAGCCAGTTAACTGTCACGGGATTGCACTTTTAACTTTTCATGCTTTATTTTTTCACATATTTTAGAAATCGTCAAGTTTCAACATTCCAAATTCATCATGTAAAAACGGTTTTGAAAACCTACACTTTTGTGGTATTAACTTCAAATTTGGAACACAACTTGGCTTTGATTTTCTAGCAACTGTAGTCTTTATATAAAGAGGCCAACCTTAGTTCTGTATTCAAAAGCATTCATGAATTACAACCTTTTATGTTTAGATCTATGCTCAAAAAGGCAGTTAACACTTTAAAATCATTACAGAGGTAAAATTAAGCGGTCTTGTCCACACTAATACATATTTGTTTGAAAATGCATCTTTTTCTCTCCGTTTTGGCCTTCCGTCCACATTGAGACAGCGTTTTTTTCAACAAAGACGGAGCTTTTTGAAAACGCACTCCCAAGTGGATAAATTTGAAAACGCTGTTTTCGCGTTGTAGTGTTGACTTTAAAAACTGAGGTATTTGAAAACGATGACGCATGTTTAGTCATGTGACGCATATTGTACCCATAGATATCTATGGTTATACCGGCATTGTTGTGCCTGCTATATACTTTCATAGTGTTGCTAAAGAGAAATGTTCCTTTGTACAGTCTTCATACTGCATTCCTACAAAGATGACTGAAAATTTACTCGCAATTGTTGTTCTGAGGCAAAACATAATGACAATTGTGTTTTTGACCAAGCGATTTTGAGTGCAACCTGGACGCAACACTGAGTGGTGGGATATTTTGCTAATAAAATGATTGTGCCAGAAGAATAGCATGATAACTTTAAAATGTCTGCTCTCTCTTTATCATTTTGTGAACTTTTAGTTCAGCAGTAGGTGATTTAAGCATTTTTAGACGTTTCAATGGGGATGAGCAACTTTTGGAAAACGCTAGTGTGGACAGGGAACTCTTTGAAATGAAAACATCGTTTTCAAATGTATCCGGATTAATGTAGACGTAGCCATAGTCAATAGGGTTAACTGTGTGGGTTTGTTTAGCGCAACATGTTGTCCACCTTTTACCCAGCGCCAAGTTTCCAGTTGGGTTCTTTTTAAGCCAGCCATTTTTTGAGTGAACATAAACATGTTATTATAGATAAGAAAATGAGCGACTTGCAATAATAACAGAAGCAAAAAAGTGACAACTGTGGAGGTTAGATTAAAACCTTGCATTCCATGTAAATGTACAAAAGATCTTTTGCAGACAATCCCTTTCTCTGGGTTTATCTCAAGGGGTGAGGGAAAACTGGTCTTGTTCGATGGGCTTTTCAACCCACGCTCCCAGTCCGGCTTTGTTGAAAGCTTTGAAGAGAGTTTGTTTAGCTGCGTGATACTCCACTGCCGCTTGTTTTGCCTCGTGGTAGGAGCCCGGACGAGATCCTCGGATCCGCAGAGTCTCACTGAGCTGAGAGAGGTAAATGGATATTGGCATTTTAATATACCAAGTTACCATATTATTTAAAAATTAATCCTTGATTGTTTTGATTTATCCATTATCATCCACCTTTAAAGAAATGCTTTACCTTGGCATGCAGACAGACCCAGCGACTGTAGAGGACATGTTTGCAGAGGTGAGACTGTCTTCCAAGGTCATCTTTCCCCGTGGTAGCGTTAATGATCTCCAACCCCTGATCTCCGACTGTCCAGTTGACGCTGAAGTTGGGAGCTTTCCCAGGTTGCCTTGCTTCTGTGTTACTGATACCTGCAGATGAGAGAAGAAACAAATGTGGTTGGGCAAATAGTTGAAAAACTGATCAAATCAACCATATATTCATTCAAGATGATTTACCACTAAGAAGGGGTCTGTTAAGGGTGAACGGCTGGGGCAGATCTTCCATGTCTGCGATGCGCTGGTACATGGCTCTGGAAAGATGGTCGGCATGGTACAGACTTCCCAAAATTAAACTGGAAAAATAGATGGGTTCTGAAAAGTAACTCAGAAGAGATCCCTGCACTCCGATCACGTTCCATCTACAAAGGCAGAAAGAAAACCCGGAAATGTTATTGAAAATACAGGTGTGCACCTGGTGAACCTTGTTCATTGATGATGGAAGGAAACGTTAAAGTCTTCGTATGTAAGCGGTTCAAAAAGAGTCACCCCCCTGTGGACATACAGCATGATACTTATGTTGCAGAACAAGCCACAAAGGAAAGAAACAACATCCTGATTTCAAGAAAAAGCACTAGCACAGAGACGCATTTACGGCAACCATTGAAATGATCGGAAAAATAACACCTGGGGTCTATAATCTCAATCACTGTAATTTCTTCAAGGCCTTTAAAAGGAGTTTTTTCCAAAGGTGACGCATGAGATCCGAGCTCTCGAAAAGCCTAAGCTCACAGCTGGATGATAACGACCGCGTTTAACTGGAGTGGGATTCTTGGCATCCAACATGAGGCATGCGGATGTGTTCGCGGCAGCAGGCTTCCCTCAGCAGGACGGCTGTTTTTTGGAGGCCATAATCAGAGTCCTAATCAGGGTCCAAATGCCCCTGCTCCAGGGAGCCCCCCGCTCTGGAGAGAGCTGAAGTGATTGGGGTTTCAGAGCCAAGAAGACAGCCAATCAGCTGCTTTCTGAGTGCCGCTGGATGCATGCGACAGAATGCTAACGAGATAGACTCATTAAAGGTTGAGCGCAACAGGAAAAAAGTGAGACTGTCATTGGAAGAGTTCGACATTGAGTGGATCAAGGATAGTGTCGACACAAAAGTGGGCCACCTGATGTCAGCAGCTTTTTTCTCTCTCTCAATATGAATTATCAACTGAAGCTTCAGCTGTGTTTTACATAGAAAAAGTTGTCTAAACTGTGCATACTTCAAAGATAGAAATCAAATAGAAACGGTTTTAGCTAAAACATGAAAAGGACAAATCAAATAGATTTGCTAAATAAAATAAACCCCCACTGAAGTTCATAACTATTGTAAAGACAAACTTTTAATTTGCATAATTATAATATTTGAAATATATATATATATATATATATCTTTAAATTAATCAATGCACATTATTTCACATAAAACATTATATATATATATATACATTTATTTTTCAATCCCACCCCTTCAAACACACAATTCAAACATTTCCTGATGGATAAAAACAAGTCCCACTCTAATTTTTTTCTTGAAACATGTCACCATATGGAATTTTATAGGTTGCAAATGTTGGTTTCATGTCAACTTTTTCACTTGTTTATTATGGAATATTACAGTATTTATTATAAATTAATCTGTGCACATCATCAAACCACAACCATCCAGTCAATTCCCCATGGACAAAATCAAGCCCCATCCTACATTTTTTTCTTGTTCGGGAAGCCGTTTCATTCGGATATAGGTCAAAATAAGGAAGAAAAATCACCACTTCTGTTTTATGCTGACTTAGAATAAATTAATTTAAGAGAAGCAATTGAGAACATATATTTTGTATTAAAACAATGTTAATGGTTCGCAGTTCTACTTAATTTCACTATTGATGGCACCATACCTTGCAATCTTGTCGCTACATGACATAGTTAGCAGTCGCTCTCCTTGCAAGACTCCATCCCAGGTCTGAATGGTGTTACTCGTACGGACGGGTATCGTACCTTCTCCAGACTCAATCTTGGTTCGCAATTGTCCACGGGCCTTGCGGTTTGGATGCCGATCACCCTGGTCTACAAAGAAAGAGAATAGAGTTTAGTTTACTACTTTTTAAAAGCCCGTCCTTATTTTAGTGCAACAACAAAATGTGCGAATCCATCAATTCGTCATAAAAAATTACATACCTTCGGCAGCAGCCTCATGAGGGGAGAAAATCCGGGCGTCTCCACAGGGCGACGTGCTGATATACAGATGGAACTGAATATCGTTTTTTAGCCGGTAGCCATGTTCACTGCACCATCTGAATATGGATTTCTCATGTTCTTCAGTGCTGTCACTATAGAGAAAAAACACACACATACTTGTGTGATCTATGATGTCAACAGAGGCCATTAAAAGAGCTTTGAAATGTCTATAATTGAAAATAGGTCCTTGGCCTGACACCCATCTCATCAAGTCTGTCATTTATTATTTCACAGTGAATAAAAGGTCATGTCTAATTGATTACACACACATAAAATAATTTTGCATATCCACAGGCTAGTGTGAATGATGTTAATTTTTAATGATTACAAAATAAATCATTATTAGACAGTTTTGCAAGCACCCAAAAATTATATTATATATAATTTATGCATTTATTAATCATGTATTTATTTACACATTTTTTACCACATTAAATTAACATTAAACTGACAGCCGTTACATAACAGCATGCAAATGTATATATTTGCATGCTTTTATGTATATAAATATATATATATATATATATATTGCAGATGTATATATATACACTGTATATACACACACATATTTTATTTATTTATAAAACATTCATTCAATAAAAATACATTATTGCATTTTATAAGACATAAGAGTGTGTGTGCGCGTCACCTGAGGAAGTATTCCAGCTGACTGTACAGGTATCTGAGGAGGGAACGGCGTGCGATGATCTCAGCATGGCAGTCGTTAAGAGCTAGTCCTCGATCACTCATGTACTCTCCATTTATACACTTGGTTCCCGTGGTGACACAAATCACCTGAGCATCCTTCACATCCGTACCTGATAAAATGGTCGACGGAAATTAGCCAAAGAGAACATGTTTCTAGATCAACGTTCCTATCAGAAGTGTGCATTGTGCTTACCGGTTGTCATGACAACACCTGAAAGGACTTTCCGCCGTGCATGTGGAGACGTGAAGTTGTCTGTCAGCTCGCTGAACTTTTCCACAACTAAACGAGAGACAGCGTCTGCGAGGACCTGTGGAACCCACAACCGTAACTGTACAAACATCTCTATCAAAACGTACATTTGTGTAAATTCCTAATTCAAAACAAAACATGAATTTGTTACTTTTAAACGGAGCACGTTCCATTTGAAAATGGCTGACAAAACGTGTCTTTAATGCTCGATCTGAAAAGAAATGAATTGCTTGACTGACAGACTTTTGCTGAAAGATCTCTTTAGACAGAAAGGTGAGAGTGATGCGTTTTCTTGTTTGAGAAGTGCTCCTGTATCTGATTTTAATTAAGATTCTGTTTATTTTCTTCGGTTGTTATCAAGGGGGAATGGGAGGGATTATGAACAGGATTAACTAATGTGTAAATAATGCTGTGTACACTGGCGCACCGATTAAAGGTTTAATGCTTGACTTCATCTGAAATCCAACTGAAACGTTTGTGTGTAGATTCTGATTTAATTAAAATTGTTAAATGAAGACTGGCAGAAGCTTTATAAAGGACAAATGATGGTTAAGCAAAGCTACCCAAGCATAGCATTTAATCGCATTAAAATTGCTTTTTCAATATCAAGCTTGATAAAATGCATCACAGAGGTCCAATGTATGTGGTCTTATAGAAATTAACTGAATTCATTTATGGCGTAGTCAGTTATGTGCATCGTAGTCCTACCTCATATAATGGGCTAAGAATCGGTCATTTTGACATGGTAATATTTTTAAAAAAAAATCGTAGACATTAAATGAAAAAGTTATTTCAGAAGAGTGACGACTGTATTAAGCTGCTGTGTGTTGGTCATGTCAAAGGGGAAAGTACTGTAAATGACAACCCCTTATAAAAAAGAAAAACGGGGTACACAGTTCTCACCTGAGGCAGGTGTAGCTGAAGTCCCTCTCTGGGGATTGGCTGTCGAGATGGCGTCTGGTCCAGTTGCATGTTAAAGAGACCTGACAATGCCGCTTGGGCTGCCCTCGATTTCGCCAGTTTTTTATTCCGGCCGGAACCTTGGAACATCTGCGTATCCACGGTAACTGCCATTATGAAGTTCTTGGCATGGCTTTCACCGCTCTCAGCCACGAACTCATACTTCAGTCCCGGCCGAAGCTCATTTAGGATCATCACAGCATTCTTGCCACTGCCTGTAGGGGGCGTTATGAGTCCAGGGGGTAGTGGGAGAGGAGGATGTAACCTGTTGTTGTTTTTCAGAGTCACATAGAGAGGGTATTTGTTTAGAGAGCAGAGAGACCCATTGCTGCCGAGACTCAGGTAGAAGGGTTCATCAGGCTGTGCGGGCGTCTCAAAACCGTTAAAAAGCATGTCCGGGAAATCAGCTTGATCTGAGGTGAAGTCTGCGTTAACGGTCAGCGTGCGACCCATCGCGAGATGAGCTTCGGATGCATTGGGGAACTGAACAAAAGAGCGCAGCGCTTTTTCGGCTGCATTCAGTTTGGCTTTCTTCTTTGTTGGGCCGGAGCCCTCAAACAATTGTCCGTTGACCTCGACGGTCATAACGAACACGGGTGCATGTACCGGCCCCGTCTGCGACAGAAGTTTATACTGCAGTCCCGGTTTGATTTCATTCAGTTGCATGAGAGCATTTTTCGGCAAGACCGGTCCTTGCGGTTTCCTGCGCTTCTTGGGGCGGAATTTGGAGTGTCCGTGGCCTTTATTGCCCTCCTCCAGTGGGCGTTTCCTGCTCAATCCCCGAGCGCTCCCATTGGCTACGTGAGGCCCCTCCCCCAGCGCTTCCTTGGAGGAGAGGTTGTCCAGGTTGCGGTTTTCTTTAACGTCCATGCTACACGAACCTGTGATGTCCAGAGAGAGTAACTTACAATGCCTTCGGTGCAGGACCTTGTAAATGTAAAATTTAGAGATTCTATCATCTTTCTTTGTAACTGGATGGAAATGATACAATCGTAAAAGTCAATCTAAAAAAATGTAACCAAGACAATATTAATATGGATTTAAAAATATTAATATTGCTTTAGAAGCATTTTTAACTACAGATGGAGAGCTAATTACCTTGTTAATATGACAATAAATACATTTGTAGATCATACTTAAAGCACACTAAAAACTCTAGATATTTACACAATTTCCAAAAGAAAATGTGATAAATATCTATATAATATGTCACAGGAAAGAAGCAAAACTACCAAAACAAGTAACATCAAACCAACCAGTTGCCAAAGCTGATGGAAATGAGGGTAAATTCTCATTTATAACATCCTGCAGTAAAAGCACAAGTTACTCCATTTGGTGCTCAGGAAAAATAAATGTATAGAGAGAAAACAGAGTCAAGAAACTACTGAAATACACAGTGCTAAAAGAAGGTCAGTATTAGATGTCAGTTTAATCCAAATTGAAGCTCATTTGGGACAATCGTGTCATTTTTGCTGCTGAAGTGTCATTATGGTCTTCCCAAATTTCTGATGATAAGTGATGTGGATTCTGTGGTGATGCGAGCCTCAGATGCACTGGGAAACTGTAAAAAGTGCAAGCATTTTCCGCTGCATTTATTTTGGCTTTCTTCTGCGTTGGGCTTGGACCTCGTCAAGTTGCATCACAGAATGTTTAGGCCAGACCAAAACTTTCCAGGCTCTTGGAAAGTGGAGTGGACATGACTTTGGTTGTTCCTGGAATCTTTGGTGGAGGATGTACACAGGTAGCTACACAAACCTGTGATGTCCAGAGAGTGAGCAACTTCGGTGCAAGAACTTCAAAAGATTTATTCATCTCCCTGTAACTCGATTTAAATGTTATCTTCTAAAAATCAATGACAAACAACACTAACAATTATGCAGGTAAATGTTTTACATAATATTACACAATATTACATTAAACAGGTCATATCATGAAAAATCAAGTTCAATCTACTATTAAAGCATTTTTGCTATTAAATGCATGATCGCCCACGATTACGCCAATGAAAATTTAATATTCAAAAACTTGACCTGTATGATGAGGAACCGCAAGCCACAAAAAATATATATATAAATCGCAACCAGTTATCATGCGGACATAAGCATAAACTTAAAACATCCTGCAGTACAATACTACTTGGGTGCTTAGGACAAATATAATGTGAATAAAAGACAAAAGTGCTGCCGTAAGGTTTAGACTGTTGAGATCAATCTAAGGAATATACCTTTCTCACTACCATAAAGACCTATTAGAGCATAGGTCTTCAACCCTGCTCCTGGAGGCCCACTGTGCTGCAGAGTTTTACTCCAACCCTAATCAAACACACCTGAACCAGCTAGTCAAGCTCTTCAGAATAGCTTGAAAATCACAGACTGAAGCAGGTTTGATATAAACTCTGCAGGGCAGTGGGCCTCCAGGAGTAGGGTTGAAGACCTCTGCATTAGAGGACAAAAAGCTGTGTTTGCTGTGGCTCTGGCCACTCTCCACCAAAAGTTTGCACTTTAGTTTGATTGTTTAGGATTGTCACCTCATTTTTGGCATTGGAGGACATCAGGCAGTGCCAGTGTATTTAGCAGCAGCTCAGGAAAGTCTACATGGCTTGAAGTGGCGTGTGGCAATGCCATGGAGAAGTGAGCATCGGTTTCACTGGGAATCTGTAAAGCCTGCAAGGCTTTATTGGCTGCATTTCACTTAGGGGTTTTTCTTCATGCTGTCCGTTCCTACAAACAGCTGTCCTTTAACTTCTACAGTCATGAAAACAGGTCAATCCGCAGGCCCCATCTGAGACAACAGTTTGTACTTCGGTCCTCATCTCATCTCGTTCAGTTGCACAATGGCAAAACTGGCTCTTGTGTTTACCTGTGCTTCTTGAGCATCATTGTCAAACAATCGTGTCCGTAGTTGTTTCTAGTCTAATCCCCATGGATCCCCAATGGCTTCTTTCATAATCTGTCCAGGTTGTGGTTTCCATCCATGCTAAACAAACCTATGATGTCCAGTGAAAGTAACTTTGCCTTTTGATTCAGGAGATTATAATGTTAAATCGGTGTCAGAAAGAGACTGACAGAGATCTATTGGAAGGGTTGAAGGTTGAGATGTATAGGAATCAGTGGTCAATCATAAGGTGCAATCCCATCTTCTTACCTTGAAGACCCTATTCGTAAACCTTTAGTGCAATAAACAAGCTCAAAACAAACAGCACATGGAGACCATGGATGAATCTTCAAACAAAACAGTTTAAACACAACCAATAACCCAAAATAATGCTTCAAAACTCCACACAGGTATTTTGTTGGTAACTTGTCCTCCTGGGCATGGTGTTAACTTCCTTACCATGCCCCCTACAGACAGTTAACTAGTGCACAGTACCCTCAAAGACAACAATCAAGTGGAAAATACGTAACAGGATCTCACTGATAGAGCGGAAAACCAGCAGAAGAGAGCAGAATTCAAGGGCTGTCACTATTCGTGTACATCCGCTATTATGTACATCCGCTATTCTGTACACCGATTACGTCACCTGGCCTCCGCGACACTGTCGTTTTGCTTTTTTATAAAAATAATAACCATTTAGTTCAGTTGGACAATGGGCGCTACAATTTACGGACGCTTCAATGCTCCATTTAGCACAAGCTGCAGAGTCGCAGCACAGTGCAGAAGGAGTCAGATTTCATTATCACGGGACAAGAGTAAGGAGAAATGACTGACAAGACGATGGCGGAGGATTTGGTACGCAACAGCAAAGAATTTGACAACAGATCCTGAGCGTCATTGGCTGTGCATAAACATGCGCATAAACTACGATGGAAACACATTTACCGAATAAATTCCTCGATGCGCATCGAAAAAGACATGGCTTTATAACTTAATTGCGTTTCGTCTGTGCGGTCTGAGGCGCCAGTAATTTAGGGGAAATGCCAGTTTTACAGGAAATGACGATTTTATTCTCTTCGGCTCACTGGTTGGAAACGGTGCTTTATTCGCTAATGTATTATGCGATATTACAATTTTGCGCACAAGTTAAATTCGTAACTTTGTATATAAACATGGCTATTGACAAATATTTTCTTTTGTAAAATGTGCGGTCAGCCCCGACGGTCCTACACACGGAGTACGCTTGATCGCGGGGGGTGGGGGTTTTGGGGGGTTGCAGTTTTGCAGTGTTGCAGTTTTTCCCCAAAATATAAAGTATAGCAATACAATATATGCTAAGCCACAGCCATAACAAGAACTGATGAACAAAAAGATACCATGCTGAACTTAGAATTAGAGACAGGAATATCTAAATAGTACTTGAGGATACTCCTTACCATCTTCCACTTACAAACAAATGCAGTTTGTGCCACAGATATTGACGCCCTTTGCAACTCTTTTAATTACGCAAAATCAGAACATTGTTGAAAATGAAACATCTTCCACATAAGTGAATTCATCCACATATTAATTTCCAGATAGATGGAGGTAGATAAGGAAAAATGAAAGAACACTCACTTATGTGTTTCTCCTCATCCACATCCAGACTGCAGAACTTCTGCTGGCCCCTGGGCCGCCCACTGGCTCCTATTACAGAGAATCGAAGGGAAGGACATTTAAAATTCATCTCTGATCATGATTTCTGCTTACTGAAGTCATCTGTTCCCACTTACACCCTCTGCCTGCTCCCTTAATGAGGCTAATTAACCAGCTTTAATGATGGGAGACATCTAATGTGCAGGTGCAATTATTGCCCAATTAAATGCTAACATTCCCCTAATGAATCAGGGAAAGAGACACTTTGAGAAAACAGTCACTTCTAGCACTCGAGCTGAGGCAAGGAACAAGTTCAGAAGAATTAGACGTCTGTTGGGGAGGAACAGTTCAGCGTTTATTGGATCTAATACTTGAACATGCTTTAATAACCGAGGTCATACCGTTAGGAGCAACATCAATGAGGAAAAAAAAGAATAGCAGAAGACATTTTACAATCACTTTTCTCTCATTCTCAAGCTTCGCCACACCTCTGTAGCAACATTTATGAAATCTTTTGAAACAAATATTGGCAGAAACAAAATAACCGAATCCAAAGGCAGGGAGATATGAAAGTGTCTGTGCGGATTGGCTTGAATGAGGATACGGCAGTCAGTATGAGTCTTTGAAGGGGCTGAGTGAAGTGGATACAGTCGATAAGAGACTCTGTGATAAACAAGCCTGAGAAGCTCGATAAATCATGAAAGCTATTAAAGCGAGTGACGTGTGCAGCCACTTCAACAGAAGCTTTTTAAAGCCGATATACCGACACTCAAGACATAAACACCATTTTATTTCCTGTCATCTCAAGTTTTCAATCTTTCTGAAATGTCCCATTTGATGCCAGACTGAGCTGAGAAAATGTTTTAGGTGAACAAACACGAAATCAAAAAACCTTCCTCTTAGGAACCATTATGCATGCAAGAACTGGAAAATAAAGTGTCGGGAGTTGGATAAAATCACATATTTTGAATGCGAAATCGGTCCACATTTCACTCTGAGATAAGTGCACCTGCTTGTTGATGGCGACCACCGATTGATGTTGACGACGGTAAAATGCCATAAAAGAAGGGTTAGCTGTGGCAAACCTCGTGGAAATGAAAGCCCGTGGAATAATAGGAAGCATTTCTCACAGTGTGACGCCTGGCACATTAGTGGTGTCGCTGAATTAGCCGACATCACTCACCATTCAACATCTGTTTTAATCTTATAATTATCGTCTCTTTTACCACACATTTTTCTTCTCGCTTTCAGTCAAATTGGAGTCAAACTGTATGCAGTAATCTCTAAACTTGCTTGTGACTCTGAAACTGAACTTTCGACTTGAACTTGTAAACTTCATCACTCTTAAAGTTGAAAAAACAACAACACTTGGCTCTCTTAACCGAGCGTTTAAGATATCAGCCATTAGCGAGAGGCATTTCTGAGTTGAAATGGCATCGCAGACACTTTTAGCATGTTGGAAACTGCATTTGGTGCTTTAAAACAGCACGGGACGTTGCATTAAATGCCACTTGTTCAGCACCATGGAGAGCTGCAGGCTAAGAAAGATGAATTCAGGACCACGGAGAGCAGCCAGCTTTAAATGCACAGCGGGTCTTTCTGAGTGAAGGGTAGATGTACGATCATAAGACGCAGCCTGAACGCGAGCAATAGCTCAGGTCTACGACCCTCCAGCTCATCAGGAAACACTATGGGAGTGAGAGAGACCAAAGGGAGAGCTGAAGAAATGCAGAAAGGGATAGAAAGAGAGATCTGGACAGAGAAAGGTGTGTGTGTTGGAAATGTGAACAGACTTTCACTCTGTTCCTGTGCAAAAAGAGAAAGACACTTGGCCTGATTCTCTCCAAGTGTCAGCAAAAGTAAAGAAACAAACTTTCAGAGTCAGCCTATAAGGTATTACGTCCACAACTAATATGATTGGTCTTGGGTTAAAGGTAAAGCCAAGCATCACCAAACGCAAACGAAATGCTAACTCCTTCAACCCAGTTGTCCATTATTCTGCACCAAACATTGCTTTGTTTTGGCTCAACCAATGGTGTAAGTTTGGGGTGTGGCTATCTGTTTGCCTGACCAATGGTAGAGAGGTACAATGTTAAGAAAACCTGTTTGAAAATATCATAGGTTTTCCGTTTGGTGACACATCGGGTGAAAAACGTTTCCTTGATAGTCCAGGCAAAGTAACTCATTTTGGAACCAAAAATAAAACTAATTGTAATTTTTTTTTTTTCAGCATAGATCATTTCTATAAGGTGTCCAGAACAACATACTAAAAGTCCTAAGAAATCCTAGTTGAGAAAATATGTTTAATTCTCATCAATCTCAATGGGGCTATTTTTTCCTTTGCTCCTATCAAAATAAAACTTTATACAATGAAAGTATCCATGAAAAGTAAAATTTTTTTGTATTACAAATTTCTTTGAAAATGAGTTTTAATATGCAAATGAGCTATAAACTAATCGAATATGCCCAAAACACACCCAAATAGGCTTAATTTTTTCATTTACTCCTACCACAATAAAACTTTAAATAGTAAAAGTATACATGAAAAGTAAAACATTTTGTATTAGAAGTTTCTTTGAAAATGAATTTGAATATGCAAATAGCAATATACTAATCGAATATGCCCAAAATACACCCTAATGGGCTTATTTTTTCCTTTACTCCTATCACAATCTAACATCACACAGTGAAAGTATACATGAAAAGTAACATTTTTGTTTTACAAGTTAGTATCTTGTAAAACAAAAATGTAGTTAGTTTCTTGGTAAAATCTATTTTAAATACGCAAATGAGCTAAACACACTAGGCCTAATTGACTTATGGCCAAGAAGCCATAAAGTCACAAGTAGAAAAAACAGGGGCCAAATAACTGACACATTCATGTCCATTCAGTAAGTTAACCTATGCATAAACACAATCAATTTGAATAGAAGTCACTTGCCACACTTACTTGGGTCACTTGCCACAAAAAGACTTATATTGACCTTAAGAATTGATTGCACAATCTTGCCTCCAGTTGCTTTCTCAATTCTTTTTTTTTTATTTGCAAACAAGCCTTATATAATGACATTCCCCCACAGATAACATCAGAAGAAAGTCAGAATAGCCATCTTAGTCATTAACGTGGTGAGATTACATTTTGGGCTGGTAGATTTACAAATGATTGGTATTGTTGGTAAGATTACGAGATTACAGGCAGAAGTCATTCTTACCAACTAAACGATTCACTCTCCCACAGAAGACAGATGAAAACACAGATAGACACACTTTCCAGACATTCCAGCTCTTTAAAATAATTTTGCCAGACACCAAAACTGCTTCTCTTTTTGTAGTTACTAAGTATTTCAGACCAGGCGGGCCACAGATCAGAAGACTATACCGGCGGGGGTTATACCCCTGGCAGGTACTACCAAGCCAGGCAGTTTTCAGGTTAGAGGCCAGTCTAAAAGCAGCATTGCCATCATTGGCAGTAGGATGATTGGATGAAGATTGGGCCGACGTATTTGTCATACATGTGAATGGTGTTTCTGCCTATATGCAAATTAGGACATATTCAATAAGTGTGGAGCTCATGTGCATATTCAAGTTCATTTCAAAAGAAACTTGTAATACAAAAAAGTTACTTTTCATGTATACTTTTACTATGTAAAGTTCTATTGTGGTAGGAGTAAAGGAAAAAATTAAGCCTATTTGGGTGTATTTTGGGCATATTCGATTAGTGTATAGCTCATTTGATTATTTAAATTCATTTTCAAAGAAACTTGTAATACAAAATTTTGTACTTTTCATGGGTACTTTCATTGTATAAAGTTTCATTTTGATAGGAGTAAAGGAAAAAAAATAGCCCCATTGGGGTGTATTGTTATTGGCACACATCTCGGATTGATGAGAATTTAACATATTTCCTCAACTAGGATTTCTTAGGACTTTTAGTATGTTGTTCTGGACACCTTATAGAAATGATCTAAGCTGCAAATTACATTACAATTAGTCTGTCGTAAAACGCTACTTTGCCTGGACTACGAGTGGAAACTTGAATTCAACCCTACAAGTTATTTTACAATTTCCTAGGTCACTGAAAAAAACTGAACATATGTCTCAGAAAGCGGTCTTTAGAAATGTGTTGTGTTTAAAGTACTGCTTTATGGCCAGAGCGTCTTTAAACAATAAAGTGCATCAAATTTAACATGCAATATTTGACAGATTAGTTTAAAAATACATGAAAATTGAACATATATTTTTAATAGACACAAACTATATTTTCCCTACCATCATTCATTGTCTTGCTGAAGATCCCTGTGGAAGCAAAAATATATATATTAGTGACAGACCAACATCCAATTTAAATTTCATAATATGAGTTACTACATAATACATAATATACACACAAATTAAAACACATTAATATATAAAATCTGTGTATATGTTGTTGAATTTTATATATATATGTATATATAATTCAACAACATTACTGATAAAGCAGCAAAAAAGTATGCGTCCAATATAATGTCATTGCTCAGCTTTGTGAATGTGTCATAGCCTCTTTAAACTTGGAGTTTACAATGATAACTGCAAGTCATCAAATAAAGCTTGCCATCTTTTAGACAATTAGCATCTGCCAGTATTGCCATGTCTTCACCACAGGACCTGTAAAATTTTTATGACAGCATTCGTTTAGTGCCGACTCCATAGGGATTCGGCGGGCAGCGGCAGGGCTGCGTGTCAATTCGTAAAAAGCTAATCAAGCGATTTCATCATTTAAGGCACATGTACTGAGACATACACGCCAACAATGAGATAGAAAGAGAGCTAGAAAAATGGAGTCAGACATACTGAGACAATGGTGTGAGTTTGGGGTGGCACGTGGCAGTTGCATTTTTCTGAGTTTACAATGTATAAAATCTAATAAAATTCACTGTTACATTCACCCAAAAAGGAAAATAAATTATTTCAGTCACCCTCATGTCATTCAAAAATGTTTATTTTTCTCCATATAAGTCAATGGGGTCCACTGTGATGTTGTTTTGGACTCCATTGACTTCCATTATATGGACAAAAACAGTTGAAATATTGTTCAAAATATCTTCTTTTGTCTTCTACAAAAGAAAGCAAGTCATACCGGTTTGGAATGCCATTGAGGGAGAATATACAACATAACTTTGTTATGGTTGGGTAAACTAGGAGCAAACCTCTAAAAAAAGTGAAAAGCCACCATTACCCTCAATGCATGAAGGAGTGTCTAAAGGAGCAAACAGAGGTGCCACTGATGTTACAGATGAGAACAGGTGGGATAGATAACACACTTTATCAGCAAAGCTCCAGAACAGACCACATGCCACGGAGACGGATTTATCGCAAACTCCATCAGAAGGGAAAAGGGGGAGAGAGGGTGAAAGTGAGAGGAGGAGACAGGTGGACTGGACACAGTCTCGGTTTCGGCTGGTCAAACCTGAATCGCTTGAGCTAATGCTGAATTTATTCCCCCCTCCAGTAGAATAAACTCACAGTCCGTCCCCCAGGACTTCACTCCACTACACTTGGTCTAGAGGAAATGGGTTTTTTTTATCTCCATGTTTGAGCATGAGAGACGATGGCACAGGGTGTAGAAACGCTTAAGTAACCATGTTTATCTCATTTGCTGTGCCCCATTTCTGTTTAAAAATTTAATATTTTCAACCAGGCATCCAAAAGCGAATAACTTCCCGGTTCATTTTGTGTGTGTGTGTGTGTGTGTGTATTTTCTCCCAGCCGATGCCAGAATGTCTGCAATCCTTGCTTTAGGATTAGGATAGAGAGCAGTCAACCGTGTGTCAAAAAGAAAAAAAGGTTGTAAGCAGCGTTTTCCAATGAAATCAAGAACTTATATTATTATAATATAAGTATATTATTTATTGCTGGTGCTAACGTTTTTGAATTTCTATATACAATAAATGTGAACGGGTCAATTCATTTAGTAAAAATCATCATTGCACTTTATCCATTCAAGCCTTTAGAACCGGAAGACTTCAAACCTGCAAAATTATTGAAAAATTTGAAATTCCCATAATCTGAAAACAGGCTTCTGAGGGTTATAAATGCAATAAGAATAAACATGTCCACATTCTTTCTCCCTCAAAACTACTAAAATAATCATCGTTAAGGTAAATAATCTAAATCGCTCAAACGAATCAAAACATGCCATTACTTGTGATTCCCATCCCTGCTATCATTTCAGCTGCAAAAGTAATTGCTTAACCACCAAAGAAGTCGCTGCCATTGTAAAGGGGAACAAAGGCAAGATCATATCAAAAGGCAAAGTTAGTCTTATACTTAAACAACTGCTTATTAATTTCTCAGGAAGGACTTCGGTCCATCAAAGCATCACATATCTGCGGAAGTGAATTAAAAGGTTATCTTTTATCTTAATTCTAACTCAATTGCTCATCTTTGGAGTCGCGGCTGCACTGGACTGGAGTGGCGGCGTAACCATGGTGAGAGATTAGCAGCGTGAAGTGGCCGTTCTAATGAGACGGATTAAACTTCACACATGAGGAGCTGTCTGAATTGAACCTGCTATCTTCCGCCTTCAGCACCGACACGACAGTCTCAAGAAGAGGGAGAGAGAGAGAGAGAGAAACAGTACATGAGCTTTTACCAACCTCGTCTAAGGGCAAGACGCAGGGGAACATAACGGTTGACAGCTAAAACACACCAGGTAGACATAATACAAGTACTAGACTTGATATTGTAACTAACAGCTATTTGAACTTCTTCAAACTCCTTTTGTCCAATGAATTTCCATGGCTTTTCCATTTGTACATTACTGGATTTTTAAAAGTCATTTTATGTTCACCAAAATAAAAGAAAAAACAAGCGGATTAAATGTTTAAGATGCTTGAGGGTTGCTTTAGGATGTTTAAGAGCCGAGCATAACTTAAATAATAAATGCCTTTAAATTTTATAAAATGTTTTTATCAAAAATGTACTATAGACATTTCAGTGGCTTGAATATTTATATTAATTTAATAGAAATGTAATTGATTTTATGGCAGTTGGAATCACATTTAACTTTTATTTGCGTTCTTGATGCCGATATGTACTGAAAGTAATAAACAACAATTTGTGGTACAAACAGAAATCAAGTACACTCAACTCAAAATAAATATGTTCGCTGCACAACAACTTTTTATCATCAAGAGAAAAACGATTTAAAATCATATTATTTTTCCAGCATCGCAAATCACTATTTTAAACATTTCAAAAATGATTTCAAAACTTTCCTTGGCCCTGATCCTTGCTTAACTACATATCGGCATCGTTAACAAATCGCAAATAAAAGCGACGCAAAAAATACTAATGGACAATTTCTGCAAACAAAAATCTACACATAATAAATAGTCATTCAAAGGATTATTTATATGTAGTTGAAACAAATAAATCTGACAAAATAAAATAACAAGTGCCAAATGTTTACAGTAAACATTTACGAATGTTTACATTTAAGAACTTAGATCCAGAGCGGCTCAAAGTGATTTAGCTTTTATGTGGAAAAACAAACAGTTTACCTTTGCGTTCGGATCGTTTTTTGCGTCTTCTCTTGAACCTCCTGTGAACGAGGCAATAATACGCGCCCATGCTTTGAGAGCAGCTCTGACACTGAGCCATAGGAAATCACAGGATCTCTGTCTCTCTGGAGTGAGGGAAGGAGAGGGAGGAGGAGAGCAGGAGTGATGCTCTGTGGAGAGGGAGGGCTGACGGGACTGTTATAGGGCTGATGGTGGGATGTACCTGCTGTGAACTCGACTAGTCACTCCCTCATGTCACTGTCAGTTCAGCTTTCAGCTTTTTTTCCTTAGAAGCTTACAGAACACCATTTACCTTCAACAGAACCTGTTATTTGACCTTTTTTTTTATTAATAGTCACATTTTTCAATAAGAAATATGTTTTTAAGATTCATTTTTAAAAGAAATATATTTTAATTATATTTTAATCAAATATAAATACATGTAATACATTTATTATTTACATTTAATGTTAATTAATATGATTTATTATAATAACATATCCTAATATTTTATTTAATATTGTATTGATTAATTTTATTATACAATTAATGAAAAATAGTATTGAATTTATTTGTCATTAAATTAAATAAAACAATATAACAGTGTTCTTTTTTTAGAACATTATTCAATAAATCTTCAGTAAATATCTTTAATTTCACCAAGCTGGGGTGATTATAAAAAAATAAATAATGAAATTTAAAATTACATTAAAATTAAATAAATGTAAATTAAATTCACTTTTTACATAAATTAATAATAATAATAATAAATAACTTATTATTCCCAATTAATTTTAAATACAAAGAAATGTTATTGTATTTTATCAATTTCATTATAAAATTAATGAAACAAGATAAGGTTTCTTTGTTAAAATGAACTAAGCATTAACCATACATCTACATAATTTATTAATCCTAGTTCACAATATTTCAACCTTTGAAATACATTGTTAAAATCAAAAGTTATATTTGTTAACATTAATTACTGCACTGTGAACTAGCATGAACAAACAATGAATGACTGTATTTTTATTAACTAACATTAACAAAGATTAATAAATAATGTAACAAATGTATTGCTCATTGTTAGTTCATGTTAGTTATTAATTAACTAATGTTAAATTAGACCTTATTGTAAATTGTTACCAAAAATATTACTGAATTTATTTTCATTAAACTAAATTAAAATGAAAATTACAATATCTTTTCAGACCATTATTCAATACATTTAAAAAAAATTGTAAATTTAACCAAGCAATTTTTTTTATTTAAATTAAATACATTTAAATTAAATATACTTTTACATAAATAAAAATAAGAATAAATTATTATTGACATTTTAGATTCATTTAATAAAAAATTATTGTATTATTCAATTTTATTATAAAATTAATGAAAAATAGTATTGAGTATAGTAATGAAGTATTGAGAGGGGGGGGGGGGGGGGGGGGGGGGTCTTTTTAAAGTTTCTAAGATATTAATTTTGATTTGTGTGTAAAAAAAAATCCCTGAAGAACACAGAAAAGCGTTCTTATACTAAATGCTGAAGGCTCTTCCAAATACAGTCAAATAATTCAGTCTCTGATGTGTATACGACCACAAAGAGCAGTAAAAACTCGATGCACAGACACATTTTAAGGCAGAACGAAAGTAAAAAGTCGGAATACCTACAAACTCTACCTCAAACCTACCCTCTGCCTCCCTCTGCTGGACATTCACTAAAACGCGCCACAGTTGATATCTGACATGCAGCCACAAACAAGGATTACCTCCACTCAACTCACCAACAAATGCAAAGTATAGAAACCAGATAATCAGAGCAGCACATTACTGTAGGCTACATTTTGCATATGAAGTTGTATAAACACATGAAACCCACCTGTACGTTTGCCCTCCTTTTCTGTACAAGCCTTACAGTGTTTAACCTGTAACAAAAGCACAGAGATATCAGCATGTTGACGGCACAGCATTTTTATCATTACAGTTGAGGTTGCCATTAACTTTCATAGTAGAAACAAAATACTATGGAAGTCAATGGCTACCCGTCCACTGTCTGGTTACCAACATTCTTCAAAATCTCTTCTTTTGTGTTCAACAGAAGAAAGAAACTCATACATGTTTTGAACAACTTGAGGGTGAGTAAATGATGACAGAACTTTCATTTTTGGACGAATTATCACTTTAAGAGGTGGTTTGAATGTGTTGAAATCTTAAACGCACTAGCTAAATGCTGCCAGAAGACGACGCTGTAACCTCAGTGTAAACACAGGGTGAACTGCCGGCGTCCTCAAGCTGATGTCTAATAAATTAGAGTATTTAGAGAGCTGTAATCCAGACTTTTTAATGAAACAGACACATAAACAGATACACCCAAAGAAAACAAAATATCATCACAAAACATTGTGTCGCTCTCAGTGGCGGTTCTACTTTGAATTACACCCAGGGCGAGACCCCCTTCGAGCGCCCCCCCAAACACAACCCAACAATAAAATCACGTACCGTTCATTTGAAATGAAATGACACAGTTAATAGAATCCAGTTATTTTGCTAGATTAATCTAACTTTCAAGGAAGGAACCATTAGCGCATTGGTTACTGTCTTGAATTATATGCATGGCACACTTTTAGTTATAACTTGTTAAACTATACTCTGTCACGAAATGGAGTTTTTAAAAGTGAAAGGGTCAGAGAGATACTTATTTAGTAACACAATACTTAGGCTATCTCTTAAATAATTTCGAAAAGCTCTCATATTAACAACTATCCAAACTGTTTTAGACCTAAACTAGCTTTTGTAGGACTATGCCACTCTTAAAATTTCAGAGAAAAGGACAGAATCAGAGATTATTTAGAAAATAGAAAATTGTACTTTGCCTATTATAGGCTACTGTAAAAACACAAATTAAAGTTGATTATTTTCATTTCATGAATATAGTGACCAAAATTATCACATACACAGAATCTTGTTCAAAAAGCCTAATACACAATGAAATCAATTCACCAAGTTAATAACATTAAAGATTTGTTTTAAAGGAGTGTCTTTTATGTTACCTACTAAACTTAAAAAAAGGTTAACACAAAAAAGGTTTTATAAAAAGATAAACCTCATATTTCAGCATTTAAATCATCTCTATAAAAAGAATGAGTCAATAAAGATACATTCCTGACATTTATAATGCACAGTAGCTTATCTTTTATTATTAATAGTAAAATTTCTGACCGATTTTCCCATGACTGTCGTTGCTATACATCCATGCGCTGCGCTCTCCACAACGACAAAGAGGTTTTAGGAGCTAATGTATTTCCACCACAGAAAAACGATTGCTGTAGCTCTGCTAAAAGATTTATTTACGGAGAAGAGAACACGTGGTGGGTGCACGTGCACTCCCATACTGAAAGGTTTATGAGCGAGCTTCCCGTGCGCCTATTTGAAACGACCTCGAGCGCGCAAAAGACGCGATACGTCAGGAGAGCCCCTTGACATCGCTTCTGTGCACGGCACCTTCTCAGCAAGAGAGGCGCCATTGCCAATAATTGAATCGAAATGATAAAAAATAGGAAAACCTTCGCGGCACAGAGGATTTTTTTTTTAACTGCTCGTGCCGCCCCCCATGTGACATGAAGAAATGCCGCCCCGGGCAACTGCCCGGTTCGCCCGTGCCTAAAACCGCCACTGGTCGCTCTTTGTATTCTGTATGACAAAATCTACCAGATGTGTCAAAGCCAAACTCTTTCCTTTTGTGTCGCGTTTGTCATGCTGTGAAGCTCCGCCCACCCAAATCTTATTGATTCAAAATCCTGCTCCTTAACTGTAATTTTAATTGTGTCACCCAGCACTTTTGCTTTTAATGTGGACAAATTTGTCACACCTAAAGGGATAATTCACCCAAAAATGAAAATTCGGTCATTAATTCCTCACCCTCATGTTGTCCAAAACCTGTAAGACTTTCGTTAATTTTCAGAACACAAATGAAGATCTTTTCGATTAAGTTGGAGAGCATTCTGCCCCTCCATGGACAGCCACGCAACTACCACTTTGACGCTTCAAAAAGCTTTTTGAGCGCCGACCGACGTAGTTTTTCCGGTGTGTTCCGCGCCGTTGGCTCTAGTTGGACGCCGTCGGGTTTGCGGGCCGTCAGTGAAAGAGGGAACTCTGATTGGCTGTTCAGCTTAGTGAACGAGTCAGTGCACGGGAATAATAGCAAAACAGCGAGCAAAGAAGTCAAAACGGTACAGATAGCTTATCTGAGTCTTACCTGAGTTTTCCTTGGCGAATATTTCAATATTAACACGAGCAGAGTGGAATAAATAAAGAAAGTGTTTAGCAGGATTGATCTTCAAAACGGAAAGCACGCACTGCTTTCCGGTTCTGTAGTTTTCTTGGTGTGTTCAAGTGCAGCTTTTTCCCCCTGACCCAGGCGACGCGAGACGACAACACAGTCGGCTTTCATCAGCACTAGTTCTTTGGCGTCAGTTTGGTGTGTCCCTACCTTTAGTGAGTAGTGAACACACACTGCAAACCATGTATACGCACACCCGGAGCCCGGGGACTGATTGGGGTTAGGGCCTTGCTCAAGTCATTTCCTGCCAGTATTGGGACATTGAACCCGCAACCCTTGGTTTACCAGTCTGACTCTCTAACCATTAGGCCACAACTGCCCCACTATAGAGATAAAGAGATACTGCCCCACTAAAGAGATCGTAAAACTAATCCATATGAATTGAGCGGTTAAGTCCAAATTTTCTAAAGTGACTCAATCGCATAATATGATGAACTGATTGAATTTAGGCTTTCATTCACATTTAAACATTGATCAAGGAACACAAACAGAAGCTCAACCGAACCTGCTTGTGACTGTAATGGACGTAGGCCAGTAAGAGCTGAGCGTGTTAACCTCACTCCACTGGCCTTGAGGGGCGGGCGAGCGGCTGCGGTCTTTATAGTCCTTGGTTTGAATCCTAAGTAGGACCAGTTACATGGGAACAAACCTAATTGGTTCTTGAGGAAGCTCAAACGTGCTGCGTAACACGGGAATGAACTTCATTGGTTCTCACTCGTCAAGTGAACATGCTTAAGCTTCCTGTTTTTGCGTATGAATGTGTATATAATGTGAATAAAAGCCTAAATTCAATCTGTTCATCATATTAAGCTCTTTATCTCTTTATGAACTTTTTGAAGCATCAAAGTGTCAGTTGCGTAGCTATCAATGGAGGGACAGAAAGGTCTAAATTTCATCAAAAAGATCTTTATTTGTGTTCTGAAGATGAACAAGAGTCTTATGGGTTTGGAACGACATGAGGGTGAGAAATCAATGACAGAATTTTGAACTATCCCTTTAAGTTAATAAGCTTAAATTTAACGCTAATTTGCCTTCAAAAACGCATAGATTTAATTTCCATGTTCTTTTAGGCATATATCAGCATCAAATATGTAGGTGAAAAAAAAGGTTTTTAAAAAGAAGAATTGTAGGCCTAATTTGAGAAATGTTCATTTTGGGTTTGGGTTCTTAGTGACATGAGTTAGATCAGAGGAGAAGGAAATCTCAAAAGACCTTCAGTTATGATTGGCTGTCATGACCTTGCGTAAGCATGTTAGGCCTAAAATAAGAGACAGCCAGTTTCACATCATGTACTGGATGTTAATATGTGCATTTTGTGTTGTGCTTCACTGTGCTGAAAAGGAACAGGAAGTCCTAGAACAGTCTCTTTCATTCAGACTAGAGGATCTGTATATGGACCAGACGTTAAACGATAGCTGAAGCAAAACTGACGTAGAAAAAAAAAGACAAATGAGTTACTAAAACTAATAAGACAAAAGTTGGGATCGCTTACAGCTGAAAAAATCTGATTGAACAACACAGGAAGTGCTACCAAACATATTTGATATATGGAGTTTCTCACTGACCTCTGAGACACGGTAAAAACTCACACACTATAAAACACCACCTGCTGCGATAAGAGCCCACATATGTGCACAAAAAAAAAAAAAACATGAGCTAGAACAAGTACTGACAGGACATTTTCTTTACAAACTATGCAGGAAACAAATGTTTGCCTCATTGAATAATGTTGAATTACTGAATTATGTTTTTATTTTGAATCATAGCTCTCATGTGTGGTTACATATAAGGTTTAATATTTAATATTTAGAACCGTTAATAAATAGATGTCGGTCTCTTACTTAACAATAATGAAATTAAAATTAGATTAAAAAAATAAATAAAACCATTTAAATAAAAATAATACAACAACAACAAATGAAAATAAAATAATTTAAATAAAAATATTACAATAATAAATATAATAATAATTAAAATAAATAATACTAATTTAAATAAAGTATTAAAAATAAAATACAAATTGAATCAATTAAAAAAAATCTATTTAAATAAAAAGAAGATTTGACAAATAAAGCTACTTTTGGTTCTTGAACTTGTTTAACCCCCGTTTCCCCTACACAAGGTAAGTTGGATATCTGTGAAATTCCTCGCAGACACTACCATTTAACTGGGGAAGATGGTGATTGAATGTTACATACATTCAAATGAAACCACCATGACACCGAAACTGTATCTCTCTCTCTCACACACACACACACACACACACACACAAACTGCAGGGCCCGGCTGAGGATCACATCAGACCCTTAGCATTTATTCCTAACATAACGGTCCCTTCGGTAACTCATTTAACATTTAAGACTAGACCTTCAGTCTGAATCATTTAGACTCAATTTGGATACATTTAGCATTTAAGTGCTTCTTAACCCCTGCAAATACCTAGAGAATTGGCTCCGTATGGAAAATGTTAGTAACTCCCTATTCTTTGGAAATATACTGATACGTTTACAACAAGAAAACAAAACACTAAAATGAGTTTTCTTTTGCAATCCCTCGGGAGGAAACGTTCCCAGCAAACACCATTTATGACGCCGCACGACAAACATGCAAATATATATTTTTTTAAACGACTCCCCGTCTAATCTCCTCCAGTTGTGTACGGCCGCCTTTTGCTTAATATTCACAATTAAAGCTAAAAATAGATGCAGCGGTATCCACAGTTCAACTGCGGTCGCAATTTCACTGCGCAAAACACACACAGTCCCATTTATGAGACAAATACAAGCTGGTAAAAACAATGTATAATTAGACACAAGCTGTTTTTGTATCCAAATTAAATTTAACATCAGGAGGCACGTCAAATGAAACCACAGGGCAGACTGTGAAAACATATTATTGGAAACCTAAATATTAGAGGGTTGAATGAGCAAATCGGTGTATCTGTTATAATAGTAGGATAATATGGATATAATTCATAAAGTAGCTTTCCTCCTGAAGAGAAAAAATACTTGCTTCAGTCTCCAAGGCCAAAACATCTAATGATACTCCAAAGAACACTTAAATACATTAATATTGGGGAGATTAACATTTCAGTTTCTGCAGATAATGTGTCTCGTGTAAACATCGCTTAAATTCATCCAACCAGGGTCAGGTGACCCCAAAACGAATAGTCGTGCAGGCAAAAAAAATCAAAATAAGCTTGAAAATGAACGCCAAAAAATGGTTTGACCTGCTCTGAGGATATCAAATTAAAATTTTCCTGTTGAATAAGTTCACAGAGTCCCAACGCCTCTAATGGGCTGGTATCTGCAAGGGTACGAACTAATGTTTCGCGGTGTCAGCTGCAAACGAGTGTTATTCGTCAGAGGACAATTTGCAAAGAAATGCACAATATATCAATTCAAGGTGAAAACGATATTAAATGTAGGGCAGGCAATGTTTTTCATACACACTTTGTTATACTGGTTAAAACGGTTAAAACTCTCTTCAATTCCTGATACTAACCAATAATTAAATAAATAAAAACAAAAAAAAATTACATATATCTTTTATGGAAGTCTCAGGACCAAATAAATGTTTGTCTAATCATTCCATTCCGTTCGAATGCAATGATAGGATGTCCTGCCTGTCAACATAATGTATTTCCATACCTCTGCCCACCCACCGAAAACAAACTGCAGCCGCCTTTACAGTTCTTCCTGAACCAAAACAGCGAGCTTATGCTGCGTTCACGCATGTCGTAATTACCATAATGAAGAGATGGCAACTTAGCTATACTTGGCTAACTTCAACTTTGCCAAGAAAGATACTCTCAAATCAGTTGCTTTACTAATAGCAGTATTTGAAATTAGCTATGTTTGGCAACTAATGTTAGCTATACTTTGCTAACTTTAACTTCCACAGCAAAATTATCTTTAAACTGTTGCTTTACCCTTTCTGTTGTCTCTTTCAGGTATGGCCAGTTGAAGGCGGTTTACACTAATGCATCCTTTGCAGTAACAAAGAATTCAGACATAATGAAGTATGAAACAGGAGTTGTGCAGCCCGAGTTCATAGAACTAGACCTAGTAAGACGCATTTCCAATTTTCCGTCCTTCTTAAAGTCTCACGTTGTAAATCAAACTAGACAGTCAAATCTTCAGTAAACCGTCTTTACTCAACCCTGCTCCAAAACCTCATTCATTTGCAGGCAAAAGCACTGCACAGATGGGACCGCCTGACAGAAGATCATTAAAAGAGATGGATTCAATCTTTTTTCCTCTTGTAATGCACTCAATAAAGATCAATACTTAAATGGAAACAGTTTTATGCTTGAACAATGAAATCACAACTAATGTTTTATATAATTCAACTCACAGAATAGAGAAAACGATTAAAAAAAATACTTCTGGATTGCACTGCATAATAACCAAGGATAGCTATCCATTAGCGTTAGCATTAGCATTCTCAATCTAATGAATTTATGAAATGAAACCCTAATGAACCCTAATGAAAATAAACCATGTTTTAACTATGATTTAGCAATACAATCATAGTAACTACAAGAATGTTTCTGAGGTAATACCATGGTTAATTTTGAGTTAGGCTACTATGGTTTTACTACAGCATTTGCAGTAAAACCATATATGAACTATGGTATTACTACAGTAGCCATGAATTAACTATGATTTTTGCAGTAAAACCGTAATAAATACAAAATTAAATAGGGTTTTACTATTGTGTTTTTACTACTGACTCATTTATACTGAGGGAGAAATAATTAAGCATGATTTTATGAAGAAAACATTTCGTTTTCAAAATTCCAAAACAACAAGGAACAAGATTTTACAGTCGCTCAAAACTTGAAATCTGCCATGTAAAGTTCAACCTATCTGGTCCAAGATACCTCGACTAACATTATTGGTGTACTTGAGGGAACATATATAAATTACAATAGTGTAAAATACTGACCCTTTAAAGAAAAAGTGCACTGAGGCCTCTCACGCAACCCATGAGCCAAAAATGATGAATCATGCTTCGTGACCTGATGATTCAGCTAGAGACGCTTGATGTGTCTTTGCTAACAGCTGGCTCGTGACTGCACAAAAAGAGATAAAGTACAAATGCATCTCATCATGATGGGAAGAGCCACTTCACCACAAAGACACCACCTGCTGCATATTTTTCAGATCACCTGCTTTTGGCTTATTAATTAGCTTCAGTTTATTAACCAAAGGGTCACGGTATGGCATGATAACACGGCCGATTGAATTAGCTGCTGGAACTACACCACGTTTCGCGCCTTTTAAGGTGAAAAATATTAACTGGAGACCTGGAGGGCTTTTGACCTACGACTATATTCTCCACACACTGAATGGAAATGTATCCCACAATGCAATGTGCTTAACCATCTACACTGTAAAAAAAATATGATCAATAAGTCATGGCGACATATATTTTTCAAAATAAAAATTGACATCCTATTTTTATATGGAATGTTGCCGTATTTTTACTATATAAAAACGAGATCGCACCAATAGCGGACAACAATCCAATGGCCCAATCAATTCCCAATGGACAAAATCAAGTCCCGCCCTACATTTTTTCTTGTTCTTGAAGCAATTTCACTTGGATATACGGCAACTTCTGTTTTATGCCGACTTTAACCTGGATGAAATATCTATTCACTCTCGAGATAACCGGTTAGCACTTTTTGAACTAAATGTGCAACAAAGTAGGGTAGCATAGCATAGTTTGAAAAGTTTGTATATTGCATACTGTTTTAAAAATGGAAACAAATGCAGTTTAAAGCTACTGCGTGCGCAGTATGCAGAACTCCATTTTTGAAATCTGATTCACAGAGATTCATTTGTCACACTGGAAACAAGGTCAAGTCAGACACATTGCATTCTGGGATATAGGCTAGTATCCAACGCAGCACACTCTGCTTGTCAGGTGCATTTGCGGAAAATGCAGTATGCCAACTATGTATTCTATACAACCGAAACATTTTCATATTGTGCACATACTATTTCACTTAAGTAACAGTTCAAGTTAAACTCAAAACTCTTTAGCAACTTTACTTTCAGAAAGGAATATTTGTATGATTTAGTGAAACAAATCTTGTGGCAAACCAAAAAGCAGAGTTTATTAAGAAAATTAATCAAACAATGGAATCCAAAAAATATATATAAAAATACGACTGGGTAAATATGAGTAAATATGTTTACTCAGTAAATATGAGGTCAGTGTTGCCAAATATTTTCAATGGAAAATATCTAAAGCCTGCTCAAAAAGTCGCTAAATATCGCAGTTTACATCTCTCCTAATCTGCACTCACATAATGTAATTTTAATATACAGCCGAATGTCCAATAAAGCTTTTCTCATGTACATATTTTCTGTCAGACAACGGAACAGGTATAGACAAGTGACTGACTACATGTTAACCAGCAATCCAAAAAGTCACTAGATTTGTCGCTAGTCACTTTTCTGAAGAAAAAAAAGTCACTACAGGGTTTCTGAAAAGTCGCTAATCTAGTGACAAAGTTGCTCAATTTAGCAACACTGTATGAGGTAAAAACAACCACAAAGGTTTAATCAATAAGCTCAGGGTTAAGATTTCAGCATAAAGCACCAGCAAAAAAATCAAATGCTACGATACGGTAATTGACAAAAAGGTGGAATCAAACAGGAAAGGCAAACCAACAAAAGACAAAAAAGATATTTTCAAAGATAAAGACATGCATTAACTGGAATACTATTTTTTTAATTACTAAAGTTCTTGCAGATGTTAGAATATATATATTTTTGTATTTACCCTGAAGAAGCTGCAAACGATATTTAAGTATAATCTACATCAACTTTAATAAAAAAAATATGAATTGAATTAATCTGCTTCCAAAATTCTGTGATGGTTGTGTGTACGTCCCTCAATTTTCCTGGATCTCAACATCACTGAGCAAGAGGACTCAAGAGCAGTGGGAAGATTCACTTCAGGACAAAACAAAGAGTAATGCATCACTAAACTATCAAAGACTACAAGAAGTCAAAATGTACACTATTGAACAGCATAGATTGTTAAATAAGTTAAAATGATCTTTATTAAAATATTAATAAATCATGTTTTTTATTTTTTATTTCCATTAATATATTTATGAATAAGAATAAGAATAAAATATAAAAAATAAATCATACAAAATGATATATTAAATATTACAAATATATTATTTATTGCAATTTTTATAATTCCTCTTTTTTTGCTAAATAAAAAAGCATGTTTTTTTGTAAGGGTATGCGAGCTATTGCGCTCCTGATCTATAGTTGTTGTAATATTAATGCAGTTTAAGTGCAATTAGTGTAATGGACTTAAATGTAGTATTCCCCATCCTGATTCTGAACTGTTAGATGTAAAACGGGCTGCCGCTCAGCAATTCAGTAAGATCATCTAACCAAAGCTTTCAAAACCAACCCACAAACAGGAAATGATGAAGATCCTAAAAAGCGTTAAACCTAGTCTATAACATTCACCAAACTTAAGTGTTCTGAGTTCGTATTCTCTTTGACTTTTGATTGTGCATTTTGTTTTTCCTATCATTTAATCAGACCAGGCTCAGTTCCATGTCTTTGCACACCTCATTTCTTTACTTGCAGAATTCATACTCGCCCGGGCAAGAGTTTTAGATTGTTTTTCTTAAAACTAACTATGATTGGAATCCAAACAAGAGGAGCAAAGCAGCTTTCAGCATCAGTATAGAACAGCGACAGTTAAATTACTATTTGTATTAATTGTTCACAATTTGTGTCCTTTAGTTAATGTGAACATTTTATAACAACATACCAATATATATACATATTTTATGACTATATATATATATATATATATATATATATATATATATATATATATATATATATATATATATATATTATATGTATAGACATACAGTACTGGGTAATCGGATTTCAAAAATTAAGTATTTGTAATAAGATTATTTTAACTTGTAATTGGATTACAATTCAATCATTTTTAATAATTTTACATTTAAGAAGTATTTTCTCTGCATTACAACATTGCATATCTAATCAGCTCCTGATGAACACATTAATTATCATTTGAATTTTCACTCAATTTAACCTTGTATTACTTCGGAACACTGTAAAAAAAGTTGCTGCCTTAAATTTTTAAGTACAATCAACTTGGATTATTTTGATGAGTTAAAGCAATGTAAGAACATATGTCATAATTTATTGATCATATAATTTTTACAGTGAAGACTTTTGTCAACACATTATAATGTACACATTTACGTTGATTTCATATTCCCCAACTTTTTTGGAAACTGAACCTCTTTGCCCTAATATATATTTACTTAAAGTAAGCCATTAGATTAGAAGTAAATAAGTTAGGTAAATAATAAAATTAAGTCCGTAATAATAATCAATAATAATACAATTAAGTTAACTGTTCTCTGATATCAGTTAATGGTCACATGACATGCAGGTAAAAACTTTTTTTTTTTTATTGTTTTTTTTTTATTTACATTTTAATTTTACATTTTTATGACTTAATAGCTCTTTATTAAACACATGAAACAGATGGAAGCAGTTCCATCATGAACCCCAGTCTGGGAAACCCTGAGGTAAGGTAATATTTAATACACTTCATGTTGTTGATAACAAAGAATGGAATATATTTTCCTTCTCCTTGTATTTTTATATCAATATGGTAAGATGTCAATGTGATAAACGAGTTAGCTCAAAAGTAATCTAAAAATAGTCAGAATACGTTACATTACCTAAAATGAGTAATCTAGATTACATTACTAACCACAATTTTTTTTTTCCATGTGATTTTGGAAACATTAACAGACTACAGTTTGTAAGTAATCTACCCCACTCTCTCTCACACACACACACACACATATATATATATATATATAGGATATATTTACTTGACAATATATCAATATTTCTTTGCGTGACAAAAGCAGTTGGGACAGATGCTCAGTTCACTGGTGTGTCTAAAAACTATTCAGACAGTGCATCTGTTTAATAGTAAAAAAACAACAAAAAAAAACGAGATCAACCACATCAGTATCTAAGTCAAATCTGAAGCTCATGGATGCTGAACTGTAGATCACGGACCATTCACTGCATTCATCTATTTATATGATAAGACTATAGGGATCTTTGAGCATTGGTAAAAACACAAAATAATGTAAATTAAATGCATGCTTCTATAGGCCTATTTTTTTGTGCCTGAATAGCCTAAATGTGAATATTACTCACAGTACGATGTTTGGTTGATATCCTAGAGATGAATCCTGATGAACAAAAAGCTTCCAATAAACAGCACGTAATATAAGGAATAAAAGATAAATGCCGAATGCAATATGTTACAAAGCAGGCTTGTAGCTCATGTCGACACCCGTTGAATTATCGCACGCGGAGCATCACTGCATTTCACACCGCGAGTCATTTAATTATGCCTGTTTGCATTTGTGATACGAATAGAGTGATGATACGGAGTCCTATCCGATGGTGAACCCTGATTGGCCAAAGAGTGGGGGGGCTCTTTACTCACCGCCGTCTGATTGGTGTATCAGGCTTGACAGGTAAAATTCTTGCGCTGATTGGTCAGAGAGGCAGTCGTATTGTTTAATTTATACGGAGAAACTTAAAGAGCTGTAAAACTCCTACTTGAACAACAGAAAAAAAACTTAATTAATATTATATGAGATTATATATGTATAAGGTGTATTATTTTTTTGCTTTTAGGCTACATACACCATGATGAATATATCTGTCATATAAGATAGATAGTTAGATAGTTAGATAGATAGATAGATAGATAGATAGATAGATAGATAGATAGATAGATAGATAGATAGATAGATAGATAGATCATTATCGACATGCACAAAAGCATATTTTATCTTGACAACTGTCTCCTCCCACAATATGTATCCGAATCATATTATGGATTCTTTCTTCAAATGCTGCTTGATTATTTATTATTCTTCTGTGTCACACAATGAACACTCTCCGCTTTTAAATCTCTGTGTGGGTGTTTTCTTTTGCATTATTTATATATAAATAAAAATTTCATATTGTAAATAAATGTTTTTAAAATATTTATTTTATGTATAGGCCTACACAGTGTTTTAGTTATTTACTGTATATAGGCTATTTGCCTGTTTATGCATGCATGCACAAAGCCTATGCCTAAATAAATGATTTATATAGCCTAAATACTGCACATTTCGAGGCTACTGATAAAGATCAGGACGAACAATCGCTCTATCTTCTGCTGACCCCGTGTGTGTGTTTGTGTGTGTGTGTGTGCGTGCGTGCGTGCGTGTGTGTGTGTGTGTTCATGTTTATATTACATTGTGGGCACCAAATGTCCCCACAAGTAGCCTATAGTAAAACCTGAAATCACCTACATTGTGGGGACCAGCCAGCGGTCCCCATGAGGAAAACAGCGTATAAATCATACTAAGTAATGTTTTTTGAAAATGTAAAAATGCAGAAAGTTGTGTGTGATGGGTAGGTTTAGGGATAGGGGCAGTGTAAGGGGACAGAATATACAGTTTGTACAGTATAAAAACCATTACGCCTATGGAGAGTCCCCACAAAGATGTGTGCGCCTGTGTGTGTGTGTGTGTGTGTGTGTGTGTGTGTGTGTGTGTGTGTGTGTGTGTGTGTGTGTGTGTGTGTGTGTGTGTGTTGACTCACATGAGTAGGGATTCTGGGGTGGCGTCGCTTGTGGTTAAGAGGCCGACCTAGTGAAGGATGAAGAGGAGACGAGGAGGAATCACAGCACGGGCACGCGAGCAGCGGCCACCCGCCTCCATACACTGACGCATATCGCTTTATATAACTGCCAGTTCCTTATTTCAGAAACAGTCAAATAATTTAAGACCAAATATCTCACTCCACACACATGCCATTGGCCTAATTATTGTCGAAGTTGTGTTGATTTCACACTAAAACCATAATGAAAATGAACCTTATTTTATGTGCCGAAATTCTCATTACTGTAATAAAGCATTTGCCCCTATATAAAAGTAAATGAATAAATACAAATGTATCAAATAAAACACACACAAAACATTCTGCAATACTGCAACACACACACAAAAGATTTAAAATAAATACATAATAAAAACAAAAATTTATAACACAAGGAAAAATCTTTTGTCACATCACATATTAATGTAACTAGATTAGATTAGTGACAGACAGACAGATAGATAGATAGATAGATAGATAGATAGATAGATAGATAGAAAGACAGACAGATAGACAGACAGAGATAGATAGACAGACAGAAATAGATAGACAGACAGACAGATAGACAGAGATAGATAGACAGACAGACAGATAGATAGACAGACAGATAGAGATAGATAGACAGACAGATAGAGATAGACAGACAGATAGAGATAGATAGACAGATAGACAGACAGAGATAGATAGACAGATAGACAGATAGAGATAGACAGACAGATAGACAGACAGAGATAGATAGACAGACAGAAATAGATAGACAGACAGACAGATAGACAGACAGAGATAGATAGACAGATAGAGATAGACAGACAGATAGACAGACAGAGATAGATAGACAGACAGAAATAGATAGACAGACAGACAGATAGACAGACAGAGATAGATAGACAGACAGACAGATAGAGATAGATAGACAGACAGATAGAGATAGACAGAAAGACAGATAGAGATAGATAGACAGACAGACATAGTAGATAGACAGACAGACATATAGAGATAGATAGACAGACAGACAAATCTACGCATGGATAGACAGATAGAAAACAAATGAATGCATTTTAAAATAAAAATATAATTCATAACGTGAGGAAAAAATATATAATACATGCTTATAACACATGTCAATTTACTTGACAAAAGTATTGAAACTGTGTGCTGACTGAGGCAAAATATAGATTCCAGGGGTCAATAAAAAAAAAACTATTATAATTTCTAACACTGACTGCAAATGTGGCAATAATTATTGGTGAGAAGATATTAATGTGCAAAAGTTGCTTTTCTTTTTCTCTTTTAACTACATGTCACTGAAATCGAACACATTCTAATATCTTACCTAAACTAAAAGTATTTAGGACAAAAGAACACATTTGTGTGGGTGAACAACATCTAATAACTATACTCACATTCCCATCAGGTTTCTCAGATTCTCTCTGGATGGACTAACAATCACATTAGTCCATCGCAAACATGAAACATTACATTCGTGTTCACTTATGCTGGTGTTATTCGATAATGTTGCCCGTTTATGAGAAACCCAGCATTTGACAGGGTTGTGAAGTGGATCTAGACGAGATCCAAGAAAATATTCTCCTCAAAATCAGACATCCAAGAGCCATGAAGCGATGAAGAGAAGTCAGGGTTCGGGTTCCCATGTCTCCTTTATCTCTAAAAGAGCTGCCGCCCTTTCCTTCTTTTTGCAACGTGTTGTCATGGAAATGCAGGCATTTAATATACGAGATCTCACTTTAATGAGAGGTTTTTGTCTGTGAAATTCCAGCAAGTGAACAAATGCATCAGGTGGAGTCATTTTTATCGCCTGTTTTATCGTTATAAGTCATGCTTGTCTTGGGAAACACCCCTAATAAAGAAATATCACCGTAATCATTTTTAATTGGATTTATTTGTATCTAGCCAAAAGCATGTGGAATAGACAGCATGAAAACACTCATAATATCTGATAACATGATCATAACGCAATTCATTTTACACCTCGACTCATTTTTGAAATTACACAGAGGAACTGCGATACACTGTTTCCTACATAGTGTTTATACAGTGCCAGATAATGCAAATTATGCTAATCTTGGCATTTCTCTTCGTTTCATAATCTGTCATGAAGTACAAAACCGATTTGAATGTTTCGATGTACCAGCGTAAAATAAGATACACTTTTTGTAGTCTAACAACAGGGCGGCGCTCCAGAGTTGCGATTAAGTCTGTTCGTCTTCCTGTTTGAGTCGTTTTCGCAGATGATCACCAATTGCAGCCAAAGGGTTGGTCTTGAAGGCGGGATTTTTCATGGCTTCGCTGAAGTAAGATGCTTCGGTCTCGCTGGAATTAAAAAAAATAAACATTTGACTTTGTTAAAATAATCTGTGCACAATAAAAAATGACGAGAAAAAAAACAAGAATATATATATATATATATATTTAGTATAAAGAAAATTAGGCATATTTGTACAACCCGAGACATTTCAGTAACATTATTTACATGGCAATTATATGTTCGGTTATTGTATTTAAATACTTAAATTTAATTGAATATAAATTAAATTAAATAATTTATTATAATAATACAATACACATACAATACTACAAATATTTATAATAATAAAAGTTTAAATAATATATGTTTTTACATTTAAATTAAATATATTGCTTAAATAATATATAAATGATGTTTGTAATAATGTATTGTTTTTTCATTAAGGTAATGTGCTTAATTGTCATGACAATAGTGCAAAACAAAAAGAAATGGGGGTGGGGGTGGGGGGGTTTAATGATTCTATATGATTGATAAACTAAAATACTGATTTGAAATTAACATTAGCAAAGTTTGGAAGTTAGAGGGAAGCCATTATCTTACAGTAGTTTTCGTTTCTGGGCTGGTTTCATCAGGCTGAAGTCTGTGGGTTCTGGTTTCTTCTTAACCGAACTGAGACGAGAAAACAAGAACAAACATTTGTGTTACATGCAGAACCATTTATATTTAGCATCATTAACTTACTAACAAAAAATAAGTGGGGAAAAAGCCTGTCTGCTGAAATGTTTTATATAGAGAGAGTTAAAGGCATGTTTGAAGATGCGCTTTGAAGTTGTCCAGAGCACAGGCTTTCCTCACACAAGTGTTTTTTTTGTTGTTTTTTTAGTCACTCATGCAAGACAAAGCAAGACTTGACAAGATACATCAAATGACTAACAGATAAAAAAGTACCAATGCAAACAGAGAAAAACAGACAAATGTGTTTTGGATCAAAGCAATTACACCGTTGTGGAAAAAAGCTTCGGACCTTCGCACGCTCAGCCAAACGCCCGATTAATCTAAATAAACAGCAAGACTGCTGCCGACCCGTGGCATGCTTTATTTCTTAAGAAACACATTTAGTGTGTGTGATATAAATATACTTTTTTTTTTTTTTACTACAATCTGCTTATAGGAGATTGCCAAAAAATATCAATGCCTAAAACATTTTGAGTGCTGTTCAAGGTTTAAATTTCAACACTAACCATAACACAAACGTCTTATGCTAGCCATCACAAAATACTTTTAGTTACATGTTGTTGTTGTTTCACAAGCGACAAAACTTCAATCACCTTCTTTTATTTGTTTATTTACTTGTTTCCCACACCTGACCAATGTATTTTCATGACTTTTCCTGTTGTTTGTGATTACAGGAAACAGTTTTAGTTTTAATCTTAAATTTGATTTAAAAAACAACAATTTCTAGCCGATTAAATATTTTTTCAAAATGTATTAATATACATGAATTATCTGTATGTAAAAACATCGATTTTAAATATTGATGGTGGGTATTTATCTTGAGTTGATACGGAATACATTTGTTAAACAAAATGCAATTTTATGTTTTGGGTTCAGGTCTTTTTGGGGAAAAGGATCTAAAAAAATGAAAGTGCCCCTGATATGCTTTTTTTGATATGGTAATGGGCGTTTGGTTTCCAAAATACGCTGCAAGCGGTAGATCAATAACAGACTGGGTCATCTGACCAATCAGAGCAGCAAAGACCAATCACAGCAGAGTAGACCCATCACAACAGATTGAGTCATCTGACCAATCAGAGCAGCAAAGACCAGTCACAGCAGACTGGGTCATCTGACCAATCAGAGCAGACAGAGTAGACCAATTACAGCAGACTGAGTCATCTCACCAATCAGAGCAGACAGAGCAGACCAATCACAGCAGACTGAGTCATCTGTCCAATCAGAGCTGAGTAGACCAATCACAACAGACTGGGCCGTCTGACCAATCAGAGCAGAGTAGATCAATCACAACAGACTGGGTCATCTGACCAATCAGAGCTGAGTAGACCAATCACAGCAGACTGGGTCATCTGACCAATCAGAGCAGACAGAGTAGACCAATCACAGCAGACTGAGTCATCTGTCCAATCAGAGCTGAGTAGACCAATCACAGCAGACTGGGTCATCTGACCAATCAGAGCAGACAGAGTAGACCAATCACAGCAGACTGAGTCATCTGTCCAATCAGAGCCAAGTAGACCAATCACAACAGACTGGGCCGTCTGACCAATCAGAGCAGAGTAGATCAATCACAACAGACTGGGTTATCTGACCAATCAGAGCAGAGTAGATCGATCTCAACAGGGGCACGTTCAAGTTCAAAATGGTGCGCAACGTTTTGCTACGGTTTCCGGGTTGAACGTCATGTTTCCTGGAAACGGCGTGCACCGGTGTGCAACGGGGTTTGAGATAAGTTTTCTCTTGTTTGGTGGGCGTGTCAGAACTGCAGTCCAATCAGCAGCAACATGTATATAAAGCATGCGGTATTAAAGTGAACTCGCACAATGGGTTCAAGGAAAGTAATTTACAAATGTGTTCGATGTAGCTCGGTATCCGCAACAACTGAGGATATTAGTCAGAAGACATGTTTGTCGTAAGTTTTATTGTAAAAATATAGGATATCAACATAATGATGTAGTTGTTTATATTTTTAGTTTCATTGCAAGTGTGACATTTGGTATAGAAATAAATTAAGTGCTTTTCCTAAAAATGAGAAAGAAAATACAGGGTATTAAATCAGTATGAACTACAAATAAAGTCAGTATGTGAGGCTAAATAGATGTTTTAGTCTGAATTAGGTAAGATGTGTGCTTCCATTTCAGTTTCCACAAATCTTCACTCGATTGGGATGTTCTCTTGTGCTCTGGGCGGCAAGTACAGTCACTGTATCGGGCATATTTTGTAGTAATAAACACATATTTATACCGACTTCATCAGGCTCCGAAAATTCTTCACAAAGAACACAAAGAATGGCCTTTCTCAGCTGCCATAGTTGCAACTCTTGCGTCATCAGAACAGTGCGTTCAACGCATCACCGTTTCTGTTTAAAAAACGTTGTGCAACGTTTTGTCGGGGCTGAACGCAGCCCAGACTGGGCCATCTGACCAATCAGAGCAGAGTAGACCAATCACAGTAGACTGGGTCATCTGACCAATCAGAGCAGAGTAGACCAATCACAGCAGACTGGGTCATCTGACCAATCAGAGCAGAGTAGACCAATCACAGCAGACTGGGTCATCTGACCAATCAGAGCAGAGTAGACCAATCACAGCAGACTGGGTCATCTGACCAATCAGAGCAGAGTAGACCAATCACAGCAGACTGGGTCATCTGACCAATCAGAGCAGAGTAGACCAATCACAGCAGACTGGGTCATCTGACCAATCAGAGCAGAGTAGACCAATCACAGCAGACTGGGTCATCTGACCAATCAGAGCAGAGTAGACCAATAACAGCAGACTGGGCTCTCTGACCAATCAGAGCAGAGTAGACCAATCACAACAGACTCGGCCATCTGACCAATCAGAGCAGAGCAGACCAATCATAGTAGACTGGGTCATCTGACCAATCAGAGCAGAGTAGAGAAATCACAACAGACTGGGTCATCTGACCAATCAGAGCAGAGTAGACCAATCATAACTGACTGGGTCATCTGACCAATCAGAGCAGAGTAGACCAATCACAACTGATTGGGCCATCTGACCAATCAGAGCAGAGTAGAGAAATCACAAAAGACTGGGTCATCTGACCAATCAGAGCAGAGTAGAGAAATCACAAAAGACTGGGTCATCTGACCAATCAGAGCAGAGTAGATCGATCACAACAGACTGGGCCGTCTGACCAATCAGAGCAGAGTAGCTTTCAGAAAGGAGGGGTTTAGAGAGGGTTCTTCGAATGAACCGTTTCAGACCCTGTGAGAAAAGAGGTGATGCTGCAATGTATATTATGATATATTAAGTGGTTTTGACCTGGGATGCATGTAAACCTGTTGTAGGAGACCTCAAAAACAAAATTAGGAACCTTAAAAATAGCATAAAAGGGGCACTTTAATAATACTATAAATATTGAGTAAATCAAGCGGCAGAAAGAGAGAAAAAATTGTGTACACTGGGTAGCAGAAAATGAATACAAATTCGGTTTGAATCCCATTGCAAGAGAAACAGGTGTTACATGAAATCTGTTAGTACAATGTGTTGTTTAGAGACTATTAACGAGCGCTTACTCATGCCAACAAATACATGCATATGCACCAAGAATCACAGAGGATATGCTGCCAGCATACACAATCATGTTTCTGTGTAGAAATGAGGAAAGTGAGTACTTACGCTTTATTTTTCCGCTGTGCCCTGGTGGGGGTTCGGAAAGAAGGGAGGAGCTGGGAGAGTTCAGGAAGAGCGTCGACTAGCGGCCTCATGTCGCCCACAACAGGAGTGGCCTTCCTCCGCGCTTGTGCCACCTGCTGTTCCCGGGCCAGCTTGATCCCACTGATCTCTACAGATGGTAAAGAGACAAACAAACCTCAGACCAAGACACATTCGCTGGGGGAAAAAGGTGGTTTTCTGATCACAGAGCAGTGGATGCAAATTCTTGTGCGCTCGTTCATTCAAATTCTGTTGTGCTGATGTGGGTAACACAAGTTTGATCCTCCTCTTCTTGCCATATCTTGTTCTCTGGCAAACAGCATAAAAAAGGAATAAAATAAAATAATTAAATAAAAGGCATAAAAACAGGCATAAACAGTTCATCTTAAATTTATATAAAAAAATCTAATAAAAAGAAACATACAAATAAAAAAGGTATATTAAAAATGTATAAAATTAAAACCAACAAAATAAAATATAAATTCATAAATTAAAACAGCATAAAAAGGAATTTTAAAAATATAAAAGGCTAAAATAAACAACAAAAAGTGTCAAATAAAAAGGATATACATTATAAAAGAGATGAAATAGAAACAACAAAAATAAAATACAAATTAATAAAATGGCAAAAAAATAAATAAATAAAGCAGAAAATAAATGAATACAAATAAAAAAGCATACATAGCAAAATTTAAAATAAAAGCCATAAAACTAAAAATATAAATTCAAATAAATGAATACAAATAAAAAAGTGTGTAAAACAAGTTCAAAATAAAACCATTAAAAATATAAATTCTTAAAATAATAGGTATAAAATAAATGATGAAAAGTAATAAAAAAAATAAAAGAGGGGAAAAATTTAAGGCATATATTTAAAAAAAAAAAAAGAATACATATCACCCGACCATCTAAAGACACTAAGCAGGACACACCAGGTGCTTCAGTCCAAAAACAACACAGTACATGTAGGGAAGAAAAAACAGATCTTTGACAGAAGCACTTAGTTACATGTTCGTCTTTATGCAAACACAAATGAAATGCCATTCTTCACCTGATAAGTGGCCATTTCGGGCGTTAAGATCTTTTATTTTATAACTACATCCCTGTATATAAGTGTTACTGTACCCCATTTGTTAAAACCTTGAAGGTCTTTGAGGTTTATGAATCCATCAACATCTTAATCCTCCCCCCCTTTTTAATTTCCTGAAAATCTGACATGCAGTCTGAGGCTTGGGTTTCGGCTGGAGCCGTGAGCCCCATTAGATCCTAATTATAATCACCTCGGACGGAGCTTGTGTTACCCGACGCATTGATCGGCCGGAACGATTACAGGCGTCAGACACGGGGTGTGGCGTTAATGATCCTGCCATATCCATCTCAGAGGTTCCCGTCGGCCCACGAGAGAATCGCAGATCAGTTCACGATGAAAGAAATATCCTCATACGAGCGTTTCGGGATTGTGTTCTCTGGACTTTTGATGATATTTGCGGGAAAGCAAAAGGTCCTAAGAAGAGAAGGTGAAAAAAAAAAAATCACTCACTGTTGAGCCATCTTTCCCTCCGCTCCTTCATTTTTTCTTTCTTCGACTGATGTTTCTTTTCCTCCGTGCCTGAAAAAAAAGGCATTTCCATTTGGATCATTCATTATTGATCAATTCAACAACATGCATGACTGGCCTGTGAAGATCCTATGCATTCAAGCATTTAAACAAAACAAAAACAAAAACTAAATAACAACAACTTTATTTGCAAAAAGATGATGAAGAAAAAGCAAAATAAAAAATGCTTTATATTTACTTTAGAATGTAATGCAGTTTGGTCAATAATTTTAATATGGAAGCTTATTTCCGCCACAGAATGAAAAATAAAAAAAGTAATTGAGACTTTTTCTCTCACAATTCTGACTTTTTTTCTCACAATTGCGAGTTTACATCTCGCAATTCTGACTTTATTTCTCACAATTGCGAGATATAAAGTCAGAATTGCGTGATATAAAGTCACAATTGCATGTTATAAAGTCAGAATTTTGAGATATAGTCAGAATTGATTGATATAAAGTCGCAAATGTGTGTTATAAAGTCAGAAATCCATGATATAAAGTCAAAATTGCGTGTTGTAAAGTCAGAATTGTGAAATATAAACTATTCTTAGGGGAAATAGTTTTTTTTTTTCCTTAGAATTGGCCTGATAACTCGCAATTGAAAGTTTATATCTCACAATTCTGAGAAAAGATGTCAGAATTTCGAGATATAAACTCGCAATTATGTGTTATAAAGTCAGAATTGTGAGATAAAAAGTCTCATTTTTTTCTTTTTTCACTCTCTTTTTTCTCGCAATTGCCACTTTATTTCTCATAATTGCGACTTTATATCTCGCAATTGCGACTTTATTTCTCAGAATTGCGACTTTATATCTCAGAATTGCGACTATTTCTCACAATTCTGCCTTCATATCTCGCAATTGTGAGATAAAAAGTTGCAATTATTATTATTATTTTTTTATTCAGTGGCGGAAACAAGCTTCCATATAATAATCAATATTTTAGCAAGAGAAAGAAATAATACATAAATATTAAACTAAATAAAAAGTAATAAAATAAATTAAATAGACAAAACAGGCACAATATAAAGCCATAAAAAGTTGTAAAACGAAAAATTATTTAATTGGTATAAAATGATAAAAAATACATAAAATGGAAAAAAAGAATAAAAATAAATCTAAATAAAACGGCATTATACTAGAGATGCACCGATTGATCGGCTGGTGACCGGAATCGGCCGGTTTTCACGTGATCGGCCATTATCGGCGACCGGCCGGTCAGTCTGACATAATCCGATTTTATGCCGGTCAAATGCACTCGGGCGCCGCATGATTAACAACGCGCAACATCAGCATCACACGTGCACACGGAACGCGCACATGTAGGAAACCTTTTTGTTCGGCGTGCATGTTAATCAGTGAGTGCATTCACACCGGGAGCCGGAGCAGCGCGTGAGCGTCGAGCAGGAGCGTCGCGTGAGCAACAGTGAAGCGCGTGTTTCGGCGCCGAATCTATTTTTACTGCGCTCAATTTAAGTGAAAGCACACTTTTGATGGACACAATAAATATTATTTCATCCAAAAAGTGCCCAAAATGCAAAGAATTTGCATGTCTGGTGTGTTTTAACAAGAACTGAAGTAGGCTAGGCTATGTCAGAAAGAAAATGAAGACTCAAAAATATTTATAGAAAATTTACCCATTTAAACTTGTTTTTATTATTATTTAATTGTTTCCCTGCACATGCTCCACTTGTCCTGTTTAGCTTGGCTGGACATGTGTCAGATGAGAGAAGAACTGTTTGAGAAATATAACTTGCCATTGATATACAACAAGTGATTGCAAAAGGTCTGTGTGTGTGTGTGTGTGTGTGTGTGAGAGAGATAAATATCTTTTTACTGCAAGGCTATATTTATTGAATTTTTATTTGTTATTTATATATTATTTTATTGCCATTACCTGTTTTCATACAGAAGTTTAGTTTGCTAAATATATCAATTTTTTTTTATTGGATATTGGATGTGAAAAGGAAATGGTTCTTCCATAACACTGCACTTTAGATGTGTGTGAATTTCCCACACTAGGAGTCATTTATATAGTTCTATTTTATAGCGATTATCTGTTAAAAAAATGTTCTATGCAAAATGTTCTATTAAAGAGAACATAGAAAATAAATATTTGTGTGTGAGGTAAAGTGGTTTGAAAAAATTAAATCGGAATCGGCTAAAATCGGTATCGGCAGGTCAAACTCAAGGAAAAATCGGAATCGGGATCGGCCTAGAAAATTGTAATCGGTGCATCTCTACATTATACAAAGCCATAAAAAGTTGTAAAACGATAAATGATTAAAATGGTATAAAATGATAAAAATATATAAAATGAAAGAATCACAAGAAAGGGAAAAAATAAGAAAAAATTGAATAAAACATAATAGAAAGGCATAAAAAGGAGTAAAAAAAACCCTCCAATTTAAACTTATATTTGCAGTTCTTATTTTAATTCTAGGTTAAGTTTTTGTCATTTTATTATATGCTTTTGTCATTTTTATATTTTTTATATTTCTATTTAGCTTAAATGTATTTTTATATCAGTGTACCAAACATTTTATTTCAGTTAGTTGCAAGGCTATATTTCTAATTTGAAACAAATTTAAATAAGTTTTAGTTAATCACAACACTTGTTCAAACAGAAACAAAAACACACACAAATGCACTGGACTTTGAAGTTATTCTTTGAAGAGGGCTTTATATTTGGTGTGAATGCAGGTGTTTTGGTTCATTCTGGTTTTGTTTAGTCTGCAGAGATTGAACTTTGTGCACCTGTCAAAATAACGTAGTGGGAGCCAATCAGTTAAGGAGACGGGCGGCTACTAACACAAAGGTTGCAGGTTCAGTTCCCACCAGGAACGATGCAGGAACTGCACTGCTTAGATCTCAAACGCACATAAACACTGTAAATCGGCATTAGCAATATGTTTCTTCATATAAAATAATGTAGGGTTGGAACAAAATAAAATAATTTATTTTAAATTACACACTATTTTTCACTATAAGTCACTATTTTTAATCAAATGTCCACATGTGAATATTATGACATGTGCCGTGGCTGTGGGATTGTATATATCGAATGGAAAATAACGTGTGTAGATTACAAGAGGATGTCTGTTGTTTTAACTGCATGTAACTTCCTGTTCCCAGATAGTGAAGTCTTATCCGGAGGAGCATATTGTGTTTTTCCCATTTGACAGAGGTCATTCACTGTCCACAGAGGTCAAACCACAAATAAACCTCTTTTATGTGTGACACACAAGACTTACATGCTTCAATTACAGAAAATGCAATTATTAAATTGTTACTAATCATTTAATATACTGAGATATCACTGTGCATTGAAAAAATCAAAATGTCACAAGATTTATGTTCTTCAGTTTCAGAAAATGCACTTTTTGTGTGCTTAATACCGTAATAATATTAAAATTGTTATTAACCCTCTGATGAATGGTGACTATTACAGATGCGTAACACTCTCAGAATTAATAATTCCATATTAGATATGTAATCTCAAAAAAAACGCCCAAAAACATTAAGATCAGTGTTGTTACTGTTAACTAAAACTAAAGCTGAAATCAATTAAAATAAAGCCTAAATATTAGATGAAAAACTTAATTAATTAGAAATAAAGTAAGCTATTAAAAATGACTAAAATTGAGTACTTAAAGAGTACTAAAATTACTGAAACTAAAATAAAATAAAGCTAAATAGAGATAATACAAATTACAAAAGAGTAAAATGACTAAAAGTTAAACAAAAATTATTAATATATAAATTATATTAAAATAAAATAAAAATTAATTTGTGAATTCTAAAAATTCATGAATCACAGTGTTATTAATTTAGTATTATTATTATTATAACTGATTGTTAGCATAATTAATTATTATAATAATTATTATTAGTTAAAATAATGCATTGAAAAAATAAATTACCACACATGTTTTTTCACTTGGCACTCTGAAATGATCTGTGTTAAGCAACACACGTTAAAAAAAACAGTTAAGCTACAGTTTGGTCCAAAAATAACACAAATGCATTAAACCCAGAGAGAAACGCATGAAAATTAGTTGACCTCTGCGATTTCGATCACCAGGGGAGAAGCTCAGCTCAATGAGCTTTTGGTTGCTACGAGCAACATTCAGAGGAAAAGAGCATTTATATGAGTTATCTGGTCATCAAAAACGCCTTCACATCTCTGCAAAGGTCCATCACTGAGAGATGGAAGGAAAAAGTCTGACCGCCTGAATGGCCTGCGCTGACCTCTCGAGCCCTGCTGTGGACATTTATCAGGGCTGTGAACAACAAAAGTCCTCAAGAACTTAGCTTAAACATATTTTCAGTTGGTTGCCAAGGCAAAAATAAGTGCCTTGGCAACCAACTCGAAATATGTTTAGGCCAAGTACTAAAATGATTCAAACTAAAATAAATTTAAACTAAACAGAAATAGTAGAAAAAGCAATAAAAGCTATCAAAATCTCAGTTTGTTGAATCTTTCCACATTATTATGCCAAATAGTGTCTTCACTGATTTCCCAGCCATGTAAAGTTAATTAACTTCTGTAATCCAATTGGACGAATGAAGCCACATCCGTAGCATTTCTGTGAATGTGTGTCTGCTATTTTGTATGTGTCAATCACTCGGAGGCGACTGGCCTGTTGTGTGTTTGCAGGAGAAACAGCATCTCAAATGTCCGTCATCTTCCTGTGAAGGAAAGCTGAAACTTTACAGATTGGATGCTGGCCGTCTGCAGGAGACCCAAGAGAATAACACGAGAGTTACTTATTAGTCATGAACGATTACGTGTCATGTACACTTCAAAACAATTTTTCACTCCGTTTTTTAACAGCCCCTCAAAGCTTTATATACACACACGCAGACGTCTATGCGTTTTTGTCTGTATATGGGCATGACGGCTGTGGTCGACCCCTGGAAAATAGTCTGGAGAGGCGACTCGATAAGAGAGATAAACGTCATGTCCTACGACCCACATTTCCCCACTAGCCCTCATGATCCAGACTGATGATCTCTGACAGAACGGCCCACATGTAAAGTCCAGACAAAAACACCCTGGGCCTGCACCCTTCAATGATATGATAAACAGAACAGGAACATTTGCTTTTACGCTTACGACACTGGAGAAAAAGACAATGAGGCAACAAGGTAGAGCCTGCATATATATATATACTTTTAAATGTACAAGTGCTGTCAAATCAATTCATCGCATTGTGTTTATATAATATATGTGTGTGAATATATAGTATTATTTATATATATTATATGTGTGTGTGTGTGTACATACAAACACACATATATATTTATATATATCCATACACACACACACACACACATATATGTACACACAAGTATATTATATAAACACAAGCTTTTATGTTAGATGCGATTAATTGATTTGACAGTACTAATATATATATATACACTCACCTAAATGATTATTAGGAACACCATACTAATACTGTGTTTGACCCCCTTTCGCCTTCAGAACTGCCTTAATTCTACGTGGCATTGATTCAACAAGGTGCTGAAAGCATTCTTTAGAAATGTTGGCCCATATTGATAGGATTGCATCTTGCAGTTGATGGAGATTTGTGGGATGCACATCCAGGGCCCGAAGCTCCCGTTCCACAACATCCCAAAGATGCTCTATTGGGTTGAGATCTGGTGACTGTGGGGGCCATTTTAGTACAGTGAACTCATTGTCATGTTCAAGAAACCAATTTGAAATTAGGCATGTGCCGGTATCAAATTTTCGTGCTGCGATTAATTGAATGAGCTTTTATCACGGTATACGGTATTATCACGATATTTTAATTGCTCAAGAGAAACAGATGGATTGCGGGTATCTAAAAAAACAACTTGCATCACAATGTGTAATTGTGATTTTCAAAACATGGTAACTAAACAGAATTTTATTAAGTTTAGTGACAACGTGTTACAATGTTTACATGGTACAATGACTGGTAGGTTACTGTTTGTATTCAAATAAATTATTGTATTTGATTTTAATCAATAATTCAATATTGACTCATTTGGATAAATATTAGGTAGGCTACAGTCTGCATGTTAATTTTTCTCAAGAAAAAAATATATCTCACATAATGCTGTAAACAGAGAGAAATTAAATATAATGCGGTTTTCATTATAATAACAATTATGTAATGACAAGTAAACATATAATTAATATGTAATAAAGTGCACATATTTAGCAAAATGACAATTTTTTCTAGTCAACTAAAGTGCTGGTCATTAAATGGCTTTCCTGAGGTAAATGTAACGTTCTGTGACATAACTGTTCTCCTGCAGTTTTATTGACCTCTTTCCGTGAAAAACACTGATTGATCGACATTTTGTATGAGGCATAAACCTTAAGGTAAGTTGTACTGTATCTTTAAATAAAAAGTAACAGATGATCGGTTTACTTGAACTGAGGCGCAGCGATCTGTCACAATGGACAGAACCTTTTTTTTCATATCAAAAGTAACCTGCTCTGTCTAGTCTGTCGCTGTGTGTCCTCTTTGCTCCGCGATTTTTCTCTGCGTGAGAGCGTGTGAAAAGTGTCAATTCCGTAAAGCGGCTTTCAGACAGAACGCGATTTGCTATTTTGCAAATAAAAAGTTGAACTATTTTTAACTTTGACCCCGGCGTGCTTTGGTCGACGCAGCAACAAAACATCCCCGCGAGTATTCTGCGTCCTGTCTGAAAGGCGCTTGAGTCTCAAGCTGAATGCGTGAGAGTTGGCAGCCCTGCGGGGGGTAAATCGTCGGCAGCGTTCCTCCTTCCGCCATGCTTCTACTCCATGTGATGATTGTTTACATTAGACTAGAGTGCGCCCTGCGCCGCGTGCACACAGTGCTTATACATGTGGGGATTGTTTACATCAGAGTGCGCACGTGTTTTGCGGAGCATATACGCAGTGTTTAAGCGGTTGATAGAAAATTAGCTAATGCGTGTTCTAAAAGTCTAAATTCAAATCTATTATTTTTCACGGTATTTTGAAGTGGGCGCGATAACAATATCGTGCATATTCATTACCGCGATTTATCGCATTACCGAATACCGGCACATGTCTATTTGAAATGATTGGAGCTTTGTGACATGGTGCATTATCCTGCTGGAAGTAGCCATCAGAGGATGGGTACATGGTGGCCATAAAGGGATGGACATGGTCGGAAACAATGCTCAGGTAGGCCGTGTCATTTAAACGATGCCCAATTGGCACTAAGGGGCCTAAAGTGTGCCAAGAAAACATCCCCCACACCATTACACCACCACCAGCCTGCACAGTGGTAACAAGGCATGATGGATCCATGTTCTCATTCTGTTTACGCCAAATTCTGACTCTACCATCTGAATGTCTCAACAGAAATCGAGACTCATCAGACCAGGCAACATTTTTCCAGTCTTCAACTGCCCAATTTTGGTGAGCTCCTGCAAATTGTAGCCTCTTTTTCCTATTTGTAGTGGAGATGAGTGGTACCCGGTGGGGTCTTCTGCTGTTGTAGCCCATCCGCCTCAAGGTTGTGCGTGTTGTGGCTTCACAAATGCTTTGCTGCATACCTCGGTTGTAACGAGTGGTTATTTCAGTCAAAGTTGCTCTTCTATCAGCTTGAATCAGTCGGCCCATTCTCCTCTGACCTCTAGCATCAACAAGGCACTTTCGCCCACAGGACTGCCGCATACTGGATGTTTTTCCCTTTTCACACCATTCTTTGTAAACCCTAGAAATGGTTGTGCGTGAAAATCCCAGTAACTGAGGAGATTGTGAAATACATAGACCGGCCCGTCTGGCACCAACAACCATGCCACGCTCAAAATTGCTTAAATCACCTTTCTTTCCCATTCTGACATTCAGTTTGGAGTTCAGGAGTTTGTCTTGACCAGGATCACACCCCTAAATGCATTGAAGCAACTGCCATGTGATTGGTTGATTAGATAATTGCATTAATGAGAAATTGAACAGGTGTTCCTAATAATCCTTTAGGTGAGTGTATATATATAAAATACAAATATATCAAATATACATATAATATATCAAATGAATACGATCATATTAAATATTATCTTAGTATAATGTCATATATTAATATATATATATATATATAGTAATATAATCTAATATGTAAATATGCTATATATATATATATATATATATATATATATATATGTTACGGTGTAGACTTGGAGATGAAGGAGGCAGACGAATCACTATATCAAAATCAAAGGTTTTATTTCCAGAAGGCAAAATACAACAAAGAGCTCCACACAGAGAGCGTATGCTCAAACATTGACCGACAAACACTGAATAAAGAACAGGAACTAAATACACAAATGATAATGGGGTACGACAGGTGACGGTGATGAAGAAGATTGACTAATTAACTAAACACAGGTGACTAAACTGAGGGCAAACAAGGAGCGGGAAAACTGAATAGGACTAAACCAAAACACTGAAGAAAACGGGGAAAACAAAGAGTCAAACTGTGACAATATATATATATATATATCTAAGTAATATAATATACTGTTACAGGATAATTAAATACAATCAAAAACACTTATTTTATGTAATTTTGTTAAATGTACATAGTGTATTCTACACCGTTACAAAAAATTTTACCGTTACAAATTATTATTAATTTTTTTAGTTGATAATTTAGCTGAAAATAAGATCAGTGACAAGATAGTTTAGGACCATGTGTTTGCTTTTTAATTGCTGATAAACTTAAAATAATATAATTGTTATATATTTTTTTCTTTCAATAACTTAACAGGGTTGAAGAGACTGCTATGCTGTTGAAACGCTCCAGATGATATTGCGTCAATTTCGCTGCATATACGATGGTTTTGAAATTTACTCTAATTTAAGACATTCTAATTCAAAACGCCATTGATTAATAGCAAAACTTCATATTCTTTCCATTCAACATTTGTTTGCCAATTTCCAGGCTCTGTCTGATCCACAAGCAGTTTTCCACACTCAAATCCTAGTCTAAACCATTCAAATGCATCACTAAACTGCTCTCAGATCAGAAAAACCCTCAGCGAGTCGATCCAACCATCAGCCACCACAGAAATAACAACAGTCGTGTTTTTCTGCTGTATCTGCCCGATAGGGATCTCCGTCCTGCCGATATCTCCCTCCACCACTCCTGACGCAGGAAACACTATCTCGCCTTTGCATCCGTCTGTTTGCCGCAAACGAGGGATAGGGGAAAAAAATCCATCATTCCCACCACATCCATCCCAGAGAGAGCATCATGTTCAGAGAGCTGGCTGAAACGGACACCGCCAATTAGGAGCGGACAGAACAAGCGGCTGCCCTTTCCTGGCCCTCTGCACTTGCACTTCTCCTCTCCCCGTCCCGCAGCGAGGTGAGGTGGCAGGGCGTCAGGGGAGCTGAGCTGGAGGTGAAGGAGGTGAATTTCCGAGGTCAAGCCGAGACACTGATACCCCAATTAAAGAGACGAAAGATCTCGTTCTGTCAAAGCAGTGCCACAAGCACATCGATTCTCTGTGTCAATCTCTCTCTAGTGCAAGCGACTCTCAAAGAGAAATAGATCCTTCATCTACATAATATGAAGCATACTTAGAAAATTATATATATATATATATATATATATATATATATAAACATATTAAAATAAAATATCAACATATGGAACAATTATTTTTAATTGTATGCACTATATTTATACACACATACTGTATATAATGTACAAAATATCTAATATTGAATATCTAGTTTGATTATATATGAAGCAAGTAAAAAAAAATTAAGGACATTCAAATATATGTTTATGTATGTATGTATGTATGTATGAGTATATACACTCACCTAAAGGATTATTAGGAACACCATACTAATACTGTGTTTGACCCCCTTTCGCCTTCAGAACTGCCTTAATTCTACGTGGCATTGATTCAACAAGGTGCTGAAAGCATTCTTTAGAAATGTTGGCCCATATTGATAGGATCGCATCTTGCAGTTGATGGAGATTTGTGGGATGCACATCCAGGGCACGAAGCTCCCGTTCCACCACATCCCAAAGATGCTCTATAGGGTTGAGATCTGGTGACTGTGGGGGCCATTTTAGTACAGTGAACTCATTGTCATGTTCAAGAAACCAATTTGAAATGATTGGAGCTTTGTGACATGGTGCATTATCCTGCTGGAAGTAGCCATCAGAGGATGGGTACATGGTGGCCATAAAGGGATGGACATGGTCAGAAACAATGCTCAGGTAGGCCGTAGCATTTAAACGATGCCCAATTGGCACTAAGGGGCCTAAAGTGTGCCAAGAAAACATCCCCCACACCATTACACCACCACCACCAGCCTGCACAGTGGTAACAAGGCATGATGGATCCATGTTCTCATTCTGTTTACGCCAAATTCTGACTCTACCATCTGAATGTCTCAACAGAAATCAAGACTCATCAGACCAGGCAACATTTTTCCAGTCTTTAACTGTCCAATTTTGGTGAGCTCTTGCAAATTGTAGCCTCTTTTTCCTATTTGTAGTGGAGATGAGTGGTACCCGGTGGGGTCTTCTGCTGTTGTAGCCCATCCGCCTCAAGGTTGTGCGTTTTATGGCTTCACAAATGCCTTTGCTCTTATCTTCTTATCTTCTGTAAGTAGCCCAGTCATTATTTACCCCTTCTATAGCCATATTTATTTGCTATATAACACACAGTGTTTCCTCTAGGATTTTTTCCAGCCGTGGTGGCAGGCCCATTTCCCCAGGCGGCGTGGCCCATGAGTGATATTCCAATTGGACACGCCCCCTTGCCACAGGTGTTCAAACATCCCCTAAGTATTAGAATATAAAAGTCTCCAATAAGAGTGGCAAAGCGATTATGCGTATCCCGTGCGCAGAATGATGCACTTGAAGCAACGCGAAGTCACAGCGCGCAGCACTTCGCATTGAAAAGTTCAAGGCACAAAGCGAAGAGATTATATCCATCTATGCTTAATGTATTATATCTATGCAACAGTTTATCGAGCCTTTTCTTTTAACAGTTTTAAATTTCAGTTACAGTGTGCATGAAGAACAATTCATAGTGCTCTCAACTCCACTGCTGTAATCTAGCAGACACCCGGGAGAAAGGAATATGATTTAGAAAGCGCTATAAACTCCAGTAAGATAAAGTCATTTTATGCAAAGTGCAAACCATAGACCTTTATCTACAAATAAAGAATAATAATGGGAACATTGATCTTGAAGAGAGTGTCGTCGTGTTACTGTCGTAACCGAACGCGACGCGCTGTTTGAATGCTGAATGGAGAATGACTGAGGAGAGATGAGTTTCCATTAACTTTCACTTAAAGACTTAAATATTCATTTTTACCTCACATTATGCTATTGAATGACTTTAGAAGTGTTGGAATATAGTGCGAAAACTTTATGGTGCTTTACAATGTTTTTTTTATGCCTTTAGCTTTACAATAACACAATAGTAGCCTATGCACAATATCAGAGCTCACTGAGAAGCTGCAGCCGTGGCGGGATGATTTTAGGTGTGGCGGCCCGCCACGGCAGAATGAATGTAGCGGAAACACTGAACACATATACCTTCCCTCGTATATGTTACACATACCTCGGTTGTAACGAGTGGTTATTTCAGTCAAAGTTGCTCTTCTATCAGCTTGAATCAGTCGGCCCATTCTCCTCTGACCTCTAGCACCAACAAGGCATTTTCGCCCACAGGACTGCCGCATACTGGATGTTTTTCCCTTTTCACACCATTCTTTGTAAACCCTAGAAATGGTTGTGTGTGAAAATCCCAGTAACTGAGCAGATTGTGAAATACTCAGACCGGCCCGTCTGGCACCAACAACCATGCCACGCTCAAAGTTGCTTAATTCACCTTTCTTTCCCATTCTGACATTCAGTTTGGAGTTCAGGAGATTGTCTTGACCAGGACCACACCCCTAAATGCATTGAAGCAACTGCCATGTGATTGGTTGATTAGATAATTGCATTAATGAGAAATTTAACAGGTGTTCCATAATAATCCTTTAGGTGAGTGTACACAAGGCCGGACTTACCATTGGGCTTGACTGGGCTCAAGCCCATGGGCCCAATAGGGGGCCCGCCCGTTTACGTTTGATTTTTTTAAAAATATGTCAGTCATTTAATTTTTCATTTAAAGTTTGTTGATTGGTCTAGCATTGTTACCTGGCCCTGGCCTGCAATGAAAAATGTATTTTAAGTAGCTTATGTTTCAGGTCTGTGGAGTGGGCTATAGCCTACGAGTTGTGACGTTCGCGAACGAACCGATTCTTTTAAACGGCTCATAAACATGAACGATGGGAGCCGAGTCGCGGCTGGAGGGGAGCCGCTCTTTCTGTCGTTCTTTTTTTCCTATGCGTGTTTCAAGTTCACACAGATGCAAACAAATTATCTCCTCAGTTATAGGGGAAGGGGCACACCCAGCGCAGGGGTGCTACTGCTAACAGCAAGATGATAGTTGTGCACGCGCACGCATCCTTTACGTGAGTACTCCAGTGAAAAAAAAACCCTACGTGCCTCTGTCATTGGGTAGGAGCGGAGCCAATGACTGGTGCACGCTGCCGTCACATGGTTACTCCAGTAAAAAAAAAAAAAAAGTATCTACAGTATATATTTACAACTTTAAATATTTTTTGTTTTTTATCAAAATGTTCTTGTGTGATAACAATGTTCTTGTGTGTTAGTGTTTGTAGTAAAAGCTGTTTTGCACAGAAATTCATTGCAGCCGGCTTTGTTTTTGATGTTTATAAGTCAACATAGCTTTACACATACACACACACTTTGTAAAGGTAAATCCAAAATAGTGATGTCACTTTCTAAGCAGAGGGATTTTGTGCAACCCTATGGAATATAGTCCACACATGACAAATGAGGTATAATCAATATTTCAGAATAATTCAAACTTAGATATTGGTGTGTGATATCTGAGTTTTAATTATTTGACTACAAATCTCACCTTATCATTCCTCCCAGTGATTATTTCCAGGATAAACTGAGATGCCCCCAACCTGGCTTCTTAAAACTGACTAAATATTTAAAAAGAGCCAAAAGAGCCGTTCTTTTGAACGGCTCTTTGAAAGGAACGGATCGCCAAGATCCGGATCCCCTCAAAGAGCCATAAATCCCATCACTAGTATACGCTGAGTTTCGGTATATTTATGAGACGCGCTTCAGTTCACGCGCCGGCGCCTCCGTGTCGTGATTATCTATAATTGTCTGCTTTTAGTTCTTATTTATTAAATCCAGGCAATTGGTTGATGAAACATTGATTAAAATCAAGATAAAATGAATACAAAACGAAATTCACTTTAAAGAAGGCTTTGCGCTTTTCTGTTTAAGGTCTGTGAAAGTTTTAAAGCAGTCTTAAGTGCCGCTTTAGAGCGCTCGCGTCCGTAACGGAGAACTGTCACGTCTGTAACTTTGTTTTTTCCTCATAAATCCAAACACTTATCAGGAACAGGTTTTTTTGAAGATTTATACACTCATAGATTTAGCTATTTATATGTAGCCTAATACAAATGATTTGTTATGATTGCAAACTTACAGGGTATTTGTTTGTTTTTCAATATGTTTTCCAGGTAAATAAGTGTTTTATTCTCATTCTGACAAAAGACATTTGTACATTGCAATAAACACATGATCACTTATTTATTTATTGGAAAAAAAAAACTGTTTTAAGCTTCAATCAGTGGTCATATAAATAAATTATTATGTTTTTTTACATGTAACTCTGTCTATGGTACCAGTCACCTTTTGCACTTCAAATAAAGATTGGATCGATTATATTGTGACTTAAAAAAACATTTCTCATTGAATCGTTCATTCAAGAGATTTGTTCAAAAATGCTGATTCATCTATGAAACAAGTGTATTTGATTGAGGAATTGAATCATTCAAACCCAAGGTTTTTTTAATAATTCAGATTAATTAAACATTTTTAATAGACTTCAGCAATTAACATAAATTATGTTATTTTGTTAAGTTGTTTGTTCAGAATCGTGATCTCTATTTTTATTCTCAAATTATCCAGAATTGTGTAGCTCTAATACATAGCTTGTGTATGTATCATTTAGTTCAATTTAAAGCAATGTATAAGGTAGGGCCCGAAAGTGACTCAAGCCCAGGGGCCTCCACCACCCTAAGTCCTGCCCTGAGTGTACAGTATATACATATATTTTTTAAATGTTTTTTAAATTAAATGTACTATATAAATATATATTTGAAACAAGGATTACAAAAACGTAAATGTATATATATATATATATATATATATATATATATATATATATATATAAATTGATTTAATTAATTAACTTTTATTTATAATCATTGATTTGTTTCAAATATGAACTTTTTTGATCCACTTGAAATGTTGACTACTAGCTATATTTATATAATTTATTGAATAAATTGTTTAAATATGATTGAAACATGATTTCATGTGTATTTAGGATACATAGAAATGCTAGCTATGAAATTAGCCTGAGCAAGACAGCAAATGTTTGAAGCGTCATTTCTGCCACAGAATGATACTGAATATCTTCTGAGGTGTGTTGGAAATGTTAATGAAAAAAAAAAAAAAACATGACAAAATTCTTCTGTCATTCTTTTCCCAATGCTGAACAAATCAAATTGTATCAAGGGTGTGAAGAGAAGAGTTTCTGAAAAGTCTGCAGTGGCAAAACAGCCTGTAGTTAAAGAAACGCCCACATACTGAAGATAAACAGTAAACATACTGTAAACTACAGAAATATCAAGACTACAACAGCAGCCAAGACCACAGTGAGGCATAAATCATTTGCTGCGCCTGAAATCGAATACTTCTCTATTATATAGTATGCGAAAAACATTACACCAACAGAGTAGTATGTCCAAATACATAGTATTCGAAAAACAGTAGGTGAAAAGTACACGTTGACCTACTACTTCTGAGATTCTTTAGTACACATTTGGTGGACACTTTACTATCCCATGAGGCCACGGGAGTGGATTTATGAATGGCAGTGAACTGAATGCAACTGACGCTGGAAGGTCACATGACAGTAACAACGCGACGGATGTAGTACATCTGAATTTCATTCATACTCATGCTATATAGAGCATACTTTTTTCAATGGTCGCAAAATAGAATTCAAATTAAGTACCTACTCGGACAGTACGCGATTTCAGACACACTAGAGAAACGGTTCCTCAGTTTTCACCCTTACTAGTTGTCTTGATAAGAGAAACACAGTGATTCGCTCTCGTCACATCAGTGCATTGATGCAGCAGCACTGTGATGTTCATGCATGAGATATTTATACTGCAGACAGCCAGGAATAGAACAGAACCTCAATACTCACACACAGCTGACATTTATAGAGAGGGAATCAAAGCTAGAGAACGCGTGAAAACACTCTCGCTTTCATCTAATGACAATATGCATTTATTAAACTGCTCCTATTAACTTTACTGTTCTTAGTTCTAACAACTTTTCAATGAACAGCCTGGATCTTTAACCACGAAGCTACACCACCCTCTGCTTTCAGTTCTAGCATTAAGCAAATCTTTGTTTTCGTTGATTTCAAACATCCAAACATCCAATCTTCAAGATATTATAGATTTTCCAAAATAGATATTAGAATTAACAAGAATCCAAAAATGAGCCACTGTCTGCCATCTTGTGGCCACAAGCATTTTGGGAAAAAGATTATGCATTTAAATATTATCATTTAAATATTAAAATATATAATTTCATTCTTTTTTAAGATATTATTGTAATTATATTTTGAAATATATCAAATTATAATATTCTACAAGTAAAAGTTAAATTAATATTATGTATTATCAATTAATACTTATTTATAAACAAAAAAAAATCTTTGCGGAAATTCCGTTAAAATATTATAATAGAAAAAGTCAAATGAATATTAAATGATTATGACCTATAATAAAAAGAAATAAACATTTCTTCATTTGGCATGTCAAAATCATCAAACAACCTGATTTAAATGTAAAAAAAAATATGAATATATTATGAATTATAACACCATAAATTACAATATAATCATTTATATGTTTTTGAACATGTATTAACATTAAATGCTTGTTATATTTTTTTATTTAATACTTGTACAACTAAACAAATCTGTGAAAAATAAATATTCAGTGATGATCTATAACTAAAATAAACATTCTTCATTTAAAATTTTCTTTGTTTAACATTTAACAAATTAATTAAACTTTGCCTATTTTTTATTTTAAATGTAAAAATATTATTATGTATTATAATACAGGACATTACAATATATAAATTTTTACTTTTTTGAATATGTATTATTAAAAAGTTAATATTCATTTGAAATACATATTTAAAGCAAAAATACATATGTAAAGCAAATTTGTGCAAAAAAATGTATAATAGTATAAGTATAATTATTATTAAAATATTTACATTTTTCAAAATCATAAAACTTTGCCTACTCAGATTTATATGTGAAAAATATTATATATATATATAATTTAATACTTTAAATTTTCAGTTGAAATATTTAAAAGAAAATTTGTGCCAAAAAAAACCACTTACCTTTCCGTTCTCCTGTAGACTGTTTGCTTACGATCACATTTGATGGTTCATCAACCTTCAGTGTTTGAACTAAAGAGTCGGGGGAGATTGTAGTTCCAGCAAAAACTCCAGTGGGAAAACTGAAAGCCTACATGGAAAACACATGAAGCTGAATAACGATATCATTTAGAACAGCTCATCTGAGGAGAAATTACACTGAGAATACAGTATATGGCACTGACATGATGTGACATTATTTAATAGCTTTTGAAAATGGAATCACAAACAAATAGCCATACCTTTGAACTATTACTAATACTGCTGTCAGATGTGTTGGTTTTGGGCTGTCGTGAATCTATTTTTGTGAGTTGAATGGATTGGATCGCTATCTTCTCCAGATTCCCCAGCATGGGGCTGTTTTCATGCTCATTTTCCAGCTTTACAGCGCCGTGATGGAGCTTCTGTCGTATCCGTTTAATTTTCCCCACCATTCTGATTCACTATATGTGATTTCGATATACTGTTTTACGTGTATACAACGCTCAAACATACAGAAAGGACCCGCACGTGTTAAAAGCATAGGGGTTAAAAGTGACAACTTGTTTGGCGTTACATCTAATTTTGTCCGGGTAAAAATGAAACGGAAGACAAGTTCCGTCAAAAGTCCTCTTCAGGTCGTCGTTGAGGATCGTCTACTCTACACTTGAAAATGTTCAGGTATTTCAAGTATTGTACCAACAAACAAAACTTAATCAAAGAACACCAACTGTAGCATAAGACACATATCTAATGTCAAAATAAGAAGAAATAAATTTAACTTCAACCGAACCGTGATGAAGCAACTTTACTGTAGCTAATGTCCAATTTCTCATACTTTAACGTATTAAACATAATTCTAACATTGTCCCGCTACTTAAGTACTTTTTAAATATAGGCTAGATTTAGACTTAAGTTGGTTAGCAACATTGGGGTCTATCAACCTGACCAGCACAAGACAGTTCCCAAAAACCCTCCTAGACCATCTTAGACTTTTTTGTTTGATGTAATTAATAATTTTGAGTCTTCTCATTCTTACTACGTTGTTTTATCATTTAAAAATTGGTATAAACTGGAGCTTGTTTTAGTAACAGAAACAGGAAGTCCTTTAAAATATCTTTATTTTTTGAAGAATATGGCAAATACATAAATATATAAATATATACAAGCAAAACAGACAGTTTACAGTTAGTTACTGAGCAATGCTACAAAAACAGTAAATAGATCCGGCTCATACGAAGCTTAGAAATACAAAAATTAACACTATTAGTCCAGCAGCATACATTTGATTTAACAAATGACTTGACATTATTCAGAATAATTCTCTGGTGAAAGGTGATGCATTTAAGAATATATGTATTTTGATATTTTGAAATGTATACAGTATACTGTATCCAGGTAGGTGGAGCTGGGTACAGACGGGGTCATTTTCACTGCCTTCTGTATCTCTGTGAAACTGAGTCTGGCCCCTGAGGTACTTCGGGGCCAAAGGAAGATTGTAATTGAGTCCTGGTGCCCATTATCTCCGTTCTTTATTCCAAAGGAGCAGTTAACACACACACCACTGTAAGTACCACTGAAATAGTAGTACGAATAAAGAACCAAGCCTTTTCTATTAAAATGTTTCTAAAATACAAAAAGCAAGATATAAAGACTTGCCATGCATGGTAACAATAACAGAGGGGGAATCTCATATGAAATATATGGGGCTTTGGGGCTGTTTACACGACAATTTTAATCTAAAAATGGAAAACTATGCATTACAGCGGTTTTAGCCCTTTTCACAGATCCATGTGAACGGGATCGTTTTGACAACACTGTCGTCTGTATGCGGAAAAAAAGTGAAGGAAAAACTTTTCCGTTTTTAGTACATCGTTGTCGTGTAACGTACCCTAAATTTTAGTCCTTGAAACAAACCAAAATAAGCTTCATTATCTTGTTGTTTTTCTTTTGATTTCGAGGTTAAAATACAACCTGGACATGTATCTCATTGAAGTTGAACTTAGACATAGAAAATCACACAAATCTTAATAACAAGTCTTTAAAGTAAATAAAATAACTATAAAATTATTTGGCGTATAAATGAACTAAATCTATAGCAACACAACTTTACCTTAAAAGTGTGAATTTTAATACATTTTTTTAAAATTGTATTCATTATGATGTCAGCATTCTGCAAACAAGTGTTGACTGGGAAGACTTGAAATTGTTGCATTTTTGCTTCTTTTGTGCACGTGTCAGTGTAAGACAGCATTAAATTCAGTCTCTTTGCTTTACGTTAGTTTAGTTATCCGCACGTGAACAAAAAGCGAGGAAGGAGGTATGCTGGTGCCGTCCTTAGATAGGAGATGGATGTGACGATATCCTATGAGGAAGAACAAAACGTGCTTATTTAGGATTAACAGCAGCCGGAGGATACATTTTTGATGCATTTGGTGGAATGGAGACGTACCTGGTTGAATACAGGTGAAAGGGAGAGTGAACTGTCCCACAAAGTCGTTCTTTGATGTTTTATCATAGTCCTCCACGACAAACCGAACCAGCGCCAACTCAGGGGCGTGAACGGTGAACTGAAGCATGTCGTACCATACCGGGTTGAAACCTGCAGAGACAAATAGGTTGTTGACATGAAATTTCAAGCATTAACAGTGCACAACATGCTGTTCTACTGTACAGCTACAATTTTTCTAAATGTTCTATAATTGTTATATAAATAATAACTTAATAAAAATTTTAAATAAGCTAAAATAAGATATACCAGTGACCTCACCAGTTTTACACAGTAGATCTTAGTGAATGTCCATTGAAAACCATTAGCTCAAAAACAAGATTTGTTTAGTCTTTTGAATGCAACAAGATCTCTGTTTTAACTGCGTCTAGACTTTCTCAGTCTAGACTTAACTCCGTCCTATACATTTTAACTGACCGTTGTTGTCAATGTATCTGGTTTCCTGCTTGGCTTGGTCCAGCTGTATGCCATGAATTTCCACCCGAACGAGGGGATCAACAATTGAGCCCTCCTTGATGTTTACCTTGGGAAGCTGTTGGCCACTGATGACCTGGAATGAACACACAATGCAAGTTTAACATATACACACATTATCTAAGACCAGCACATGCACAGAAATGCAGGTTTCTACCTGTATAGACAGGCTAAGCGGATTGTAACCATCTCGGTTTTGGGGGGTTTCTGGGTCAAAACTCTCATCAATGTTGCGCATGAACGCTGGTTTCAGTACGTAGCCACAATGCCCGTTCTGACTGAACAAGCCGTCGTTTAGATCCATCTCAACCCCTGCGGTCTGAAAGTTCAGAGCAACTGAGAAGAGAAGAAAAAAGAAGAGAACAGAAGAGAAGAGAAAGAAGAGAAGGCTACACTTAGCAATAAAATATGTATTATTCCGTAGTAAAAGATCCTGCATAAAACATTTCCTAGTTGAACATTTTCCATTTTCATGGATAAAGCATGACAATTTAAGCTGTTATACTTGTGATGTCTTGGTTAATTACTCTAACTAGCAATGCTCATCAACTGAATATTCTATATAAGCCATCCTATGATTGTTTGCTATTCTTAGTTGGGTTTAAGATGGTTTAGCTGGACTCCCAGCCTGGTCAGGTTGGTGGTGTTCAGCTGGTTTAACCAGTTGGTCAGTTGGTCTCCTAGTTGACCTAGCTGATAAGTGCCTACAATTTCTATAAAACCAATTTCTATGCTAACCTAACCAGCTTGATTGCTAGTTAAAACCAGCACACCACTTGGTTAAAGCTAGGCTGGTTAAATCTGTATTTTCAAAAGACTTGTAAGACTAATTCCTAGTACATAACAAGTTTGACCCAACAACTAGAAATTAATCACATCTGTATTATGCTAATAGACAGTTGTGCTATGTTCATCAATATAGAATATTCTAAAAACATTCTATGAAAGCTCGCAAGAAACATATCTTAGTCTCAGGTAGGCTTACCAATTTGGCACCCTGCATTCCACATGTCCTGTGGGTTGAAGTTGGATGAGTCAGTTCTCAAGCCACTGGGGTAAACCCGGCTCAACTGATGAGCGTTATGGAGAACAAACTCTGCTCCTGAAGCACAGAGACAAAGTAAGACAATACAATTCTCTAAAAATAATAATTGATGAGCTGTTATAAGCAGTCAGACTCATGTTTCCTTTACCTGCCTCCCTTATGTGTTTCCGGGCCTTAGACTCCGTGAAGGAGGAGATCTCGTAAAACTTGGAGTGTATTCGTGAATGTTTAAAGCTGCTAAAGTGGACACTCTTGCAGTAAACCACACAGTCGGACAGCTCTTTAGACAGACACTTCTTGGATTTCTAGACGGTACAAAAACAGTCCTTCAGTTCAGTTTGACAGTTCCACATTTGTTTCATTTTCTTAGCCTTAGGTGGTTTTCTGGTTTTCCACGGATCAGGCTTATCTTTTTTGATATTTTAAAGGGGGTGTGGGCACTTGTCAGCAGGTCAGGCCTTTGAGGCAAGCTTGCCAACTAGCTAACCCAGCTGAACACCAGCTTAAGCCATTTAAAGGGTTAGTTCACCCTAAAATAAAAATTCTGTCATTAATTACTCACCCTCATGCCGTTCCAAACCCGTAGGACCTTCGTTCATCTTCGGAACACAAATTAAGATATTTTGTATGAAATCTGAGAGCTTTCTGACTGCGACGTTATTACCACTTTCAAGGCCCAGAAAGGTAGTGAAGACATTGTTAAAATAGTCCATGTGACTACAGTGGTTCAACCTTAATGTTATGAAGCGACGAGAATACTTTTTGTGCGCAAAAAACGAAAATAACTACTTCATTCAACAATTTCTTCCATTCCGTGTCAGTTTCCAACGCTGTTCACGTGAGCACCACAATGCGTGTGTGGTGCCGACCCAGGAGCCGGCCAATACTGAGCCGGCGTTCTGACCTAGAACCCGGAAGCGCTGCACTGTGTTTACAACGTTAACGGCATAGGAGACTGACGCAGACGAGAAGAAATTGAGGGGCCAGAAAGCACTCGGACAACCGTCAAATAAAAAACCAATAGGAGTGCCAAACCTGATGCAATTAGTAAGACAACAACAAACCACTACCTTACTCTACATCGTCTTTGTTTTTTTCCAGTTTTCTTTTCTAGAGAAGCCATGATCAAAATTAATGCTAGAGATGGTTTTTGTTTGCTAGCCACCATTTCAATCCTGCACATCACTGAACGTGTCATGGAATGGTGATGTAAAACCCCAGATAAGTCTTCTTGCGTGCATCCGTTTTTAATGCATCTTGACTGCCGTACATTCTGACTTTAATGACAACTGAGATCCCACTGTGACATCGCTTACAGCCGGGATTATGTACATACAGTCTGACAAGCAACAGTCGTAAAGGTTATAAAGGCTATTATAAATCGTACAATATGCACCCGTCTTTACTAAGAACTCAAAATAACTAATTTTGGCAGTCATAACTGTTTTTAACCAGCCCAACAGCTTCTAAAACCTTTCGACATGGCTGTGGTGTTTTGAGAAGTCAACTAGCTAAATTGTATGATGTGGTTTTACTGCAAGCATTAAATTCTGCTAATTCAACACAGGACTACTTAGACAATGTCATGACAGACCGACCATGTGTAATAAGGACCGGTATCCACCTGGCTTCATCTTACACTTCCATTTGTTGGGTTTGTCTTTGCTAACCTGCTGTGCCATCTTAACATGATATTCAACGTGCCTAGGGTGGCGTAGCCTTGATCTGGGCTGGTAACCAAAAGTTGTAGGTTCAAAGCCAGCAAGGGTTAATTCTTTGAAATTGTACCCTTGAGCAAGATACTTCCAGAGGGACTATCCCTGTAGGAGAAGGGTTCTGTAAGTCACTTGGGATAAATGTGGCATTTAAATTAGCCTAAATCAGTTATCTGACAAGACTGAGTCTGAAGAGTGTTAATGTTCAAATTAAATGTTAAACATAACATGACAAAATGTTCCAGTTGACAAGTCAACAAGTTGACTATCTCTAGAGAAACCAAGATGGGTGATCCCTGACTGCAGCTAACCAGAGTTCAAAGAATCAAGTGTCGCATGGTAACACCAGTGCCAGCAAGTGCACATGGCCACCTATCAGACGGCAGAGGACCACAGAAGACACGCCGTTTCTGTCTTATCTATCTGCGACTTTCTCTCTTGCATTTTCTTTTTTGTTTGTGTACTTCCTTCCCAAGATTGCTTCACTCTAAACCCATTCAACTTTCATTAGTGCTTTATGTAATCAGCTTGTTTTCAGGGCCACTGTGCAACTCTTGTCAGTCAGAATATTTTGCTACCTTCAACATTAGACAAGCTGGTCTACATTAGGTAAACTGCTTACAGCCCAGAACAGAGAAGTGGAAGTTTCCATGGATGATCCAAACGAACGAGTGTGTTCAACAGGTGTTACATAAGTAGATTCTAATCTTGTGGTTAAAGTCTAGGCAGACTGAAACTCTTGCTTGAGGACTCAGCAGAGCTCTGATGAAGACCTGATAAACAACTAGTGAGACAAGTCCGACGGTCAATATTTTACAATCCACTGGCACATGAAGTAGCCAAAGAAATTGTACTCTAGATATGGCCCATTATTTTTAACATTATTTCCTTTTGATAGTTCATGTATCTACTTTTGATTGGGTTCAAACTTACGACTTTTCTGTTATCAGCCCGGATCTTTGCCCACTTGGCTAATATGATTTGAAAGTATCACTGTACCTTGCCTCTATGTCGTATGCTGTCAGTGCGATGATGGTCATCATCAATTTCAGCGGTCTCCTCTTCGTCGGTCACTTCTCCTGTCAAAGGGTCATCCACCACCCCATTCATGCTATCCTCTAATCCACCTATCTTCTTTCCTTTCAACAGAATCTTCCCTTTCAGATCCTACACATACACAAATATGGAGAGGATACACTTTCATCAGCAACAATCTGAAAACTCTTTATCAGTGAACACATTGACACGCAAACTAGAAATTAGTACTAAAAGCTAGGCTAGGCCTTAGGCTAACTAGTGGTTGGTCGATTATGAATGTATCTCTTTTAAAGGAATCAATGAATTTGGACCTAAAATAGTAAGACTGCCTTAGTCAATTAGCTTTACCAGGAAGACCATGATGTTCAGTTAAGTGCTGCTAGTGGCTAACAGCTAGATAGTCTTGATATGGCGCTACTGGTTAGACCCTGCTGAATGACGATGATGGTGTGCAGGTATCCCCACCAGGCTTCTTAACTAGTAGGGGGGCACGATTCAGAAAATGTCACGATTCGATTTGATAATGATTTTTAGGCTCAAGATTCGATTCAAAATCTTTTTTCGATTCAAAAACGATTCTCGATTAAAAAAACGATTTACAGTATGTAAATGTAGTTTACTTTTTCCTATGTGATTGATTGCAGTAGACAATTGCATTCCCAAAAAATATACTAATGTCATTGAACCCTTGCAAAATTATTTTAAATAGATTAAAAAAGCCACCGCTACTGGTAACATCTATGGTTGGTTATATTGATTTGTTTAGATCCAGTGAAGTCGTGTCATAGGCGTAATTTGCGGCTAGGACGGATGGGACATGTCCCCACCCCCTTTTCTCAGGATCGATATTGTCCCCCACCACATTTTGAAACATTGCATGGATGTACCTAATACAAATAAATAAAACATCTCCAGTTAACTAGCAGAGCATTCATTTAGATCGCTATTAAAGAAGAGATCTAGCGCTTAAATCTGTTGTTTTTTAAATCAAGCTGAGCAATCGTTGCCGTTGCTATCAGTTTCATGGATACAGTTGTTCTCTTGTGGCTCGCGCACAGCCTTCACTCAGACGCGCTCTTAAATCTATCTCCGTTGCGGAGACTCTATACGTTCCGGTGAAATCACAAAATAAAGTGCACACAAACGTGTCCATGCTTGATATAGACTGCAACCACTGATGAACATATTCGGTTTTGATGAGAGAGAAAAAAAACTATACGAGTGCGGATTAGAGCCCGTAACTTCTGACACGCTTGGCAAAAGATCTACCACTAGACCATTTAAGAACTCAAACAAAATATGCGGATCGATGGATTTATTTACGGGTTGAGCAGATAGGCTGCACAGTTTGACCAGCGGGCAGCGGCCGCACACCAGGCCGCCGGATGGTGTTGCTTAGAACTTGCAATGTATAACTATTATCAGACCGGCCCTCACAGCCTCGAAACACTACTGGACCACCGGGAAAAGTACAGACTCTCCCGTTTGTCTCTCCGCCACTGCACAACATTACAATATATATATTTGGATTATATATCAATTTTTGGATTTCTATTAATCGATTTTGAATTGGTAAAGGGGGTGGGGGGGATTGTTGTTTGCTTTAATAATTAAGTGTGGCTGGGTTGCATGGACATAGATCATATGGATGCCACCCCAGGTAAACAGCCGGAGAAAGTGAATGTATCATGGAGAGGTCACTGCACTCTGAACTCGAAATGAATGAAATTGACTGCCACTTAAGCAGTCCAATCAAGTGGAACTGTTAAGTACTTGTTTAACTGACCACATGCATCCATGCTCTCCGGCTCACCTCAGGGGATGGGAGGCCGATGGGAATCTTTCCATCTAAAGTGCTTTTCAGCAGCTTGTCTCCCAGGATCTGGGTGAGGTGTTGGGCCATGACTTTCTGCTGCTCTACACTGCAGTGGTTCTCAATGGACAGGATGACAGGGTACTGCGATGCCTGAGGAGGGGAGAGTGTGTGAATAAGTGATGGAGTGAAATGGAACACTCGACAGAAAACAACGGCTAACACACTGCCAGGCAGGGGTCGACTGCCCTAGATCACATTACACACAAACAGAAGGGCATGGTGCCCTGGCCCCAGTCTGTCACACACAAAAATGCAAGCAAGTACAGTACTATAACCTGGTTTAGAAAGATTAAAGATGAAGAGATAAAGAAAGAAACCAAGAGGTTTATAAAAAGTATCAAGATAATACCACATTTATATCAAACTTGGTATTTCTATCAGATACCATCCCCTTACAAAAAAAAGTAACGTGGCACCATAGTTTAGTGATAGAATCAGATGGTTAAACTATGGTATTTAAAAATATACCGTGGTACTAATGCTAATACCTTGGTGTCTTTGAAGAACCTTCAATCTCCCTGGTATATAAATCAAACTACCATGGCATTACCATGTTTTTTTTTTAAGTTAAAAAGTACCTTGTTAATGACATGATGTTTGCATTATTATACCATTGTTTTCCTTGATGTACATTAGAAAATCATGTTAATACCATAGTATTTGAATATCATATTTGAAAGTACTGTGGTATTACCATATGATAGCATCATTATACCATGGTACCACCACAGTTCTTTTTTGTTAGGAACTTGCAGTTGTGAAAGAGTGAATCAACATAGTTTGTGACATACTTTGAAGGCATAGTTGCTCAGCACAGTAACAACATCCTTGAAGAAGATCTTGGAGGTAAACGTGTGTCCATGGTAGACGATTGGTTCTCCATTTGGTCCATCCCAGCAGTCCACTTCTACACATCGACAGCCACGTTTCAGTGCTCTGAAACAGTCATACAAGTTCATGTTTATGAATATAAGAAGAATAGCTCCATCCGTATCTTTTATACCAGATAAATGCTCATACTAACATGGAAAAGCCTGCGGATGGTGTGTTTTATGGGTTTGGAAATGTCTACTTGTTTTTTTTTTTTAAACGTGTACCGTATATAGCCTTCCACGCTGCTATGTCCTCTGATTTGGTCCTCCAGAAGGTATGTGTTATGAGAAGATGAAATGAAGTAATGGCAGAGAGGCTGAGTCATGTCCTGGGACAGTTCCACCATGGTAGGGTTGAAGATGGAGCCTTCTGATGAGCTCAGGTACATCAGGAAACCATCAAATGTCATTGCTTGCAACATTTTTGCTGGAGTCAAGAAGAACAAAGCATTACGATACCTGGAACTAAAAGTTAGTAAGTTTGAGTTTGAAAGTTAATGATTTGTTTGGAACAAGAGGCCAAACCACCAAAGATGACTTGAACAGATCAATGGCAAGTGGAAAGTAAAATACAAACAACATAAGCTTTGAAGAAACTTCAGCAAGACAAGTACAACTCTGTTAGCTATGCTTCATCACAAAACTAATTACCTGTGTCTGAAGGTTCATAGCGTTCAATGAGATTAAGTGCATACTGCTGAACTCCATCCTCGTAAAGCTGCTCCTCCAGCAGGAAATCTTTCAGATCTTGGAGTGTTAGCTTCTGCCCATCACTTGAATATTCCTGAAACACTCGCAGGATGTCTTCACGCTGAGTCAGCATCTTATAGAACAGCACAAACTCATCGTCTCCAAGAGTACCTGAATGAGACTTGTCTGCCATCTGCAGAACAAGAGAAGCTCTAAAATGTACAAATACAAGCAACTGGCTGGAAATGGATCACCAAATAATGATTCAAGTGTGTCAAGTGTCAAAACCATCATTGAAGTGAAGCTATATCAAGCAGTGTAACCATAGGCTGGCCATTAAAAAGTGCAGTTACCGTAAAGAGACGGAGAGCATGATGCTCATTCATGTCCACGTTCATCATCTTCAGAAGATCTCTGATCTCCTTAAAGGTCATCTGCCCATCTCTGTTTTTGTCTGCTTTTTTGAACCAATCACATATCCATCTGGAAACAGCATTAAGGGAAAACCAAAGTGCTGACATATGATTTACCAAAGTAGGACAACTATAATCTAATTTCAGGGACTTGGAGTTCAATCAAGGTAAATTAAGAATCTTGAGGACATCAGAAATGCTGCTGTCCCCGTGTATTTAAGTGTCTTTTTAATGCCATTTAGCCTGTGTGAAACCTTTGTGTATGTGTGTAAGATGGACAGAGAGCAGAATGATAGACAGATAGATAAAGTCACAGTAAAGGATACTGGTCTAGTTTCTCTCTCTGCCCCATGTTCTCCAGCTTATCGATGAGTTTGCGTATCCCATTTATCCATGATCGTGCCTCCTCTGCTGATTCGGCCACTAGGTCCAAGTTGCCCCGTCGACCACGAAACACAAGGGTGAAGCAGCGGTCCGGTGGGAACTCGTCAGCAATGCTAAGCAGAACCTCAGATTGGTGCCCTTCCCGCACGGCCTCCACATCACCCACAGAAACTATATACACACATAAACAATAGCTATCTAAATAGGAACAAACCCTTAGAGTTAGAGTCAAGACCAGACCATTTTTCTGAACCATCAAGGCCCAGACCCAGACCAATGCCACATTAAGGTGGTCTTGAGAGATGTCAGTACCAAAAAAACAACAACAACAAGATCAAAACTTGGCTGACTCTCAGCAAAACACTACACCTTGTCTAGACTGAGCAAGAGGTACCCAATCCTGCTCCTGGAGGGCCAATATCCTAGTTTAGTTCAAACCTTAATTAAACACACCGGAACCAGGTATTTCTAGGTATCACCAGGCTAATCAAGGTATTTGCAATAACTAGAAACAAGCGGTGTTTTGGCAATAGTTATTGAGGATTTAGGGGGTGATTTCGGATTTAGTCTAACATTGACCCTCCAGGGACAAAAGTGAACACCCCTGGTCTAGAGGTTCTGAAATCACTGTACTGTATGAAGCTGTTATTATATATATATATATATATATTTCTGTCTAGGGTGATGGTGTACTTGTTCTAGGCTTGCTATAGAAACACAGGAAGAATCAATCCATGTACTATCACCATTGTGACCTTAAGTTAGACACTTAAGCTCAGGTTTCTCCTATTGCAGGGGTGTCCGATCCTGCTCCTGGATGGCCACCTTCCAGCAGAGTTTTACTCCAGCCCCAATTAAACACACCTAAACCAGTGTAAGGAATTATAGTCCTCTCCGATCCAACTTCCACTCCAATATATACATTTAAATATGCTCCTTCCCTAAAAAGAGCTTATTTATCATCGAGACAATTTCTTCCGAATCTCAGTAATATGTAAATAGTATCACCGGAGTGATATATTATCACTTATAGCGTGGGAGCGGCAGCGGTAAAAAAAAAAAAAGAACCATTCTGAATACAGGGATTTCAAACAATCTTATCACCTTAACATTTGGCTGTTCTTATTTGAAAGAATATTGAAGATGTGGGAACAGAAGGCTATCACTTTCATTGTTATACTCAATTTACATTTAAGGCAGAACTTCATTTACATTACGAGTGGTAAACTGTAACAGGATAAAAGGTTTAAGATTTGGATGTTCTGGGGTTCATTCTGACGCCAGTGAGCCCAAGGTGCTTCGTGTACCTTGCCACTGCTATGCTGTAATAAACTTCATTTTTGAAATCTTTGACATCCACATCATTTTTTCTTACACCAGCTAATCAAGGTCTTCAGAGTCACTACTTCCAGCAAGATTTGTTGGAGCTACCCCCTGCAAAAAGGTGGCCCTCAAGGAGAAGGATTGGACCTCTACCTATGGGATTTTAATTGTAATACATCCATTGCTTTGGATAAATGACTAATAATTACAGATTGTGGATTTCAGCCTTGTTAGCTCTACTTACAGGTGGAGTGGGCATTTCCAGCTTTCTTGCTCTTGTACCATATAGTCATGCAGTCTTCTTGTAGCCGGAAATAACGCGGCTTTTTCCATGTGCGAGACTTGATTTTTCTCATCACTGTGCCGACGATCATGGACTTCAGGTTGTCATCACCCTGGATACCTGAGGAGCAAGACCGTACAGGAGACGAAGAGGGCGAGGAGGGGTCAGACGACAGGTAATGCACCTGACCCAGATTCACAGTACATCATGAAAACAAAATACACTAAAACACCCCTGTCTCTCATGACCAGATAATGAATCCTCGTTTTGTACGTTTGATGGGTTTTGGCATACATCTTAGCAGTCCAGTAACACTTTACTTCCACTTAGGAACAACAGTTCAACTACCAGTCATTAGAGTATTAGTAGACTGTCTACGTAAAATCACTTTATTTAGATGCTACCCCAACAGGCATTCTACTGACTATAAGTAAATCTGAAACTATGTCAATTTATTCTACTAAACTTAACCTAACAGTCTACCAATACTCTCATGAGAGTTAGTTGACATGTAGTTACAAATGAATGAGAGTTATTTGACATGTAGTTGCAAAGTTACTTATAGTTACTATAATGTCTGAAGAGGACTATCGAAATAAATTGTAATCCTATAATCTACAAATTGAGCCACTGGAACTATTTAGAATTGTCTTTAATACTTTGCATTTTATATGCAAAACAAGATACAATCAAGCCCTTTTATCAAGCTTTCCTAGTCTGGACCCAATGTTTGTGGAGACATCTGAAGACAAGATCTACCAAAACTGATGAACTAACTTTCATATCACCTCAAAAGTGTGGCTACATGTTTACACTTTGAGAATGTGAAAGTATGTGAAATGTGAACGTTTTTAATGTAAACTTACGTAGGCTCCTTTCAGAAGAAGCCATCTGTCGTTCTGTCATTTTTTAGACGTCTCCTGTTTTTGAATAAAGAGAGAGAATAAATTAATTGTCTCTGACATAAGCAGAGAAAATAATATTAAAATCAATCACACAGTTCATTAAATATGTTTGAAATACAATAACATTTAAGCCTTTCATATAATCCATTAGAGGCAGGCACATTAAAGAAATTCTTGATTTTATCACTAAATTTTTTTTTGTAAAAAATAAAAAAGTAACAAACCATTGACCATAATTTTATAAACATAAATGTGAAATATTTAGAATACAATTTTTAAATAAATCGAACTGCATCAGTCATGCCCACTACCCTTAACATTAATTCTAAGGACTCTAAGGTTTGGTCTGTTTCTTATTTGACAACCTTTTCACTGCTTTTGTTTTAAACAAACACACATGCACAACCTCAAACAAGTAGTTTCAGACAGTGTAAATGGCTGTTGTTAGTGAAAATCCCATGGATGTCTGGCTTTAATACAGGGATCAGCACTAGAGCTGTTGCCTCAGACGCTTCAATGTCTGTTCTTTGTGAAAGCATCTCACACTTGCCCAGCCCTCAAATACTGCACAGTCATGCAAAATCAAACAAAAACACACACAAAGAGATGATGACGATTGAGGAATCTGCAGTCACTATTAATGAAATGTATAAATTGTATTAACTAAATTCTGTTTATGTTAGTGCTGTCAAATCGATTAATCATGATTAATCACATCTAACATTTTTTTAATACACACACACATATGTATTTACAAACGTATATGTTAGATGCGATTAATCGCGATTAATCGATTTGACAGCACTAGTTTATGTTAAAATGAAGAAAATGCCAATCTTAAAACCAAAAAAAAAGACCAGAAGCTTGCCACATGAGCATTTAAAGACGTGATGTAATACCCAGCCAAAGTTGCCATGAAGATTCAGGTTTCACACGAAGCAACGGTCAGTCGACTTAAACATGGCGGACAAAATGTCCATCATTGCTGTTGAGTTGTTAACAAAAACATGTTTAACTCATGCATATTTCTCTATTCTCCAGATTCTTTCAAATAATTTGTTGTTAATTGCTCTTACAATTTACAACTAAGACTTTTTATAACAAAAAAATTATAAAAGCATGACAACAACAACAACGTCAATAGTATGTTCACTATATGGTACAAAAATGAGTGAAAACTTATTGATAACTACAAAGTACTTTTAAATGCATTTTATTTTCATTTAAATTCTTTGTTTTTATTAAAAATAAAACAATTTAAATATAAATAAAACTACCCTATAAAAGTTTTAAATAGGCTAATTTATCATTTGTATAAATATCAAAAAATAATAATGAAGCAATTTAACTAACAGCAAAAAGACAAAACAAGCCACAGGTATGAAGAGTATCTGTGCAGGTATCCTAACATGTACTTTCATAATAAACTATTTATGTATTACAGTTTTTAATATCTCAGGCTTGAAGGTCCACTTACCCTCTGTGGGCTCATAGTTGGGTCTGTATTTGAGCTTTGAAGAGGAGCCGGACTCAGGAGAAGCCAGTGTACTGTGGCCCCCGCTGCAACAGAGCCGGACTGACTGTCCACATCTCACCACAGCTGATCGTACCACAACACGCCTCCCTCTGACGCACAACCACACACCCACAGATCCACACAAGCACACGGGCCTTTATCCACAAAATACACTTTCTTTCTCCTTTGGGAGTCAAAATATCTCTTGTCCTCCTCCCTCCTCTCCGGCTGCTTTGTCTTGTGTCTCTCTGTCCCTCTGTTCAGATAAAACGAGGGTATGTCAGTTTTGTGGACGAAACATAATACTGTGTATTGCGTTATTGGAGTGTTGCATTCCTGCAGTGTGACAACCGAAAGGTTTTATCGCCACAGAATACATGTGCAGATGTGAAATTTAACACTTTTCTAACTAATCCTGAGTGGATTAAAAAAAATAACACCCCAAATTACCGATCGGCTCTTATTGAAACTGTTTGTACATTATAAAGAACAGAGCTTTTGGGGATTTTCTAAAGTTGCTATGTGGTTGCTATGAGGTCTGAGTCAAAATTGCTATGCTGTTGCCATATTGGGTGGTTTTTGATCACAATGTTAGGGAGTTGCTGCACAATTGCAATTTTAATTGTATTGTAGCATTTGTTAAACGTTTTCTAGTTCGTTGCCATGAGGTTTTTAGGTGTTTGCTTACAAGTCAAAAGAGCCGTAAGGTTGCAATGTTGTTGCTGTTCGGAGTGGTTTTTGGTATGTTGCTAACATAGGTAGACGCGTCGGCACCCCACCATCTTGGATGGTGGACAGTGTGTCGTCACTCACAGTAAGAATCAATAATGCCACAATATTGCGCAGCTTCTGGTTGTGAGACCGCTGGAATTTAAATCCCGAAGATATGGGATAACCTTTTACAGGTGAGAATGTGCTGGTTTGTGTTTTTATATGTAGGTAATAACTCAGTATTAGAGAAAATTAGGTTCACAGACCAGCTTTGACCGTTCCAATATGGTGGATGGCTTACATAAAGTGACCCATAGAAACAGCCACTAATGAGGCATCTATGTATATATATATATATATATATATATATATATATATATATATATATATATATATGGGTATATATATATGAACTAGGGTGTTCTGGATGGATACTATCACGTTACTATGTGCCTGCTATGTGGTCCTTCTCACCCCTCTCTGAGCGGGACTGGAACCAGTATCTCCGGCATAGGAGGGGGCGGCGCAAGGGCGCTAAATACTGCAGTCTCTAGCATCAGTCGCTGGTGCGCCTCTTGAGATCAGGTGAGTGAGGTTTACCTGCACAGCTCTCACTAGCTAGCCTCCGCTACACTCATCCCCCCTAAACCTCACTGTAACCCCTTCAGTCCTACTAGCCCCACTTCAAGTGGGACTCGAACCGGCGTCTCAGGCATTAGAGACAGGTGCGCTAATAAGGACACTAAAGACCACACTGTCTAGCATCAGTCGCTAGTGCACATCTTGAGGCACAGCTCTCTGTAGCTGGCCTCCGTTACACTCACCCCGAAACCTCACTCCCATCCGGGTCACGGCACCAATGTAACCCCTCCAGTTCTACTCGCACCGCTCTGAGAGGGACTGGAACTGGCATCTCCAGCATGGGAGGTGGGCACGCCAACAAGGACACTAAAGACCACAGTCTCTAGCGTCAGTCGCTAGTGCGCCTCTTGAGATCAGGGGAGTGAAGCCTTGCACAGCTCTTACTAGCTTCCACTACACTAGGATAATTACTTGCGTTAAAAGTACAAATCCTGATGTATAAGGTGTTATGGCTGGATACTAGCACATTACTCTGTGGTTGCTAGGCGTTGCTGCAAAATTACTTTTTTTTTTTATGCGTTTTAACATGTTTCTAAGTGTTGCTATGAGGTTTCTAGCCATTTGCTTCCTGGACCAAGTCATAAGAGCCACAATGCGAGGGTGTTGTAGCTGTTTTGTTGATAAGATGTTCTAAGTTGTTTTAACAAGTTGCAATGTGGTTTCTAGGGTGCTACTCTTCTGTTTGCTTACTAAGCCGAATCAAAACAGCCACAATGCTACATTGTTTCTGTTCAGCTAGGAAGGTATTCTGGATGGTTTTTAGCATGTTGCTATTTAGTTGCAACTAAATAATGTCCTGGGGTCTATACCATGAAGCCTGTTTAGGTGGCTAGCCAGGTATGTTTCAGTTTAGTTTGCACCAACCCTGAGTTTTAGGCACCATGGTTGTGGTTTGGGTTTTAGCAGTGTTTATCGCCATAGTAACTTCCGCTCCACGGCTAACCTGGTCCGGGGGAAGGTTATGTTCCAGGTAAGAGGTTCCAAACCGAACGTAGACCAATCAGCTGTGAGCAAAGTGACACGTCTGATAGGATAAAGTCACTCCACCTGTTTCTACTCCAAATTAAAGGTTACATAGCAAAAGATTTTTAAAGACAAAATCGTCTGGCTTTTACTAATGCTTATTTAGAATAATTTTGTGTGATTTTAGATATTAGATACACCCTTAATCGATCACACATGTACAATTTTAGTTTATCAATTATTAGTATTGTCCTCTTTCATAGACAGCCATTTTCTTCTTGCTGTGTAAATTTGTTTAAATTCTTAAGATTCTTCAATCTTGTAATATTCTGCAGAAGAGAGAAGTGAATCGCGCTGCTTCTTTCGCGAGAAATGAATCGCAGTTTCACTCTTTCTCAAGCATGTGATTGGCTGTTCGCTACTGATGTCACACCTAAACTCAGGATCAAAGCCTGAGTTGACAGAGAAAGTTGATAATCAGCATCATAGTAACAACAAAGCCTGGTTGGATTGATTTGGTTTTGTCAACTCGAAACTAATCCTGTAACCCTGAGTTTGGTCAACTACCATCATGGTACAGGCCCCAGGTTGGATGGTAGTAGTGGTCAAAAGAGCTACTGCTGTTCCGAGTAGTTTTTAGCATGTTGCTATGTGAATGCTAGGTTATTCTAAGTGGATGATAGGTAAATACTAGAGATGGTCTTATTATTGGGAGATACAAGGGTCTGTGGCTCTACCATTGGAGAACGTGTAACGGCTTACTCGGATCACGTGTGCCTTGAGAACTACAGCCTTGACGCCATTGAATTTTGTTCAGAGCTGTGCGACAGTCAATCACTGTTTGAGGATACCAGAAAAAAAATGAATGAGAAGTGGCGTAAACTGGTCTCCTTCCCGGCGTAACAGCGTTAGCAGGCGTTATGCTATTTTGTTAACCTTGCAGAATTGCCTTCAAGTGACTTTGGTAAATACTTACCTGCGCTAGCCTAAGTATACAACACCAAAATTTAACCCATGACTGATTTGGGTTTGGACATATTGGTCAGTAGGAACTATTACCATATTACATTGTGCACTAACTTTATAAAAAGCGTTCCCTCTAAGAGTTATGAAGGAGGATTACTTCAGTATATACACAAATGATCAAAAAAGCAACCGAATGTTTCTAAAATATTGAAATGCCTTCATGGCATGTTGACAGCCGTATATCGGACCGCGCCGTCCAGAAACACACGTCAGGAAGTTTAATGCGTGTTTGTAGAGCACAGCTCAAAGAGTCTGTTGTCTACGCTTGACTTCCCTCACTGGGGCCTTTTAACGGAGCCCCCAGATGATCAGATCAAGTTGCTTAAGTAGGCATTCAACATTTAACAACTCCGTTAAACTGTTTAGACAAAAAGAGGAAAGGGGAAGGAGAGCAGAAAGAACGTTTTAAGCCAATTTAGACCAAACATCTCGAATTCGAAATAAACACATTTGGAATACTTTATTCCTATCAAGGGGTCTCGGCGGTCGATTTCGGTTGTACCTGGCTTCATCTCCTATTCGGAATACTACTTCTCTATCCCTTCCTCCTGTGTCTGTTCATGAATAAAACAACTGAGCTCAATGTCTGAGCTCAGCTTACACACACAGCGCTGGCATCTTTAAAAGGGGGTCCCTGCCTACTGGCTATATCATCGAGCCAAAGGCTGGAGCGCTTCCAGACTCCTATACAAACACACACACACACACACACACAGTCGAACACTTTCCATCACAGACATCCCCTCAATGAAACTCTCACCTTGGGTTTAACGGCGTATCAGTTCATTCATTACACAAAGGTGATTAGCAACTAAACTCAACTGACCGTTCGGTTGATATGACGCTTGTAACTGCATGGGATTTTATTTCACTGTTTATGGAAAATGGCTCATATACATTTCTGCATGGTGAATAATGGAATAAAACTGAACAGGTAACAGTACTTTTATAATAAAAATTGTTTACCGCCATATTACTGTATAAAAAAATCTTTATTTGAAAACGAATGGCCATTATTGTATTTCTGCTCCAGAGCAGGTTTTTGCAATGCCACTAATGGCCAGCAGGTGGCAGCCAATGATGCAAGTAATTTTTTTTTTACTTAAGTAATCAAGATGCAAAAACAGCATGTAAACTGTAAATTTTTGAAACTGTAGTATTCTTTATTTTTGTCCCATTACGTCATTAATTCAGCGAGTGTCATCCAGTGATCTCAGGGGGAATAAAAAAAAAAATTATAATAGTATATTACTGTGTATCAAAATGAGTGTTAAATGCAATATTATCCGCTCAACTTGTTGCTCCAAAAGTCAGGTCTAATTTAACCCTAAATTAACCTGTTTTATGACATTGTGTTTGGACAATTATTGAACAAATTATATTTCTATATGCTCTTCCTCAGTTTCATTCACGTAATTTCAAAAAGTTCTTTAATGAAAATTTACTATTAGCCGAAATATTCTAATTCGGAAACGTATTATATTCTAACCGGAAAAGCACGACAGCGGTTGGCAATTTCACTTGACATTTACGATGACATGAGACTGTTTATTTAACAGCATTCAAAATTACAAACACGTTCTCTCTTTTTTGTGATGAAAAATACAGACAATACAGTCTTTCATTTCCTCTCGATTCTGTCAAAAAGGCATAGAGGAAAAAGAAAAGAAAAAAACAACCTAATAATGGATGAGACTGACTCTTCCTCAGTCCAGCAGAGTCCAAAGTCAATTTTAATATCTCGAAAAACAAACCGTAAATGCTGAGCACCGTTTCTGATCATCTTGGCAAAAAATATTAAGTGCCCTTGTATGTAAGAACAGTCTGATGTGTGTAAGGTGAGGTGCTGGCCGTTCTGGAGGGTTTTGGATGAGTGTGTTACTGAGGCGGTAAAGGGATGCCGCGGGGGTCTGTGACCTGCCCTTCCTGTAGGTTTTTGACGAGCTGTGAGAGCCAGCGTTTGGTGGTGGAGTCGTCCTTTAGCACTTGAGCAAACGTGGTGTCCTTCAGCTGGTCCGGCAGACACTGACGCAGAGCTTCTCTCGCCCTGAGAAAGACGAAATAGTGTTTTAGAAAGTCAAGTACACAGCAGTTAAGCAGTTTTTCAATTTTTTTTTTACAAGTTATACAAGATTTAACTCGTTTTTTAAGTCAGTTTAATGCAATTTAAGTTGAAATTACTTAAACATCCAAGTTGATTGTATTTCATTTAGGACAGAAACTTTTTTTACAGTGTAATACATTTATATATATATATATATATATATATATATATATATATATATATATATATATATACATACATTTTAATAAAAATAATTTAAATATTTAATTAAATACATTTAAATATAAATTAAATCAAATAATGTTTTAAATTAGAAAAAAGAAAAAATATGTATATGAATATAAAACGTATTTTCTAAATGTATATTATAAATTGAATTTATCTGTTGTATCCAATTTTGTTTTGGGGTTTTTTTTGGTTCAAAATGTATTTGGTTTAAAGCTGCAGTCTGTAGCTTTTTTGGGTTAAAAATGATCCAAAATACATATTTGAGAAAATACATAACCAGCCAGTGTTCAAAACTATCTGCTTGGAAAGCGGTCTCGATTCAAAGACCGCATCTTATCTCGAACTGGAAGGAGAGACCAAAAGAAGTACGAGCTTTAGTAGCCACCAGGGTGACATACCTACTTGAACGAAGGTTCATAGAGGGGATTGCTCTGGAAATTAATGACCTTAGATAGGGTGGGGTGTTTCACAGTAAACATTTATAAATAGAAAGATACCAATGTTTTTGACGCCGGGTATGTAATGAAGGCCAGCCAATTAAGCTGTAAAGGTTGCAATGGTGAGTGTTATATGGAGCATTGGTGACAAACCGGATGACACTATGATATACAACATCCAATTTCCTAAGGAGAGAATTTGAAGCGATTCTGTAAATAACATCACCAAAATCAATAATTGGAAGAATAGTCAAGTTTAGCTGGGAAAGTGAAGGAGGCTTTATTACGAAATAAGAAGCCAATCCTAGATTTGATTTTAGCTTGAAGCTGATTGATGTGGGTCTGGAAAGAGAGTGAAGAGTCTAACCAGACCCCTAGGTATTTATAGGCATCTACCTGCTCTATTGCAAACCCATCTAGTGTCGTGATTCTTTTTGAACAGTCAAATACAGTGTGAGATCGATTAAAAAACATAAATTTGAGAAAAGACCAAGAGGAAAAACTCCGGACTGGAGCTTTAAATTTGGTTCAAAATGTAATGTATTCAAAATGTAATTTGGTTTAAAATGATTTTTTTTTTTTATCTACACTATCGTTCAAAAGTTTAGGGTTGGTAAAATTTTTTAAATAGTTATAAATAGTGTCTTCTGCTCACCAAGGCTGCATATATTTGATAAATACAGTAAAAACAGTAATATTGTGAAATATAAAAAAAAATTTTTTTATGTAATTTATTCTTGTGAGGCAAAGCTGAATTTTCAGCATCATTACTCCAGTCTTCAGTGTCACATGATCCTTCAGAAATCATTCTAATATTAGTGTATTTAACCAGGTTTTTATATTTCACATTGTATTAATTGCAAACATCAAATGATTAAGCAGCACAAATGGGCTCCCAAATCTTCAACTTTTCCCAACTGCAATGTGTGAACCTCCTACAGGCTAAAACGTGAGCAAGGAACTAGAAAATCAGAGGGAAAAAAATACCTGGAGTTATCAGAGAGTCGTAAATAACATCGGACAACATGTTTCAGCAGGCGAGCCGAAGGCTCTTTAGACAACTGAAGAACCATCTTCCCCTGCAAGACAAAAAGCACAAAAAACCCACACATAATCCTTAAGCTTAAACAGCATTTAAATGAGCCAATCACAATCCAGAACTGCAGAACTCTCGTTTTGGAGATTTTTTTTTTGTCTTTATTTTTTTTTTATTTTTTTTTAAAGTTTTTGTGGTCACCTGTGCAAACTTCACTGTGGACTGTTTTTCTTATTGGCACTGTAAATAAATTACACCTTGCACAAGAGTGCTCTGCGAGTAAGCCATCACTTTTTTTTCATCCTCACGGACCGTTTTCCCTGCCCTTTTCCCCTGAAGCGAGCAGTGGCACTCGTTTCATCACATTTGGTGATGAAACGAGAAAACTCTCCAGCGAATCAGAGACATTCTGCCCACAGACAATATAAAGTGTCCAACATGTTTAACTTTCAGTCTGATTGACATAAGTAACAGATGCCAATCAAGCATAATAATAATTCTGAACAATACAAATAAGTTACTCACCAGAATCATGGCAACATGCGAAAAGCGTTCGTAGGTCTGGCAGATATACGCAAGACCCGTGTCATCCAAGAGGATCTTCTGCAGTATAAACGTGGCCACCTGAGAGAAAAAAAACAAACGCTTATGTGGTTTAAACGCCTGCAAAATATATTCATCTTTCTGAATCCTGGATTTACCCTAATATAAGTTCAAAATTGGCCAAAATAATATATATATGCGAGAAGAAATTTGGTGATGTTTTTGTAACCGAACCGTTTTCGAAAGCTCGCTGCCGGATTCCATGATGCGCAGACAGAGAGGAATGATTTCTGTGGTCAACAGGAAGTTGATCACCTCCTGCTCGTCTGTTTTCACCAGCGCTCCTATAAAACAACCACATGTCATTGCACACTTATTTACTAAAACAGTTGTTGGATTTTTTCCTGCATTAGCCGGTTTTCTTACCGATAACACCCAGACTTGTGAGTCGCAGGTATTCGAAGGGTCGAGTTTTACTGACCGTGTGCAGGAAGGGATACAGAAACAGAGGGATGTGAGCTGCCAGGAAAGCAGAGCTGAGGATGAAAAACAAACAAAAGAAAAAAAAAAAGAGTCAGTGTGGCACAGGACTAAAGACAGTGTCATATCTGGTGTATACAGGAAGTGAGTTACCGTGTCTCTACATGAGAGGCCACACACTGCAGCAGTGCTAAAGCGTTACACACTCGGTTAGACTGATGTGCTGTCAGTGTCGGGGGATTTATGGATGGGTAGATGTTCACAATTTCCTGTAAAAAAAGAGAAAAACAATGACACCTGGTAATATCTCTTTAAAAACAAATTTTTTAACCTATATTATGAAATCTAACCTTTACTGTTATTATTATTTATTTTATCCTTATATCATTTTCTAACGTGTGGATTAGTATTTGAATACCTAAAAGATTACTTTCAAATTATTTTACTGTCAAATATCAGAATTTCCATTCAAACCATTATATTTATAAACCAAATTTATAACCTGAAAAATCAATCAAATCAATTAAAAATGCAGTTACAAGTGACTTTATACATAAACATTTTAAAGTAAGAATTTGTTTGTATTTCCTTAATAACTAAATTTATCAATTGCAAAAATGTCCATTACTTCATTCATTCATAAATTTTTCCCCCCTGCAAAATGACAAATTACTTATAGATAAATATTATTAAATGTTCATATTATTGCTTTTTTCCCCTTTAATATTTCAATTAATATCTGAATATTTTAAAGATTTTACTGAAATGTCATTGATATTCATCCAAAATCTTTATAAATGTATCAATCAAAATAAACATCAATAAAAATGCAGTTACAAATCACCTTATATAAATCATCTTTTTGTATTTCTTTAATCGTTTTTGTATCATCATTAAATTTATACTATATTTTATACATATTTTAATCAAGAATTTTTCTGCAAATTGATACATTAATTTGTTAAATTAATATTATTATTTAACTTTCCCCCTTTTATTTTTTTCTGAAATCTAAATATTTGAAAAATTATTTCTAATTGTTGTACTATCAAATGTCATTCATTTTCAACACAATAAAAACAATATATAAATAAAAAAATTGTTTAATCAATAAAAATGTAGTTACAAATCTCTATTTATTACAAATCACAATTTGATATAAAAATATTCAGTTGAATCATTTTAGTTGTTTTTGTTTAGGCCTACACAGTTGTAATTATTTAAACAATATTTTAAATTATTAGTTTGTTATTCTTAATATTTTATAATTAATAACTAATCGTATTATTATTATTATTATTAAAATTAGAGGTCGACCGATAGTGGATTTTACCGATACCGAATTTTACCGATACCGATATCTAGGTTTGACCATACATGCCGATAACCGATAATTCAACCGATATTTTTTTAATGGATACTGGATTAAAAACAAACATCATACTCACAATAAAACAGTGCTGAACTGAAATGTGCTCAATTAAATACATATATAAATATGAATATATTAAAACTTTATACAGAAAATAATTTAAACATTAAAATATTACAGGCTTCGTTAGCTATAACCTAGAAACATACGTACATTTCATAGGTAACACTTTGCAAGTCCCATTTGTAAACAAGGATGTATTAACTAGCTTTCATGAACTATATGCATAATGCAATATACCTTTTTACTGCATGTATTAATATGAGCAATACAATTGTACCTTTATCATTCATGTTAGTTCATTCATAGTACATTAACTAAGATAATAAAAGATAAAATAAGAATTAAAACATTTCAAATGCATTAGTAAATGTTGAAATTTACAAACTACCGTAACAATGAATAATTCTTCTAGAACTTGTATTAACCTTAGTTAATGCTAAAAATGCAATGTTATTGTAAAGTGTTACCATTTCATATGATTCCAAAGAGTCGTGCTTAAAGATGGCCATTAAAATGTAATAAAGACCTGTATTATGTATATGTTACAGCCTATAGTCTCTCACTTTATTTTCTTTTATATTTTAGAACACGTGATGATTATCTAATCAAAATAACAAGATCTATTGTAGTGATTAAAAATATCTTAAATCGAACGCGTTTCTGATTAGTTTACGTTTCTGTCGGCTGCATGAACATATCAATGTTGAGAAAGCAATCACGTCACTAGTTTTAAATATGCAACTTCGTCGGCTAATGAATGCATAAAAGTGACCAGCCGGATAAAAAAATGCAAATAGATGGTAACAATTCCGCCATAAAACATTTGGGTCAGGTCTGCGTGTGTTTTTGTCACATTGCATTAACGGTTGACTGAGGTAATGTTAGAGTCCTCACAGCCTTGACGGCAAACTACTGTTCTTTCTCTGCTGATGCAGCATCTAATCAACAAATGAATTACTTTGTAATGATATGGCAATATGTACTTTAGTGTTATGTATTCATACCGTTTCGCTGTCGTTGTTTTAAATGTCAGCGCTCTCGCTGCGTGTTCTCTCCGTGCTGCGCGCTGCCTCACGTGTTAACGTAAACAACTCAGCCAGTGATAGTTTGTTATTTGTCCTCTAGAGGCCGCTCTCACTCTGTATAATGCCAGCAGTCTCTTCCCAGCGCTCTCATGCTGTGTAATGACCGCGCGCACTTCTCAGCCGCTCCAGCAACGGATGCAACCCGGAAAAACTATCGGTGTGGATTTTGCCGATAACGATAGCTCCACCAAACAACTATCGGTGCCGATTAATCGGCAAAACCGATGAATCGGTCGACCTCTAATTAAAATCACACATTCATATTTAATCTAATGCCAACACATTTATATATATCAACAAATAAATGTAAAGTTCACTCATGAAGCTCTGCCGAGCAGCTGATTGGTTCTCTTAAAGCCGACCGCTGATCGGTCTGTTTGTTGCATCTACGTAACCTACTGATTTCCGTCCCAAACCGGCTCAACTCAGGGTGCTTCTCAATACTCAAATTGATGCTTCCTCGCTACTACATCCTCCAGCCTAAGACCTGGAAACCGATCATACGCAGGCATCTTGAAGGGCATCTCAATTCTCTAATTGCACACCAAGAAGACAAAGGAATGAGGAGTGAGCAAGCTGCCCAAAGCAAGGATACACAGGTGTATCCTTCCCTCACGTCCTCAGGGGGTTGGAGCCAAGACGCCAAAGGAAGTGAGGGAAGGAATCGAGGATGCACAAATAAAAAATGAGAAGCACCCTCAGTGCAGCACGCTATGGGAATTTTCCGTCCTTTCCTTCTGATTAGACATGTGCCGGTATTCGGTAATGCGATAAATCGCGGTAATGAATATGCACGATATTGTTATCGCGGGGACTTCGAAATACCGTGAAAATAATAGATCCGAATTTAGATTTTTCTAAAAATCAGCTTATTTTCCATCAACCGCTTAAAAAACAATGCGTATGCTGCGCAAAACACGTGCGCACTTTGATGTAAACAATCCCCACATCACATGTATAAGCACTGTGTGCATGCAGTGCGCACTCTAGTCTAATGTAAACAATCCTCACATGGAGAAGAAGCACGGCGGAAGGAGGAACGCTGCCGACTATTTATCCCCCGCATGGCTGCCAACTCTCACGCATTCAGCTTGAGACTCACGCAATTGAAACTTTCACACGGTCTCGCGCCACACATCCATTTTCTCACCCAGAGAAAAATCGCGGAGCAAAGAGGACACTGACACCGACAGACTAGACAGAGCAGGTTACTTTTGATATGAAAAAATATCAGCTCTCAGGTTTTATAACGAAATTCAGACAACAATTACTGTTCTGGATGCTTGTAAATGTGACGTGACAGATCGCGCGCCTCAGATCAAGTAAACCGATCATCTGTTACTTTTTATTAAACATACAGTACAACCCACCGAAAGGTACGTACTTTCGATCAATCAGTGTTTTTCAACCGAGGTCAATAACACTGCAGGAGAACAATTATGTCACAGAACGTTACATTTACCTCAGGAAAGCCATTTAATGTTAGTTGACTATAAGAAAATAGCTATAGAGAGGAGTATTTTGCTAAATATGTGCACTATATTACATATTTTAATATATGTACTTGTCATTATATAATTGTTATTATAATGAAAATTACGGCATATATTACATTTTTATATTTATATTATTATTATATTTATATTGTATGCATTATATTTAATTTCTCTCTGTATGTTTACAGCATTATGTGAGATATATTTTTTGAGAAACATTTAAATGCAGGCTATCTACTGTAGCCTACCTAATATTTATCCAAATGAGTCAATATTGAATCAAGATTGAAATTAAATCCAAGAATTTAATTGATATCATGAAAATTGTGTTAAGCAATAATACAAACAGTAGCCTCAGTAACCATGTAAACATTATAACATGTTGTCACTAAAAAATAAAATTAATGTTTTGACAATCACAATTACACATTGTGATGCAAGTTTTTTTTAGATACCCCCAATCCGTCTGTTTCTCTTGTGCAATTAAAATATCGTGATAATACCGTATACCGTGATAAAAGCTCAATCAATTAATCGCAGCATGAAAATTTGATACCGGCACATGCCTACTTCTGATAGGGGGTTCTGATAGCCGCCTCTCGGACAGCGTGCGATCCCGAGTTCGTATTGCTTGCCACTGTCGCCTCTGGCTTGCTTAGTTGGGGACACTTAATATTTAACAATATTATTGATCTGACTGTACTGACGCTGCTGTATGAGAACTCAGCTAATCTGGACGATTGCATCATTTTGTGCAGAACTGATTTATAGATGAAATGAACTAATTTAATAATTGATGATCTTTACAACGAAACTGAATCAACACTGAACAACCACCAAAATGGATAATTTTCCTGTTATCACTGTAAAGACGCTTTGAAACAATCTGAGCTGCGTTTCCCAAAAGTATTGTGAGCCATTGCCACCAATGTTGTCGTCTATGGTCAATTTACCTCATGATGCTTTTGGGGAAACGCAGCTCAGTATTGTATAAAGCGCTATGATTTGACTTGACTTGTTGAATTCAGCATTAAGTGATTGACAGGCACCTGTAGGAGAGCCGCTATAGTCCCGCAGGAGTGCCAGAGCATCGGGGCCAGATCCGTCACAGACTCCCTCTTCTTGCTGAGCTCCAGCAGGGCGTTCTCTCGCGTCTCAGGACTGGAGAGCTCATTGATCCACTGATAGATCTTCTCACGGTCCACCTGCGCCAGACCCGCCGTGGTTACAGTCTACAGGACAGACACAAATCACACAACTTACTTTAAACTAAAACAAGAGAAATCCAAGCAACTGATGTACATCAGCAACTCAGAACCAACTTTTATTAGGCAGTCAAGGCTGATTCCCATTCCCATTATTATAATTGGAAATGTATTTCTACTCTTTTCTGCTCAATTTCTATTTCTTATTATTGTTTAAGCTTGTACGTTTCTTATAATTATAATGTAATAATCTTATAGGCCTATTCAATTATATGAATTAAAGATTGTATATCTTTAAATGTTTAATATTCATTATCTACTCCTTAATTATTAACCCCACATTCATAACTAACTAATACCAACACATGTTTACAAACAGCACAGGGCACATGAGGAGAAACTCGATAGACTCAATTCCTTACGCTACACGCACGCGAATAACTATATAGAGTCACACTGCTTAAGATATATACGCATATTCTAATTATAAACCAACATATATGCTTTAATATATCACCATAGTAACCGACTGCATTAGCTTTAGCCGTTAGCTCTATCAGGCCCCGGCATAAACAAGCGTAAAACGCCCAAAACCGTTAAAAACTCACCGCTCCTGTAGCCAACATCCTCCCTATCACTTTATTGTGATCTCCAGAATAAAAGTGAGCGGTAGTTTTTAAAACAACGAGAAATAGACCGGGTTTACATTAGCAAATGGGCTAATAAAAAAAAACAACCGCCTTCCGCTGGTGTTTCTTCTTGAACGGTTCTCTTCCGGTTGGCGTTTCTTCTTCTGCGCGAGTATTGTGCAGGTAATGACGAATCCAGTGTTCATTGCTGCCACCATGCTGACTCTGCATGTTAATAAATGTATTGTTATTTTTATATAAAATTTATAATAATATGATAAATTATAATCATTATAACTTATTATTGCAATATATTATTATAAGTATTCAAATAATAATATATAATAAGCATAAGGACAATAATAATAATAATTTGAATCTGCCTTGAAAAGCATCCTGAAAATTGATATTGATGAATTTCACTCATTCTGTTTGCATTTCATAAGTAACTGTTTTCTGTTTTTTTGTGAACTTTACACTTCTCATTCTTGCATAATGTCCGTGTTGCTTTGAGGGTATTTTTGTGCCATCCAAAAACATGGGGAGGGGTAAAGTTGTCCTTGTCTAACTCTTTGGCCCCTTTCTGGATCATTCATTAACCAGACATCACAGCCTGTTTTTTTTGGATGTGATGCAACTGTTTTGGTGCTTTTCAAGAGTCATTTAGGCTATATTTGTTACTATTTGCTACATACTGAAAGACCAAATGTCATTAAACAAACATAAACCCAGTCGTAACCAGAAACTGTTTTAAAAATGACGATACTGACTTTTTGGGAGGTTTTCCCAAAGTCTGAACAATGTTTGATGGGAAACCCTCCCCAAAAGTGTTTATCTGTGAAGATAGAAGAATCATTGCCAAATGACCTAAATCCAGTCCACAGGGCAGGTTAATTATTCAAAATATATGTTTGCCTACGCTATATGTTCCACATTGGGGAACCAGGGTAGTCAGTAGACACGTGGGTGAGAGGAAAGTTAGTGCTTTCTTGCAGTCATGGCTAAATTGGTGGAATGTGTACCCAATTTCTCAGAGGGGCGGAACAAGGAGGTAAGACATTTGACTGGATTAATTAAAAAGGTCATTTGCTAGGCCTACTGATAACCAAATTATCAGTACCCATCATCTACCAAATTATCAGGTTCTTCCGTCGATGTTGACTGAAAACTACTAAAATACTGACAGAGCTGTCAGAGCATATTCAACGAAGCCTCAATCAAAAACGCAGTCCGTCTGACTGTAGTCCGATTCCCGAACGAAATTATTCATATGAGCCGGTTCTAGTCCGACTCCCAAACGAACGACTCTAATTTGGTTGTTTTTATTGCATTAAAAACATACACCGAGTCAAATCAGTGAGTCGTTTCTTTTTATAGTTTACAGCAACAGCACGACCAGTAGTTCTATTCCTGAATGAATGAATGACTCGTCTGCGCTGGTTCTTTTAGTGAATCAAACCCATGATCAAACCGTGCAACCGCTGTCCGATTTTCAGGCAAATCACTCTAACGAATCGGTTATTCTTAATTTGCAGCATGGTCAATCGATTCTTGAACGAATTATAACGAATTATAACGAAGTAATTCTTTTTAGTGAATCAAAAACAAATATCGCGACCTTTGTAAATTATAGTAGGCTACGAATGACTCTGAGTTGGTTCTTGTTAGTGAATCATTCACTTAGGCTATAGTTTAACAGCAACTCTGAGAGAAGAGTCATACCTGGTTGTTTATGACAAATACATTAAGTGTTTTTGTTTCGTTTCTTTGTTTAGCCTACACAAAATGAATAATGTTTAAATGTTGTTGTTGTTTTAGACCATACATAGTACAGTGTACAGAGTTTTTACATGACATTGTCATTACATGACAATATTTTGGCCAATATATATAATATCCAGGTCATTGATGCCATAGCCGATGCCATCTCTGCCACGGAGGGCTGCAGCTTGCTGGACGTCGATCCAGGGTCTTCGACGAACAGGACGGTGTACACTTTTGTGGGCCCACCTGAGGCTGTAATCGAGGGGGCTCTGAACGCTGCCCGTGTTGCGTTTAAACTCATAGACATGACCAAACACTCAGGTAAAGCTGTGGAGGCAGTAGCTGATATACTGTAAAGTCATCAAACATCACATTAATTTATTTTGTAAAAATAATGTTCTTGAACAGGTGAACACCCTCGGATGGGTGCGATGGACGTGTGTCCCTTCATACCGGTGCAGAACGTCACCATGGAGGAGTGCGTACAGTGTGCCAATAAATTTGGCCAGAGATTGTCAGACATGCTGCATGTGCCAGGTGGGTTTGTTTGGGCCAAGGTCATGGTGTCTATTGCCTGAACTATTTCAGAATCACTTCAGTCCCATCCTCCATTCTTCTTGTCTTTGTCTTGTAGTCTATCTCTACGGAGAGGCGGCTAGAAAAGAAAGCAGAAGGTCACTTCCCTCGGTTCGTGCAGGAGAATACGAGGCATTGCCGGAGAAGGTAGACTTAGACTTCTAGACCTCAATTCTGTGACCTCTCATTTCTGAGATCTCATTTGATGTCATATCTGTGACCTTACTGCTTTGAGATTGAAGAAACAGGAGTTGCGATAGTCTTTTCTTCCCTGTTGTGACATATATCCATGTGAAACAGCATCTCCAACAAGAAAAAATGTAGGGCGGGACTTGATTTTGTCCAACAGGAATTCATTGAATCATTGGATTGTTGTGGTTTTCTAATGATCGATCTCATGTGAGTGACAGGTTGCCCCGCCCCTTGTGCCAGTAAACATGTCATCAGAGAAGACGCTGCAAGAGGGAGAAGTTATTTTGGTTAAAGATTACGGGGCCCCATGAATTAATGTTTGCTCCGGTTGGTAAATATTCATAAGCAATGATCCAGAGAAAATGTACACTCCAAGTAGGCGGAGCCACAGAGCCACACCCACCTATTACGCAGAGCCATAGAGAGAAAGAGTTGCGACACTCTTTGATGTTGCCGCGTCACGTGGTTCATGTAAGCCCCAATAGTTCCAAAACGTACGCTGGCTGTCATGTTCTTCTATGGGACAGACAGCAGCGATTGCATTTTTGAACGGTAAATATAAAATAAAACACACAACCAAGCACTTTTTCAGCTGTTATTGCATTTTGTTAATGTCAGTTTTGCATTTGGAGAGGCAGGGTGACAACGAAATACTGTATATTACTTAGATAAGTTTTAGGCAATTTTTTTTGGAGGGAAAAGCTTAGTGCTCGCATGGGTAGCTTTAGCGGCTCTAACTTAACTTTTCCATATTCATCTGATGATGGACGTCGGTCTCATGATATTTATTTTAGCACAACTGGGCTGTATTAGGCCATTGATTCCCGTGATACAATTCAGCCATTAGCCTACCTTCGTGATCATTACGCTTTGCATGTACAAATGAAGACCAGTATAAACATCGCAAAGGGCCTCTGATACAATATAATTTAGACAGTTGACAATTCAAAAGGTAGATATTTCAGAAACTTACCTCTGGAACAACTCGACGCGCAGCATTCACCACTCAAAACTCAGCCAACACGTAACATAATGAAAAGTTAGTTAGTATATACCAAAAATTCAACTAAATAAAAGTTGCTATAAAGGTGGTAGCGATTCATTACCGAACTAATTAGATGCTATACCTTCACAACTGGTGAAGTCGCGCTAGCTAACTAGCTATCAGGCAGTGCTTGAAAATTGGTTGGAACAACCAAGATAAATTATAAATAATTACGCTGTGCATATACAAATGAAGACCAGTATAAGCATCGCAAAGGGCTTCTGATACAATATAGACAGTTGACAATTCAAAAGAAGTCGATATTTCAGCAACTTACCTCTGGAACAACTCGACGCGCAGCAATGTAAGTGAATGGGGTCCAACAGCCAAATGCCAGTGTTTGGAACTAATCCGAGCTCCATATCCCGGAAGTAGGTGGTTAAAAGCGCCGCCATTTTTTTACAACGGAGGTCTATGGGAGTGTCGCAACTCTTTCTCTCTATGGCTCTGCTATTACGTAACCGCCACTGACCAATGGTAGTTCGAAGGTGTTAACCAGCAGGAGAAAACTCCCAAAACAAACTTCGATTGGGCTTATTTTGTTCAAGATGTCTTCACACCAGTTCGTGACTGAAAACTGAAGTATACTTTGACCTTTAGACCTCAGTTATGTGACCTCATACCTGTGGCCTAATCTCTAAGAAACAACACTGTTTTACATGCTATATTTGCATCGAAATAAGTATACACCTTAAGTTAAAATAAATTAACCATATTTTCTTGCCCTTTTGTGCTTTGTCCCCCATGTAGTTGAAAAAGAGCGAATGGACTCCTGAATATGGCCCTGCCACCTACGTCCCCTCTTGGGGCGCCACGGTCACCGGCGCCCGAAAGTTTCTCGTCGCCTACAACGTGAACCTTCTGAGCACAAAGGAACAGGCTCACAAAATCGCACTGGATATTAGAGAACAGGGTCGTGGCAAAGATCAAGTATGTCTTTGTCTGATGTCACTGTATTGGTCTCGGTTTTCAGTGTGCGTCAAATCTAGAACTTGGTAATCTGACTTAATTATATCTATCACTTCCTCAAGGTTTTTATTATTTTCTTCTTCCTTCTTGTTTGTGAATGCTTCTGCTGCAGCCCGGGCTTCTCAAAAAGGTTCAGGGAATGGGATGGTACCTGGAAGAGGCTAACCTGGCTCAGGTGTCCACTAACATCCTGGACTTTGAGGTGACGCCCATGCACATGGTGTATGAGGAGATCTGTAGAGATGCCAAGGTGAATTGCTTTCAATCATTCAAATCTCAATTGGAAACAGAATCAGAATAATTTGAAGTGGCATGAATCAGAATTGGATTTATATTAATTTTACCTGTATAGGATTTGAACCTGCCAGTGGTGGGGTCTCAGATAGTGGGTCTGATTCCTCTGAAGGCGATGCTGGACTGTGCAGACTTCTACATCCAGAGAGAAAAGCTGTTCGTTTTAGAAGAGGAGCACAAAATCCGACTGGTGGGTTCAAATCAACATGGTCAAACGTTCAACACTGTAGCAAATCAATCTCTCATTATTTTCCTTTCTCAGGTTATCAGCAAACTAGGACTCGACTCTTTGGGGTCTTTTGTTCCAAAGGAGAGAATCATTGAGTAAGTTGCAAAAGTATGTTAGTGGAATAACAATGATTTGCCATCTCGATGACTAACTGAAGCAATGTATCCAATTGGTTTACGCTGAGTTTAGGTATATGGTACAGGACAATCAGGGCGATGGGCGGCTTGTGTCTCTGTCTCTGCAGAAGTTTGTCCACAGTGTTGGGGCCAGAACAGCGGCTCCTGGTGGAGGGTCAGTTTCTGCTGCAATCGCTGCTATGGTAATTATCATTATATATATATATATATATATATATATATATATATATATATATATATATAATACATATATATATATATATATATATATATACATATATATATATTTATTTATTTTATTTAAATGTAATAATACATGTTATTTAGAATATTTTTAGAATATCAAATATTTATTAGATGCATATATACTTTATAAAATAAATATTTTATATAATTTTTTTTAAAACATAATTGTATAATATATATATATATATATATAATATATATAAGTATGTAAAATAATTATAATAATTATTTATAATAAGCAATTTTATAAATATATTAAATATAAAATGTGACTGTAAATATCTATTATCTTGAACATTTTATATATATATATATATATATATATATATATATATATATATGTATAATATATTCAGTTAATTTTATCACAATTATTATAATTTACATATACATTTGACATACATTTTTAATTTATATTTATAATTGACATATAAATATACATTTATATTTAATGTATTATAATTTTTTATATACTTTATTACATAATTGTTTTGTAATACCTTTAAATGATTCCATAAATACTTGCTGTCAAATCGATTAATCATGATTAATCACATCTAACATAAAGGTTTGTTTAAATAATATATGTGTGTATATACATTATCATATTTATTTATATATGTGTCTGTGTGTGTCACACACATATACATACATATATAAATAAAATAAGATATATACACACAAATAAGAAATAAACACACTTTTATGCTAAGTGTGATTAATCGTGATTAATCGATTTGACAGCACTAATAAATACATGTATCTCATTGTAAGGGTGCAGCTCTGGGCTGCATGGTCGGTCAGATGACATACGGTAAGAAGCAGTTTGAGTCTTTGGATGCGGAGATGAGGAAACTTATCCCTCCATTTCATGAAGCCATGAACGACTTATTGTTAAAAGTGGACGCTGATTCAACGGCCTTTAACAGCTACATGGTACATAACCAAACACACACAAACAACATTTAATGACTTTAAAAAGAATATTAAATGTATGAATCAATTTGCCATTTTATATACACCACTTTTGTAACACCAGACCATCGAAACTGCTGTAAAATATATACAGTAGAATCTAGATGACAGTAACAGGGTATAATTATTTATTTTGTTACAGGCTGCCCTGAAATTACCCAAAGCCACAGCAGATGAAATCAAACGGTGCGGTTTATCGCCTTTGTGATATTTAATCAAGCAAAACAGAGCTTCTCATCCATCAAACTAGAGACCAAACATGTCATTGGACAATTGAGGAACATTCTTTATCCTGATAAACCAGTTTGATGGTTTGGTTGATGTAAACATGTCATGAATCACAAAAAGAAACAAGAAAGCCTAGCAAAGACTTGACAATTATATTTGCAGAGGAGAGCTTGACTGATAAAACTAATATTACACAATCATTCAACCTGCATTTATCTGTCAAAGTAAACTTCTTCCTTTGCAGAAATGTAGTTACAGATTGCAAATTACAACAGGATTGGCAAAAAAACACATATAAACATGGCACAGTAGCTACAACAACCTTTCAGATGGATCATACCCCTAATGTGGCTACAATTATTTTAAATGAGCAATGAATATTGAATCTTGTTCATGGATTGTACAGGAGGGAGGAAGCCATGCAGGAGGGTCTGAAAGCGGCGGTGGTCGTCCCTCTGTCCCTGGCTGAAAGAATAAACACACTGTGGCCCGTTCTCAAAGAGATGGTGAAACACGGAAACGTGGCATGTAAATCAGACATTCAGGTGAATTACTAAGTAAAAGACACAAAATAAAAAATAAAAACATCCTTCCAAACAAAGCACTTTGCACTAACAGTAAAGATCTTGACTTAACAAAAATGGCATGACTTTTAAGGTTAAAAAAGCTGACATCAGTATTTATTTCAATGCGTGATTCCTGTCATGTGCAGGTAGCGGCTAAAGCTTTGGAAACGGCAGTATATGGAGCATATTACAACGTCATTATAAACCTGAAGGACATCACAGATGCTTCATTCAGGGCTGCTGTGAGTATCTGGAAACATTCAAAAACTATTTAGGTCAAGGTTGCCATGATGCTTAAGCCACACGTTTTTCTTTTTCGTATTTAATAACCCACACATTATGTGATATGAAACTTGTTTTGAGGAACCCATGAATGTCAAAAAAACAATTAGCATTGTTTCTGGTGATCATGAAAATTTTTGTGGTTTGTTGATTTTTAGACTGAAGCGAAAGTGTCTGTGCTGTTAAAGAACGCCAGAGAAAATGCCAATGTTGCACTGCAGATGGCTGACCAGAGGAAATGATGGCACAGTCTGTGCGGATGGCATGGCACAGACAGTAACTCACTACAGATCGAATAAAGACACTAGACTAGACACACTGACATGCAATTTGTGTTGTTTTTTTCTGCTGTAAAACTCTGTGGTGGACATGACCACATGTAAGTGCGTTCCTCTAAATGCATTTCCCATTTCTTTATGCCCACTACAAAAACATGAATGATAACTAAAAATTGTGCAGCTTGTTAAGGATATTTTTGTTATTACTTTCTTAAGGAACTGGATTTACAATTTTACCATGCTAGACCATAATGGTGAACTTGATTTCACTAAGTGATCAACATCTTTGTTGATTCTGGAACAACATTCCAATCGACCAATCAAATTTGAGGGAATTTAAGTTTATAGTTTATATCATGTTTAGGCTTATAATCAGGGTTTGGTGCTTCTACATAAGTGTTATTCATCTATCATTTCCCTCTGATTTTAAAGATAAGTTAAGGGTAGGGTTAGGTTTAAGTCTAGGGATATGGTTAGGACTACATTTTCGGGCAGAAATGTTGTTCCGGGATTAACAGAATATGCTGATCCAGGAAAATCATGGTTACCAGACCATAAAATGGGCCAGAGTAACAGAGATCAAGGCTGGATTGACTCAAGCAAACAGCCAGAACATTTATAGCAACCACCTTTCAACACCCTGGCAACCACCCAAAATACCTTAGCATAATTGCAGTGAGTTTTGCTCTGACAAGCACCAGTCATATTTTCATTAGACAACATAAAACCTTCTTGCCACTCCCAAGTAATTAATAAAACAATGTAAGCAATGTGAAAATTGCAATGTAAAAAAGATCTAAAACTTTTTAGGTATGCAAAAGCCTGTTTAAATTACATTTTTCATAAATGAGAGTTTATGCAGTGCAGAGTTTGTGAGTTTGGTTTGTGCTGTCATATTTTGAATAAGCAGACCCACCCGGCATCTGAACCCAAAGCAGCATCATTCTTGAAAGAACTTGATAATCCACCAGCGCCGGGTGGTGCTGTGACTGACCCACCAAAGGCCACCCTCAGTATCCCACTCCCTCTGCTATCAGCTGTTGTTATTTATGCATCTAATAAAGCTGCACTGCTGGACAAAGAGAGACAGGGAGAGCAGAGACATCTGTATCGGCAAATGTTACAGAACAGCTGTAGCAATAATTTCCTCAGTCCACTTCCCTGCATATTCAAGAAGCACCACATCACCAAAACACAGCGTTAAAAGTTACAGCCGTGGTCTAAGAATGAAAAGAGCCCATTCACCAATATAAACTTGTGAATCCACCCATTTTCAAGTGTTTAGACAGAAGATATTTTGTATAAAACTTATCAGAATAGCATCCCCCTAGCAACTACCCATATCATAACATGAAAAAAAAACTCCGAACACCATCTTAATTGAATAGCAACAAGACAAAAATCACTCAGAAACCCCTAGCAGCCACCTTGAAACATTGTGTCAACCATATAACAACACTTTAAAAACATGTCAGAACAACCTAGCAACCCAAATTAACGATCCATAACGCTAAAGCAACAACACAAACGCGTTTTAAGAAGAAAACTCTCCATTGTATAGCAACAAAATAAAAATAACTTTTAGCAACAACCTTACAAATACAATCAAACCACATCTAACACAGTAAAAACCTCTCAGAACAACATAGCAACCCCCTAGTAACGATCCATAGCGGCAAAGCAACAACATGACGACGTCTTAAAAATAACACTCTCAATTATATAGCAACAGGACAAAAATCACTCAGAAACCCCTAGCATCCACCTGGAAACATTGTCAACCATATTGCAAAACTTTAAGATCCTGTCAGAACAACCTAGCAACCTCCTTGTAACAATCCACAATGGAAAAGCAACATCATGACGGTGTCTTAAAAAGAACACTATCAATTGTATAGCAACAAGATAAAAATCACTCCAGGAACCTCACAGCAACCACCTACAAATACAATTAAACCACATCTAATACTGTAAAAACCTGTCAGAACAACCTAGCAACCCCCTAGTAACGATCCACAACAGAAAAGCAACAACATGACGATGTCTTAAAAAGAACACTCAATTGTATAGCAACAAGATAAAAATCACTCTAGCAACATCATAGCAACCACCTACGAATACAATCAAACCACATATAACACTGTAAAAACCTTTTAGAACAACCTAGCACCCCCCCCCCCCCCCCCAAGATCCATAATGGCACACTCAGTATGGCAAAAAGCTAAAAATCACTCAGAACCCCCTTGCAGCCACCTAGAAACATTGTGTCAATATAACACTTTAAAAACTTGTCAGAACAATCTAACAATGCCCTAGCAACTACCCAGAACATGCTAAAACCACAGAACACCCTCACAAATGTATAGCAATATGCAAAAACCTCCAAGCAACCATCCTATCAACCACATAGAAACGTCTTAGCAATCCATATAGAATCCTCAGCAGCATGATAAACATACATTTCCAGAGGTCCAAGAAGTATTTTAAAAGATCTGAATGGCTACACACATGGGCTTATCTGATTTCAATAGATCATTATAATGAAATCCATATGATATTTATGGTATTTGCATAATAAATTCATGGTATGTACTACAAAATAGACAGCTCCTGAAAATCCTCAAATCAAAACTTGCTTTCAGAATTTACCCAAAGTGCAGAACATCTCTGTGCTTTCTCATCTAGACTCACTCAATCCAACCAATCACATGATATCTAACAGCAGGGAATCTTAAGTATAAAACTGCCTGGGAGGCTGTGCATCTGTCCAGTGCTGCTTGGAGAGAGTGCGTAAAGGTGCTGTCCATTTCCAAATGTGTAAACGTCTACAAAGATACATCAGAAGATATGTTTCTCCTTCTTTATCTGAGCTTTTGGAGTGTGCTGGGTTCACACAGTCAGAGCCTGAGTGCAACAACAACATCGCAAGCATTTGTGACACCTGGAGACGACAACGGCCAGTGCACGACCTGTCAGTTTAGACAGCAGAGTAAACTCATGCGCTTACACTCCATCAAGTCTCAGATTTTGAGCATCCTGCGTCTAGAACAAGCTCCGAACATCAGTAGAGACACGGTCAAGCTACTCTCACCCAAAGCACCTCCACTGCTGGAGCTCCTCGACCAGTATGACCAAAATGGAGGCATTGGTGAGAATGAGGAACAAGGCAGCAGTGAGACCATTATTACCATGGCCACAGAACGTAAGTACCACAGTGTACTGCAATATATAGTGACCCCAAAGATATTTGGACAATTTATGTAAATAAAATGCATGTTAAGTTAGTTCTGAGAAAAGGCTAGCATCATTTTCAGATGCAACTTGGTTTGTTATTTTGTTGTAATGCAATGAAAAGGGCTAACATCATTTGCAGATGCCACTTGGTTTGTTATTTTGTTGTAATGCAATGAAACTCATACTTTTTGAAATGTGGCTAAAGTGTCCAAATACGTTTGGGGGCCATTGTACTATCTGAAAGAGTTGACTATGAACCGACTATGGTTCATTCATTCAGCTGTTGTTGGAAGATGGCCAAAGGCAACAGACCTTACAGAGCTGTGCACAAGAAACATGCAAAGCACATTTGGCCTGTGAAAATAACTCTTACAAAGATGTACAATGGAAACCTTAGTTTCTGCCAAAATACAGTAGTTACTCCACTGATGTTACATCAAGAAAACTGGCAACTGGTATTTTCCACCAGTGTCATCAGAAAAAGTAAGATTAATTAAAGGTTTAAACATGTTTAGGGCAACTCTGCCCATGGATTTTAGTTCGACCATAATCAAACACACTGGTAAACTTCAATTAGATTGGACAAGTGAGTTGTATTAGGGTTGAAACAAAAATTCCTGGGAAAGTGGTGCCAGGAGCAGAGTTGCCCATCCCTAAACTATAGTTAACCATGGTAAATGTTTTTACACTGTCAGAAAAATGTGCAGAAATTGTTCCTTTAAAGAGACAATTTATCTACCCTTAAAATGAGCATATTAGAACTTTAGAGTATAATGTGTATCCTTAAAAGTACTACTATGACCATTTAGTAGTAAGTTTGTAATAAGGTACAAAAGTTGTCCCTTTAAAGGTATTGCCTGAGTAACAAGCTGTTGTACCCCTAAAGCTATTTTTTTCTGAGAGTGTAAGGTGAAAAATGTGTACATGGTCTAAGTAAACTTAATACCTTGCAGCGCAAGCCATCGCCCATCTTGAGGGAATGCCGAAGTGTTGCATTTTCTCACTGAGCCCAAAGATTATGCCCGACAGCATCCTGAAGGCCTTGCTCTGGATCTATCTCCGACCAGCTGAGGAGCCAACCACAGTCTTCATCCAGATATCTCACCTGCGGTCATCTTCTGAAGGGAACAGCCACTCAAGAATACGTGCACAAAAAATTGACGTGAATGCCCGGACAAACTCCTGGCAGCACATTGACATGAAGAAGCTGTTGCAGTTGTGGCTCAAACAGCCCCAGAGTAACTTTGGGATAGAAATCAAGGCTTTTGACACGAATGGAAATGATATGGCTGTGACCTCTCCAGAATCTGGAGAGGAAGGACTGGTAAGTCGGTGCATGGATTGATACTTAGGTACATACTTCTTTAGAATAGAACAAACTACAATTGTCAAATGCTGGACAAATTTTGATGAACAAATCTCCAAAAGGTTTAAGGAAGTGTACATAGTCTTACAGTACATTACAGAGTAGTCTAGTGGATAAAGGGATACTTGACCGAAAATGATTATCATCAAATTCTGGTTGTTATTCATCATCTTCCTCTCAAATGTGCACCTTGTGGAGTTTAAGCGTACCTTTAATAACCTTGCCCTCTACCATGGCTGTCAAATCTTATTCAAACTTGGCACATCCTGGCAAGTCTGAATGAGATTTGAAAGCAATGGTGGAGGGACACAGTTTGTTTGAACTCAAATGGGGCTGAATTCTACTACTTCCCCTTTCACCCTTTTTGGGGTATAGGCCATCAACCAGAGCTCGCCCCGTATCTCAAGGGCCATTATACCATTGAACAAAGGTTTAGTTGGATCAGGGATCTTCCTGTAACAAGTGCATTGCAATTCATGTCAAGTATGTGCTTAATTGCACCTTTGCATACCTAGTATGTATGACCATAACTTGCTCTTATGTCCGCCCTTCCAGCAACCCTTCTTGGAGGTGAAAATATCAGACGCTGGCAAGCGGTCCAGAAGGGACACTGGCCTTGATTGCGATGAGCATTCCACCGAGTCTCGTTGCTGCCGGTATCCACTCACCGTCGACTTTGATGACTTCGGGTGGGACTGGATAATTGCGCCCAAGCGCTACAAGGCCAATTACTGCTCCGGTGAATGCGTGCAGAAGTACCCTCACAGTCACATCGTTAACAAGGCCAACCCTCGGGGCAGCGCAGGCCCCTGCTGCACACCAACCAAGATGTCACCTATAAACATGCTGTATTTCAATGACCGTGAGCAGATAATCTACGGAAAAATCCCTTCAATGGTCGTAGACCTTTGCGGCTGCTCTTGAGCCCAAGGGCTTTTCTAGTCACTATGACAGCAAGCCCCAACTGCTTTGGACCAGAGGGAAGTGAAAACAACCTTTACCTTGTCCCTTACGAAATAGTTCCTGCTAAAACAATTGACCACACTGGGTCCCAACAAACCAACTTAGCCAAATCTTTTTGTTTGTTCTCATCAACTGTTGTACACAAGGACAGTGGTAAAAGGTGACAAGGGTTTCTTTTCTGAAGGTATAAGGCTTCCTCTGTGAAATCATTTGAGCATAGAGATGACCTGATGGGCTTTACCAATGTGATTTCAGAATGTACAAATTGCAAAAAGTACTTTTAAGTTTTAAATTAATTTTAAGGGGGGTTGTAAAGTTTATTATTTATATAAAGCTGCTTATCCCCCAGTGACCCAAAAAGAGGAACACTGACCCAGAAACTTACTCAACATGACGTCCAAACAACAGACTTTTGGAATTCTGCAGTTGGTTCATAGCATATGGGTAGTTGACAAATGACATGGATAGGAAACTTTTTAGTGCTGTAACTGGTCACAATTTCAATGCTTTTTAAATAGTTTTAAACATTGCTGGAACATGTCAACCATCCAAAAGCATGCTTCTTATATTCTTGTCAAAAAACTGCCAATTCAATGGTTATCCTACAAAATGTCTTAGGCTAGAGATGGTCATAGTGATCTTTTAAAACATGGAATTAATTGTATAGATTGTATGGTTCAAAATCATGTGGTAGTTTTGATCTGTTGTACCAAGTAAAATGCCTGTTACTGATGTTTTTGAGTAGTTTTTTTCACATGTCCTTAAGGGACCTCTTCAATCATGTTGTCCCTTCGTAACCCTTAACAGAGTGACACCATTGACACCAATCCAAGCATGTGGAGCACATTATGGCGCTCAAAAGCAACAACCCCATATTCCATGGAAGCTAAAGCCTCTCCTGTGTTATTTTGTTATTTTGAGGGCTCCCCAGTGTGATGGAGGCCCTGTGAGGCAATAATAGTAGAAGTCTGTCCACAGGACATTGAGTGCACTTCGAAATGTCCTCATTTGCGTTTAAAATAAGATTTTGCACACTTTACTGCATGATTCAACAGTTGCACACTTTGAGTCAGCGATTACTGGTAAGTAGGCTGAAGCTATCTAGAATTAAATGTATAGGCCTAATACAGAATGAAAATAAGATATTCTCTATGTGGGTGTGCTTTTTTACCCCCTGAATAAAACATTGAGCCATCAGAAGCATCAACTATTAATAGAGATCTTTTATAGTTTGCACATATTGTTTCATGTTGAAACTGATATAGCCCTACATTGACCTCATGCAAAAGGAGAAAAAAAGATTCTTTTCTGTTGTAAATGAAGACACAGAAGATACATCCTGGTTTTGGAACAACCAACAGGAGGATGAAAAGAGGGCAAATGATATTAAAAAAAAATGCAACTAACCATAGGCCTATAATCGTGCATAGATATGATTGCAAATAAATAAATAAAAACAAAAACGGCTTATCAAGTTTTAAAAGTGAGGAGAAAACACACTAGTCCTGGTTTCTTCAATAGAACAAGATTATACGGCAATTCAGCAAATCAGATGGAACTTCACCTTATTTGACCCCACATTCCATGTAGTCCTGTCACTCTTATTCTTTACCTCTTAAAACACATATGTTCCTTATAAAACACTATAAAGCAGATCGTAACATGCAATCCTCCAACAGTTTTTACGTAGTGATGAAATAAGCATCTTTCTCTAGTGTACTACGCAGTTTCAGTTTCTTATAAATCACATGGGCTGCGCTACAACGTTGGTCCAAAATTCCAGTTGCGTCATAAAGGACAGCAGGACACGGTGATAGGATAGTGCATATGTGACAAAAAACACTTTGCTCGCTGATTGGTTGATCTAGCTTTCACTCAAACACACACACACGCGTGGTACTTGCGCAGAAAAAGTCGGACATCTACTGGAAAGGCTAAATTCAATAACAAATCGACAATAACAGGGAACTCGCCTGTTCTTCCGTATTATTCTGCTGCTATAGAAAACGCATCAAACATATATCTGCGGATTCTTAATTTAACCGTATTTGGAGAACATTTGGGGGTGAGTAACAAAATAATAACTAATTTCCGCATTCATATTTTTTTGCTTGACAAATTACAGGAAGTTTGATCTCACGTTTGATTACTTCGTAGTATTCATGTATATGCCTGTAATCCTAAGATTTTACATGTTATTTGAGGATTTTACTATTAAGAAAACACATACAAGACCTTTAATACACACAAGGCCATATGTAAACGGAGCTATTTATGTGTGGTCCGAATGCAGGCAAAACAATATCATGCTATTATGTGTTCATGCGATTCTGTTATGCTAAAATTATGATAATATCTATATAACTATAACTCAATATAGCTATATTATTATTATTATCATGGATTGATTCCAATTTATACCGAAGGATAAAATTTGCTGAGCATTTAAAAAAAACACACACACACCCCTCGTATGCACCCCCCTGACCCACGTTTACCAAAGCTATCAGAATGAGGACGTACCATAAACGTCTATTGTATTTATATTAAGCCTCTAAAAATTATTTATACAAAACAATTCTGCCAAACCATACCCTACACACGTGATAGAGCGCACTTAAAAAAAAATACATACAGTCTTTTCGACAACACTAATGTTCAGTAAAGACATAAATAAGCATGCATATTCAAACTAATGTTAGCCTATTCTTATTGTACTCTTTTTAAATTATACCCGACTAACACTTTGAAAACATTTGAATAATAATAATAATAAAAATATTTTTCATGTTTCTCTGTCTTCAAGCTCCACAAACACTACATACTAAACCTAATCTTTGTTCTACAAGAAAACATTTAGCATTTTTTAATAATAATATGAAATATTATTTACTTAATTTGTACATATCTTTCTTGCAAAATGTTTTGGCAAATCTGTTAGTAGGTACTAGGTTAGAGAAACACAGCACAAAAACCTCAAAATGTCCTTTGTTTAAATTGAATTCTCATCTTGGAAAGAAATGCTTTGCGCAGTTTGTATGTCTGCTGTCTTCCGCCTTCATTTTACTTTGATTTCTGCAAGAAAATCTTGATTATGCAGTCAGCTATTCACTGTGGCCCATCCTTCACCTTATCTTCATTTATTTTACCTCTCAGCCCACAGAGTCGCAGAAATGAGTCAGTGGTTGGAGCTTCAACAACTTGATTCAAAGTTTTTGGAACAGGTCGACCAACTGTATGATGACAACTTTCCAATGGCCATCCGGCAGTACCTCAGCAGCTGGATAGAAAGCCTCGACTGGTGTGGATGAAAGATTTGATACCTTCATTAGCTTTATCACCATTTCAAACACATAACCACAAAGTATACTCTCCTGCAAGTATAATAATGCTAAACTAGAGTAGGCATTGGCAACCTGATTTTTATTTTATTTTATTGTTTTTATTGCAGGAATACAGACATTTTACAAAATACATCAACCAAAAAAACCCCCCCAAACCCCCCCCCCCCCCCCCAAAAAACAAAACACAGATAAACAACAATAGAAGAATAGACAAAAAAAAAAGTAAATAAAATAAAATAAAATAAAAGACCTTATAATTTTAAATATATGTCCTTTGTGGGTGTTGAGTGTTGAGGTTTTCAGTAATTTAACATCTTTTACCCTTTCTCTCGTCCCCCCACTCTCCTCTCCTCCCAATCCTCCAAACAATAACAATGATAAATAAAGTAATATGATTTTATGATTAATGTGGTTATCTGTGCACATCCCCAGGTGAAGGACACAGGGCCAGTCCAGCCCAGCCCAGCCCAGATTTTCAAAGTCTTCATAATACATCTTTTTTTTTTAAAGGGCAAGCTAATTTATTAAAATATTAATATTCAAATTTGAAGAAATTTTTAAATGTGCATAAACATTTGTCAAGTTAATAATTACAATTCTATTAATACAATTAATTTAAAATATTTAAACATGAAACAATTAATGAATACTTTTAAAGGTGCATATATATTTTATATTACTATAAATTAGAATGCAATACAATATTAAAACATGAATTAATACTTAAACTATTTAAAAGGTGATACAAATTCATATAAAAATATTAATATGAATATTTTGAAAGATGCATAAATATATTTTTTGTAAACCCCAAATGTAAATAATTGATTTCGATTCTAATTCTGCTTATCGATTCCGATTCTTATTGAGTCCCAGTTTCGATTCCAATATGTTTAAAATAAAGAAATTCAAACATTTAGATATCAAACATTTATTCTGTCATTTTGCAAAACGTTCTGTTGCAGCTGAATACCATGACCAAACATCAGCAGCCTAACAACTAACTGAAACACAACTGAAAGTTCAGAAATGTAAAATAATCCTTTTCTAAATTACAAAGGTTATTCAGTCAAGATAGTGAGTGATTTTCTTTCTCTTTTGTTCTTTGATTAACAGTAATGACAGACTGCAGAAGGTTTATTAGGCTGGTGTCACGTTAAGACCTCATCCGAGATGTAATTTTGACAAGTATTCGATTCCTCACCTCAAAGTTGCAGTAAGCGATTTGAAATCACCAAAACAAACGGACTTACCCAAAAGGATTACACCCCTATCTTGATAGCACCGCCCCCAAATTCACAAAACAGGCACCTCCCCCTTATGAGTGTATACGCCCCTTACTGCTGATTGGCTACAAGTGTGTTTTAGTGCTCGGTCTTATCCACTTTCAGCAGGGTTTCTTAGAAATCGCTTACTGCACCTTTAACTATCCAATTTCAGAAGTAGAATAAATTTTCGATTCCCAACCCTACCGATCAATCTGCGGTAACTTCATATAAAGGAATCATGGGTCCTCCAGAGGTGGTGAGGGCAACAGAGAGGTAAATGCTGCCGTATCAGTTCTTTAAGACGACAAATGAGTGTCAGCACAACGTATACAATTACTTACTGCAGTTATTATTGCTAAACAAAGTGTATCAGTGATAACTACTAACTATTTTATATGTCCTTATCTTACTGTAAACATCTTTACTTTCTTATTATATTTGTCATCCCAATAAGAGGGATTATATAGGTACAAATATAGGAATTGTACTAAAAAAGAATTCAAACCAGTCTCAACTTTAGTTGATGTAAATCCTCTGTTCTTTGTTCCCCAAAGGGAGCATGTTGCTAATGTGGAGAACGAGTCCCTGGCTACCGTGAGGTTTCATGATCTTTTGACCCAGTTAGATCACCAACACAGCCGCTTCGCGATGGAGAAAGACTTCCTGAACCAGCACAACATCCGCAAGATCAAGAGGAACTTGCAGGTGACTGACTGCAACTGGCTGCATGACTACTTCCTTTTAGTGTGGTGTCACTTTTAGTTAATTGAACCTTGTTTTCCAGAACCTCTTCCAAGACGATCCTGTTTCCATGGCTATGATCATCAGTAGGAACCTTAGCGAAGAAAGGAAGATTCTGTCCGCTGCCCAAATGTCAGAGGTCAGTAATTAATAAATGACAGCCACTGATCTCCACCACCTAAACCTGAGATTCTAATATATTTTAAGTCAATATGACATTTACATCTCTTTTGTAGGTGTGAAGTTCCATTATTAGAGGAATAGTTTAACCAAAAACAAAAATTAATTTACTCACCAAACCTGCATAACCTTTTTTCGTCTGTAAAACAAAAATGGAATGAAGTTAGTAATTAGTATTCCGTTGCAGAATCGAACCGAGAGCACCCAAAACGACATGATCGTGGAGAAACATCGAGAAATGGACGGAAGGGTGAAAGACATAAAGAACAAAGTACAGGTGATGTATACACACAAAAAACTTGTCACAACTACAAGATATTTTGGATACATTTTATTTCGATGGTCCACTTTAGACATTCTTCTAACTACAAGTAACCTTGCTACTACATGTCTACATTCTCTCAACTGAATTCGTTTGTTAGTAGAGTATTAGGGTTCGGGTTAGTGGAATCAGTTGACATAGTTGCAAAGTTACTTTTAGTTAGAAGAATGTCTAAAGTGGACCATCGAATAAAATGTTACAGATACGTGCAATTCTCCTCGTCAAGTCGTGTGAGAAATCTTTTTTTTTTCTATTTCCGATTAGGACACCGAGCAGATCATCAAAAATCTGGAAGATCTGCAAGACGAATATGACTTCAAGAGCAAAACTCTTCAAAGCAGAGGTAACGGGATTAAAAAATGCTTTCTTTGTAGTCGAAAAGAGCTTGATTTAACATGTGGTCCATAGAATGCAAAAAAAAAAAAAAAAACAGCGTTTCTCCCCTTTCCATTGTAGAAAAAAGGAAGCCAAAATAACTCACGATCTTTGCCGATTACATTGTTTGGAGCCCGAGACTGAGCAGTATTAAGGTCCCGCCCACACTCCCGCTCCCACAAACTCATTCGCAAGCACAGCTGTCAATAATAACGTTACACTCCATTTTTATAGAATCAAATAATAACTAAAATCAAATTTATTTGGAAAATGAACTTTGCACATACGTCTGCGTGATAAGAACTACCTAGAATAACAGAAACCATCTTTGGGAAATTTTTTTTTTAAGTGTCATTGAATTGTTTTAGTTTGGCTCATGTCCCATCCGATTACATGGAGAGAGCGGGGTTTAAGACCTATACTGCAGCCAGCCACCGGGGGGTGAAAATATGCTATGGCTTCACTTTTCAGGACTTAAGTTGTGCAGCACAATTGGTGCGGTCACATTTGCAAAATTTTACAAGCAAAAAAAATGGTCTACTGTCTATCATCAGTAGTGTAGCGATGTACATTCACAAAAGTCACTTTGAAACCAAGCAGCTTTCTGTTGGTCAGTGCAGCGAATTCGCTTGACCAAATTGAATTTGTTATCCGTCTTTCGCCTTCACGCAAAATTCCCAATCGTGTGGATTTCGCCAGCGGGAATTCGCTGAACAACGGTAAATGTGACCGCGCCTTAAGCCAGAACTAGCTATTTTTTCACGATAAGTATAGAAACTCAATATTGCTCATTTTGATTGCAAAAATTCAACAAACAATAATAAAAGTGACAACTTAAGTCAGAACTAGCTGTTTTTCCACAAGTACAGAAACTCAGTATTCATTGTACGTCTGTTTAACAGAGGAACTCAACGGGACTATTTCGGCGGAAGACCTAAATCGGGAGAGACTGACCATCCACGCCATGTTTATGAAACTCCACAACACAAGAGAGGTGAGAACATTGGAGATCCATCGGCCTTCACTTTGGTTAGTGAAAAGAAGCCGTTGTGTTCAACTCTGTGTGTGTTTGTGTCCATGTAGAATGTGATTGGTCAGATGTCAGAGGTGTCGAACCTTATGGATCCGGTGATCTTTGAGCTGATCTCAACAGAACTGGCCGATTGGAGGCGCCGGCAACAGATGGCTTGCATCGGTGGGCTGGGCAATGTCTGCTTGGACCAGCTGCAAAACTGGTAACAAATGCAAACCACAAATTGATTAATATTTTCTTTATAAACATATGGAGTTGCAATACTAGCAATATATGCAAGTTGTTTTGTTGTTCTAAAATGTTAAATGAAAAAAAAATTCTTTCAAAAAGAAAGTAGAAAAGAAAGAATGTCATCAACAATGATGTCAAGTTGTAAGTTTACAGAAAATTGGTCTGGAGAAGCGCATCTGTAGGAATAGTGTAATGTACTAAACTATGAATATTAAACCCATTTTCCATACAAATTAATCATCAAGAATCACATGAAAAAAAATCATATGCAGATTAGTTTGTTAGATAAAATACTTGACAGAATTTTTCATTTATCCTAGTAAAAAAAGCGACCCATCAATTTTAATGCCTGCAAGAAGCAACAAATTTGATATTTATTTATATGTATGTGAAGGGAGATTGTGGACCAGTAAGATTTCGCTGTGGGCGGAGCTACACAGTGTGATGGATATATGTTGCATTTAAACCAGAATGATCACAATGTCATAACGACCAACTCTCATAGTTCTAGGGGCGTCAAATAATCCCAAGTATCGATCATAATTACGAATTCTGAATGTACAACATGTATTTTTACACTGTGTACTGTTAATTACGAATAGCAATAGTGGTGCGGTTACATTTACTGTGGAATGGCGAATTTCACAGACAAAATCCTTTCATTTCAATTGGAATCTCACAAATGGGAAATTTGTCTGCGGGCGAAAGATTTCCTGACGGATTTCGCAACAGGTTGAAATTGGTCGTGCGAATTTTCTGCACTAACCAACAGAAATCTGCTCGTTTTGAAAGTGACTTCTGTGCGAGTTGATCTCCATACATCGTTCCGCTGTTGACGATAGACAACCTTTTTTGCATGCCAAATTGTATTTGCTTTTCTGCGTTGAAATATTGACGGTAATAAATAAACTGAGAATATATAAATAGTGATAATTTTGCAACTATTGTCAATGGACCTTTATGTGGCAGGCAGTGCCTTACAAAATCATGGCTCGCACTTCAAGTCATATGTCATTGAGTTCTGTTTGTCCCCCCCCCAGGTTTACCTCTATCGCAGAATCTCTGCTTCAGCTCAGGCAGCAGCTCAAGAAACTTCTGGAGCTGGAGCAGAAGTTCACATACAATACCGATCCCATCACCCTCAGCAAAAGCAGCCTGGAGGACAGAATCATGTCAAACCTCAAAGCTTTAATCACAAAGTAAGAGCACTTCTTTTCTTTTTTAGGCCCTGATATACTCACAGCGAAGTTCTTGTTCGTTCTTTGCTAAGGTGTGAAGTTCGAAATACCTTAATCGTGGAATATTTCCATGTCAATGAAGGCGGAGCCTCAGAAACACACCCACTTATTACATAACCGTCCCGGACCAATGGTAGTTAGGCGTTTACCAGCTGGAGCGAACTTTTCTGGAACTGAACTCCGAACGAACTTTGTTTGGGACTGATTTTGTTTGAAATTTCTTCACACCAGTTTGTTCTTCGATTTGGTTTGAAGTATAAGAAAATAAAGCAGAAAACCAAGAAAGTCATCAACTATGTCAAAATGCAAGGTTGCAGCTGATTGGTCTGTGGGTTATTCTGAGGAGAGGTGCAGCTAGAGGAAAAAACGCCACTTGATTTTAGTCTTGAAATGTGCTAAACTACTTTTTTTTTGTAGGTTTTCTTCGATTTCACTTGAAGTATTTTGGGGGCCTTTACACCACTGCTGAAATGTGTCGCTGACAATGAATCATTTTGGTTTGCGTGTTTTCAGCTCCTTGGTAGTCGAGAGACAGCCATGCATGCCGACCCAACTGCAAAGACCTTTGGTGCTGAAGACGGGTGTTCTGTTCACTCTCAAATTACGGTAACTTTAAACAAATGGCAGATGATTCACACTTCTCTGGAAGCAGAAGCCAGATAATGAAATCAAATTTTTCTGTGCTCCAGGCTGCTCATAAAACTTCAGGAATTCAACCACACTGTTCGAGTGAAAGTCCATTTTGATAAGTAAGTATTTTGCAAACTTTATCTCAACCTTAAGTCATAGATACTTAGTTTTGCCTATAGATTACTTAATTGATTCATGCATTTTTAGCTTAACATACATTCAGAAAAGACAACATTTCATATGTTCTTGTGTTAACACGTGCCTCTTTTTGTCTTCCAGGGATATCGTTGAGAAACGGAAAGGGTGTGTCTTACGTAATTTCCTTTGCATACCACATTGAAGGGAGAGTTACACTAAAGATTAAAATCTGACATCATTTACTCACCGTCATGTCATTGCTGTGTGTTTTTTTTGTGGAACATAAAATATATTATTTTTAAATATTTGTTTTAAATATTTGGTCTTGAAAAACAACAACAGTTGTAAAAAAAAAAAAATCCACTACAAAAAAGCAAGTTTGAGTTAATGATAGAATCTATATTTTTTGCTGAGGTGTTCCTTAAATTCAGTTCTTTTTAAATTTGTTGAATCCCACTTAAAGGGATAGTTCACCCAAAATTCTTTCAACATTTGCTCACCTTATGTTGATCCAAACTTGAGTTTCTTTCGTCTGCTGAACATAAAAAAATAGATTTTAAAGAAAGTTGGTAATCAAACAGTAGACGGTACCCATTTACTTCCATAATAGGAAAAAAATACTATATAAGTCAATGGGTGCCGTGATCTGTTTGATTACCAACTTTCTTTAAAATCTCTTTTGTGTTCAGCAGAAGAAAGAAACTCATACAGATTTGGAACAACACAGAAATGAGTAAATGATGACAAAAAATTTCATTTTTGGGTGAACTATCCCTTTAATATTATTCTGCTTACTTAGCCATGTTCCTGTTTTAGGTTTCGGATGTTCAACATCTTGGGAACAGCCATGAAGGTGATGAATATGGAGGAATCCAATGGGATGGCTGCAGAATTTCGTCATCTGGTAAAGTGAAAAGAAAAACAAAAGAGCAAATTATACTGTAGCTCCAGTTTAAAAAGTATAATTTAGTCAAACAAGTAATAGTAACAATATTCATTTTACTTCACAGCAACTGAAAGAGAAGAAAGTTACCGGAAACAGAACTAGTGAGGTGAGGGTTCGGTCTTTACACTACCGTTAAAAAGTTTGAGCTCAATAAGATTTTTAGTAATGCTTAAGTCTCTTATGCTCACGAAGGCTGCATTTATTTGATCAAAAATTACAGAAATAGTTTTACAATTTAAATTGACTGTTTTCTATAAGAGTATATAAAAGAGTATATAAGTATATAATTTTTGTTAAACTTTTCTTTTGGCTAACCTGTTTCTTAAATGTTCGGCAGGGCCCTCTGATCGTCACGGAAGAACTTCACTCCATCGCCTTTGAGGCTGAGCTTTGCTGGTCTGGACTGGTCATGAACTTTGAGGTCAGAAGATCCTTCAGAAGAACAGAGTTGAGAACATAAACATCACCAAATCATGATCATCATACAACTTTCTTCCCTCTCTCCATCTTCAGGCTACATCTCTGCCCATAGTCGTGATCTCCAACGTCAGTCAGCTACCCAGTGGATGGGCCTCCATCATGTGGTACAACATGCTGACCTCTGAACCAAAGGTTAGTCCTCCTCAACACTAATGTTATGCACATAACAGATTTAGGACAAAATTAAAATATATGATAAAAAACTGAAACTAAACAAAATGTATCGAAATTGTCTTGGCAAATAACTGAAAAATGTTTAATTTCAAGCACTATAATTAAAATAACTGAAAATAAATTAAACCGAAATAGAAAAGAACAAAAACGAATAAAAACGACAACAAAATATATAAATATTAGATTAAAAACTTGATGAAAAATTAGAAATGTTTGCCTTTAAAAACAACTGAAATGCGTTGAAGGACTGGAAATAAAAAAATAAATGAAAAACGAACTAAAAGTAAAACTGAAATAAATTAAACCTAATAGAAATATTTTTAAAAAGAACAAAAACTAATACGAATGACAAAAGCACGTAACAAAATTAAAACTTAAACTAAAATTAAAACAAAAACTGAAAATATAAATATTAGACGTAAAAACTTTTAAACGAAAAAATTGGAAATGTTGCCTTGGCAAATAACTGAAATAAGTTCAAGTTGAAGCACTAATATTACTAACTGGAAATAAATAAAAACTGAAATAAAATTAAACCTAAATAGTATTTTTGTTATGGGTTTGTCATTTTTATTAGTTTTTTGTTCTTTTTAAAATATTTCTAAAACTTTTAACTATATGAAATTATAAATATCAAATGATAAACTTAAACTGAACAAAGAATGAGAAATGTTGCCTTGGCAAATAACTTAAGTTGAAGCACTAAAATTACTAACTGAAAATAAACTAAAACAAAAAAAAGTGAACCTAAATAGAAATATTCTTTAAAAGAACAAAATCTACTAAAAATGACAAAAGTAAAAAAGAAAATTGTTACGTCCTATGAGTGTCTTGGGTTAAGACGTAACAATTTACGATTTGAAAGAGCATTTGTCTGGGCTCTGCCACAGCACCTCAACGACAAGATTCTTCTTAACAGTTTTATTCAAAAGCTCTTAACAGATCACAATTCACTTTGGCTGCATTTACACTGCAGGTCTTGAGGCCCAAATCCGATTTTCTGACTAAATACGATTTTTTTGACGACCCGCTTACATCATCTTTTAAAAGTGACCCGTATCCGATTTTTGCATTTACACTACACTGCTGAAACTACCAAATGTAGACGTTCTGACCCGGAAAAGGAAGTAAAACAGCACGAAATGCAATGGATGAAGATGCGAATAAAATTATCCAGTGTTTTGCTTTCCACAATATTTTGACAAGTCATCAAAAAAGATTTATTTCTGTAACACTGCATTTTTGCCAGCACTCTTCGCCCCAAACTCTATAAGAAGTCATGTGATCTCAGTTGGTGGTGTCCGCCTAAGTTGACGTCACTTTTTTCATGAGATACGACTCGCATTTACTGGGGAATATCCGATTTGTCTGCTTACATGGCACACGCAAATGCACGTATCCAATTCATATCCGATTTATTACCACATATGAGTGAGGCCTGAATCCGATCTGAGAAAATCGGAATCCATGCCTTTTTTTTCCTGCTTACACGTTCACCGGTCATATCCGATCTGTGCCACATGAGAGAAAAAAAAAAAAAAAATCGGATTTGGGTCACTTGAACCATGCAGTGTAAATGGGGCCTTAGAGAGTAAAGCTCGGGGAGGAAACAAAGACTTCAGAAGGGGTATAACAAGAAAGAATATAATAAATAAATAACAGAAATGTACACTCACTCCCTACCTGACCACAAACCAGGAGAAAACAGGGGATAGCAAAATAATAAAAAAAAAGGTACCCATCTCCCTACAGTGCCCAAGCAATAAAAATAAAATAAAAACAAACAATCAGGAGAATAACAGCTTAAATGGTAAAGCAAAAGTTATAAACTGGGAAGTCTCACTAAGAAGCAACAGCGCCTTAGGCTACAGCATTCAACAATAAGCGGCAATAAAGCAACAGTACTCTAAGGCAAAACAAAAGAAAAATGCAAAGAGTCGCACAGATCCACAAAAAGGAGCACAACAGCTCCCAACAACTGGGCCAGGCCGGACAGAGATCATGCTCTGGAGAAAGGTTCTCCACGATTGATAGTTCTGGTTGTACAGTACCTGCCAGAGTGAAGGAGTGGGAGGAGCCAAAAGAGAGCAGGAGACACAAAACAACAGCAAAAGAAAGCAAACACATACCACTGTACCATGCAGTTCTCACAAAAATATACGTCTTTGGACGTAACAAAATATAACAATAAAAGCAAATTCAAAGATAAGTCCTCAATGCTCATGTTCTTGAAAAGTTTCAGCAGTAGAAATGAGCTCTACTTACGTCAGCACAAAACAGATTGCAGGACGTGTTCGCACAGGTTCTGACTTGCCGTTTCTTCTCCAGAACCTTTCGTTCTTCGTCACTCCTTCTTCAGCCACTTGGGGTCATCTATCGGAGGTGCTGAGCTGGCAGTTCTCCTCCATCACCAAAAGAGGTCTTAATCAAGAACAGTTGAGCATGCTGGGAGCTAAACTGCTGGGTGAGTCTGATAGCTACTTGCCTGCCATTGAGTGGCTGATTCTGTTGGAACAGATGAACTAAATGCACAAGCTTTTGAACTTTGGCCCACAGGTCCTAAAGCGGTGATGGATCCTGAAGCTCAGATTCCTTGGAATAGATTCTGTAAGGTTGGTCTCTATACTATATGTTTTTACTTATTCGTTTAGCCATTAGGTCGAATCTTCTGAATTGAGCACACTAGTTTTGTTACCCATGATTGTTAAAAGTGATTTGAGTCTTGTGTATGATGCAGTCTGGCAGTGAGAAGAACTTCACCTTCTGGTTGTGGATTGAAGCCATTTTGGATCTTATAAAGAGACACCTGCTGAGTCTGTGGGATGATGGGTAAGAATTCAGATGTTTGGATTATGAAAATTCTGCTAGAATCACATGATCACACCTTGATCACATGCTGTTGGGGTTAAGATCAACCAGGTAGACCGGCTAACTAACGTGACCATTTTGGACATCTACGGTACCATATTTCACATACCAAGGTTATTATCGTTAACTAGAACTAAATCTATTCACTTTAAAAAAAATTTTTTGAAATAAACCTGAAATCAAATATAAATATTAGAAAAAAACTGAAAGTAAATGAAAATGAGAAATGTTGCCTTGGCAAATAACTGAAATGAGTTGAAGTTGAATCACTAAAATTACTAACTGGAAATTATTAAAAACTAAAACTGAAGTAAAACTGAAATAAAAAAGTAACTATAGTAATATTTGCACAAAATGACAAAAAAGAAGACAAAAGCACACAACAAAAATACTAGACTAAACTAAACTTAAATTAGAAATGGAATCACTAACCGGAAATAAATAAAAACTAAATAGTGGGCTATACATAAATAGTAAAACAAAAACTAATAAAAGTGACAATATCGCATAACAGTTTGCAATTTTTTTTTTTACTAAAGTTAAAATAAAACTGAAAATATAAATATTTGATGAAGAACTTTAAACGAAAGATTAGAAATGTTGCTTTGGCAAAACATACTTAATGGAAATAAATAACTATAACTGAAATAAAAATAATAACCTAATAGTAATATTTCATAAAAATTACAAAAGCACATTGAACAATATGACAAAACATTTAACTAAAATTAAAACTAAATCCGAAAATATAAAAGCAAATTCAAAATATGAATAAAAACTAAAATAGTATATAAATAATTCTACATTTTTGTTCGATTTATGCTTTGAACAAGAAAAATGTTCCAGGTTAAATAAACAAATAAATATATAATTTAACCTGTAACATTCCTATTAAGAGGGATAGTTAATTCTGTAAAAAAAAGACTGACGGAGTCTGTGTCATGTTCTCGATTACAAAAAATGTCCCCCTATTTTTAGTAAAAACATGCATTTATGTTAACTCTTTCCCTGCCAGTGTTTTTGAAAAAAGTTGCCAGCCAACACCAGCATTTTTGATAATTTTCACAAAAATGTCATGGCCCCCAGAATATTTTGTTGTTTGAATATCTGAACATGATATATATCAAAAGAAAGAACAGACCCTCTGCTTTTATACAAACACCTATTTTATTCTAGCTTAATGCATTCTTTTTTTATCAACACTTGAATATGGTTAAGTTTAATTAAAAACAACATTTTGAGCAAAAAGCGGAGAAAATCACATTTTTGTCAAAGACTACATCCAGATTGGATTCAGAAATTCAAAAAAATGGATGGAGTAGATCGAGTCCATCAACACCCTCAAGCTTTACCGTCCTATACCTCGTCCTGGTATGATCTTTCATTCTGTAACGTTAGGCAGTTTTGATTTATATGCCGTTTAATGTTGGTGATCGCGTTGTTTTACATATGCATATTGCATAGGCTTACATATGCTATCACTTGATTCTGCTTCTTCCTTGCATGTGTTTTGATCTAGAGATTCAGAACTCTTTCAGAAGATGCCATAGCGCCCCCTACAGTATAACAGTGAAAATACGGGAAAAGCATTTCCGTCAATGGTGGGGAAGCGTTGTGTCATGAGTGACGGGAATTTCAGTCAATGGCGGGGAACGAGTTAATAAACTTTGGGAGTCTGGCACATTGGGAGTCTATTGGTCAAGAGGTAACATTGCTTTAACACTGTCCATCTCTCACAGGTGTATAATGGGGTTTGTGACCAAGGACCGTACTAAAGCTCTGCTGTATGACAAAGCTCCCGGGACGTTTCTGTTGCGCTTCAGTGAGAGCAACCGCGACGGAGCAATCACGTTCAGCTGGATCGAACATGACTCCAACGGTGAGACGCTCCTCCCTTCTGACATGCCGTGGAACACTAAACAATTAAATGAAAGCAAATCAAATAAAGGATTTTTCTTTGGTCTTGATATCAAAACGTCAACATTTAGATTTTGCTTAAACTTTGGCTTGAAATCAAATCCGTTTTAGTAAATGTATTGTTCATTACTGTGTTTGGCTTTGTGTTGGTTTAGAAGAGCCGCAGATTCGCTCTGTGGAGCCCTACACGAAGAGGGAACTCTCTGCCGTCTCTCTTCCCGACATTATTCGAAACTATCGCGTGATGGCCGCCGACAACGTCCCAGAAAACCCTCTGCGCTTCCTTCATCCCAATTTACCCAAAGACGACGCCTTCAAAAAATACTATTCCAAACCTACCGAGAGTAAGAAACGCAGTTGTGAACTATGTAAAAAAAATGTATTAAAAAAACGTATAAATGAAATTCGTACTCTTTCTTCGTCTTTTGTTTCTCCAGAGCAAGAACCAATGGATGTCGACAAGAAGTCAGACGAGGGATACATCAGCACCACTCTCATCTCCATCTCTGAAATGTGAGTCAGTGCTAAAGGGATAGTTCACCCAAAAATGAAAATTAGCCCATGATTTTCTCACCCTGAAGCCATCCTAGGTGTATATGACATTCAGACGAAAACAATCTGAGTTGTATAAAAAAAATGTCCTGGCTCTTCCACTCTTCGACTAAAATAACTAATTCCGACAGACGGCAGTACGCATCGATTTACGCCAAACTTGACACACAACGTAATGACGGCAATTGACGCCTCTCGCGGTTCACACAAACAGGGCTGGGCAACCGCGTTCGTCATTACGTTGTGCGTCAAGTTCAAGTGTTACTCTTTTGGCGTAAATCGATGCGTACGGCCGTCTGCTAGTTATTTTATTTTAGTCGATAAAGTTTTAAATATGGATATTTTTCTTACACGAACGCATCACTTCACTTCAGAAGGCCTTTATTAACCCCTCAGAGAGCTGTGTGGAGCACTTTAACCATGAATAGATGCGCTTTAATGTACTCCCAAAGTCAAACAGCCATTCACTTACATTATAAAGCTTGGAAGAGCCAGGACATTTTTTAATATTACTCAGATTGTCTGAAAGAAGAATGTCCTATACACCTAGGATGGCTTCAGGGTGAGTAAATCATGGGCTAATTTTCGTTTTTGGGTGAACTAGCCATTTGAAGCAATAAATCCAGCAAATGTCATTTCTGTACAGAAGCTTGTTTCCACCACCAAAAAAAAAATGAATGCGACTTTACTTTATATCTTACAATTCAGACTATTTCTCGCATTTTCAAATTTATAACTCACAATTCTGACTTTTTTCTCAGAACTGCATGTTTATATCTCGCAATTCAGACTTTATAACTCGCAATTCTGACATTTTACTTGCAATTGCAAATTTATATTTCACAAATCTGACTTTATAACTCGCAATTTCGAGTTTATATCTCGCAACTCAGACTTTTTTAACTCGCAATTCTGACGTTTTTCGTTGAAATTCTGATATTTTACTTGCAAATCGGACTTCATAATTTTAAATTCTGACTTTTTTCTTATTCGCAATTGTAAAGTTTACTGTATATCTAGTTTCCGTGTCCAGGGATCGGGTCGCCGAGGCCCCTGCCTTTGACTGCCGCCCAATCCTCTCTGCACCGGCCCCTTACGGCTCCTCCTGCAGGTGGTGAGCCCACGGGAAGGCGGTCCCACGTCGCTCCTTCGGGCTGAGCCCGGCCGGACCCCGTGGGGAGAGGCCCGGCCACCAGGCGCTCGCATACGAGCCCCAACCCCGGGCCTGGCTCCAGGGTGGGGCCCCGGCTGCGCCATACCGGGCGACGTCACGGTCCTTAGAACTGATTCTATCATAAGGGGTTTTTTGAACCGCTCTTAGTCTGACCCGTCACCTAGGACCTGTTTGCCTTGGGAGACCCTACCAGGGGCATATAGCCCCAGACAACATAGCTCCTAGGTTCATTCGGGTACTCAAACCCCTCCACCACGTTAAGGTGGCAGTTCAAGGGGGAGCCCCCCCGACCTCTAACGGCCCCCCCGACCTGAACCCGAGTGGTGTTCAGTTATTGGACTTCTGTGCTAGTTACAGTTTGTCCATAACGAACACCATGTTCAGGCATAAGGGTGTCCACCAGTGCACGTGGCACCAGGACACCCTAGGTCGTAGGTCGATGATCGACTTTGTGGTCGTTTCATCTGACCTGCGGCCGTATGTCTTGGACACTCGGGTGAAGAGAGGGGCGGAGCTGTCAACTGATCACCACCTGGTGGTGAGTTGGATCCGATGGCGGGGGAGGAGGCTGGACAGACTCGGCAGACCCAAGCGTACTGTAAGGGTATGCTGGGAACGTTTGGCCGAATCTCCTGTCAGAGAGATCTTCAACTCTCACCTCCGGCAGAGCTACGACCAGATCCCGAGGGAGGCTGGAGATATTGAGTCTGAGTGGACCATGTTCTCCACCTCCATTGTTGAAGCGGCCGCTCGGAGCTGTGGCCGTAAGGTCTCCGGTGCCTGTCGAGGCGGCAATCCCCGAACCCGGTGGTGGACACCGGAAGTAAAGGATGCCGTCAAGCTGAAGAAGGAGTCCTATCGGGCCTGGCTGGCTTGTGGGACTCCGGAGGCAGCTGACAGGTACCGGCAGGCCAAGCGGACTGCGGCCCGGGTGGTAGTGGAGGCAAAAACTCGGGCCTGGGAGGAGTTCGGTGAGGCCATGGAGAAGGACTATCGGCTGGCCACGAAGAGATTCTGGCAAACTGTCCGGCGCCTCAGGGGGGGGAAACAGTCCCCCACCAATGCTGTTTACAGTAGGGGTGGGCGGCTGTTGACCTCAACTGGGGATGTCGTCGGACGGTGGAAGGAATACTTCGAGGATCTCCTCAATCCCACCGTCACGTCTTCCATTGAGGAAGCAGAGGCTGAGGGCTCAGAGGTGGACTCGTCCATCACCCTTGCTGAGGTCACCGAGGTAGTCAAGAAACTCCTCGGTGGCAAGGCACCGGGGGTGGATGAGATCCGCCCTGAATACCTCAAGTCTCTGGATGTTGTGGGGCTGTCTTGGTTGACACGCCTCTGCAGCATCGCGTGGCAGTCGGGGACAGTGCCACTGGGATGGCAGACCGGGGTGGTGGTTCCCCTTTTTAAGAAGGGGGACCGGAGGGTGTGTTCCAACTACAGGGGGATCACACTTCTCAGCCTCCCTGGGAAAGTCTATGCCAGGGTACTGGAGAGGAGAATACGGCCGATAGTGGAACCTCGGATTCAGGAGGAACAGTGTGGTTTTCGTCCGGGCCGTGGAACACTGGACCAGCTCTATACTCTCTACAGGGTGCTGGAGGGTTCATGGGAGTTTGCCCAACCAGTCCACATGTGTTTTGTGGATTTGGAGAAGGCATTCGACTGTGTCCCCCGAGGCGGCCTGTGGAGGGTGCTCCGGGAGTATGGGGTCCGGGGTCCTTTGCTAAGGGCTGTCCGGTCCCTATATGACCGAAGCAGGAGCTTGGTTCGCATTGCCGGTAATAAGTCAGACTTCTTCCCAGTGCATGTTGGACTCCGGCAGGGCTGCCCTTTGTCGCCGGTTCTGTTCATAATTTTTATGGACAGAATTTCTAGGCGCAGCCAGGGGCCGGGGGGTGTCAGGTTTGGGGACCACGTGATTTCGTCTCTGCTCTTTGCGGATGATGTTGTCATGTTGGCCCCTTCACACCAGGACCTTCAGCATGCACTGGGAGGGTTTGCAGCCGAGTGTGAAGCGGCTGGGATGAAAATCAGCACCTCCAAATCCGAGGCCATGGTCCTCAGTCGGAAAAGGGTGGCTTGTCCACTTCAGGTTGGTGGAGAAATCCTTCCTCAAGTGGAGGAGTTTAAGTATCTTGGGGTTTTGTTCACGAGTGAGGGAAGGATGGAACGGGAGATTGACAGACGGATCGGTGCAGCTTCTGCAGCAATGCGGTCGATGTACCGGTCTGTTGTGGTGAAGAAGGAGCTGAGCCGCAAGGCAAAGCTCTCGATTTACCGGTCAATCTACGTTCCTACTCTCACCTATGGTCATGAGCTTTGGGTCATGACCGAAAGGACAAGATCCCGGATACAGGCGGCCGAAATGAGCTTTCTCCGCAGGGTGGCTGGGCGATCCCTTAGAGATAGGGTGAGAAGCTCGGTCACTCGGGAGGAGCTCAGAGTAGAGCCGCTGCTCCTCCACATCGAGAGGGGTCAGCTGAGGTGGCTTGGGCATCTGTTCAGGATGCCTCCTGGACGCCTCCCTGGGGAGGTGTTCCGGGCACGTCCCACTGGGCGGAGGCCCCGGGGAAGGCCTAGGTCACGCTGGAGAGACTATGTCTCCCGGCTGGCCTGGGAACGCCTCGGTGTCCCCCCAGAAGAGCTGGAGGAAGTGTCCGGGGAGAGGGAAGTCTGGGCATCTCTGCTTAGACTGCTGCCCCCGCGACCCGGCCCCGGATGAAGCGGAAGAAGATGGATGGATGGACTGTATATCTTGCAGTTCAGACTTTATCAAGATGCAATTCTAATATTATAACTCACAATTCAGAATTTTTATATCTCGCAATTCTCACAATTGCTAGTTTACTGTATACCTCTCAATTCAGACTTTATTTCTCGGAATCGAGTTTTTCTTGCAATTTCGAGTTTGTAATCCACAATTCTTATTTTTTACTCGCAATTGTGAGTTTATATCTCGCAATTCTGATTTTATATCTCAAATTCAGACTTTTTAATCAGAATTGTGAGATAAAAAGTCGCACTAGCCTTTTTCTACGTTTTATTCCATGGTGGAAACGAGCTTCCATATTTCTGAGCTACTAAACAGGATTGCAAAAATAATGACTTCTTTTTTAAATGTATTTTTGTGTGTGTTTAAATATGTTTGAATTTTAGGAAACCGCAAGAATATAATGACACGCTCATGCCAATGTCACCCGAGGTATTCGACCAGCTGAAGCTGGAGGTGGTATGTAAAATAATAATCTATATAATTACAAAATCTTTTAAACCAATAGTTCAATGTTAACTGCAGTTATTCTCTCCATTTCTCTTTATTCTAGAACCGATACGATATCCGACTGGAGGTAGAGTACTACTATTCCTTTTTATAATCTATAAAATGCGTATCATCGATTTGACTTAAATTTATAAATTGCACACTGCATAGAGTTAGATGCTGATATTGTTTTTTGTGTGTTTTATCGCAGCCGTCAGACTTCAGCCTTTCTTAAGTCACCTGAAAGATGACAGATGACTCAGGAAGAAGTAAAAATGTTTCCATCATTCTGTGTTTTTAACAGCGCAAATGAAATGGGAGCAATTCGTGTAGCCATTGGGTTTGGTATTCCTCTCTCTTTCATTCTAACATTGAGGAAACTTTTCAAAAAACACTGTATACCCTGTCAACTATCGCAAAAAGTGGAAAATGGAGCGAATTAAACCCCATAGTAATGCTACTGTTACCTCAGCACTTAATCTAAAAACTAAAGCAACTTTTAAGGCAGGGAAGTTGTGTACTAATAGCACTTCATTTAGTGTAGCACCAAGTAGTAAACGAGAAAGTAAATGCCGAGCAGTAAATGAGTGAACGAGAAAGCTAGACGGATGAATTTCACAAAAACTGTTTAATCTATATTTTCTATAAAGAAAATTAAACCTATTTTTAGGACTACTAAGATTTGTTTTAACAGTTAAGCACATTTTAATCCACAATTTTCTTTATAAGAATGCAAACAAATCATTTATTTAATTGCTTTGATGTGAAAAAACATTTACATCTCAGGGTTGTTTTTGTTCTGCCTTTGATTTATGCTGATTTTAATAAAAAAAAAATCTAAAGTTTTTACTGTAATACTGGAATTAGTGTATCACAGTAATAAATCCATTATAAGAATAAAGAAAACAACAAAAAAACAACAACGTGAATGGGTGGGGAAATGTGCTGAACTGTCATGAAAAATTCATAATGCAATAAATAATGCAACAAGAATGCAACAAATTGTCCTACAATAGGCTTCCGTTTCTTAAAAAATGTTCTTCTGTTAGATTTTGGGTTTAAAAAAACCCCACCTGGATGTGTTTTTGTAAGATTCACCCAGAAAGAACTAAGAAATGCAGGGATTCGGGTTTCCTAAACACGTTTTTTTGTATATGCTTGCAGGTGCTTTATTAGTATCATGTCCACTTTATGTACTTTATGTTGTTGTTTTTACTTTTTGCACTGCTGTGTTTAATTACAGCGCAATATTTGTCATTCTAATTTGTTTTGGGCTTCCATTTTGTTTGGAATGCCTTAATGTGCACCTGGAAACTGTTGGTACAGACCAACAATACGGAAATACACCCACATACATTGGCAAAAGCATACCTGGAAAGCATACTTTAAAAAAAAATATTGTGTACGGATGTCTGAAAATCAAAATATATCATCTTCCGGATAAAACCACTAGAAAAATTTAGTAAAAACCCCCATTTATAATCTGTGTTCAATGTCTTTATTTTTTTTTATCTAGTATTCTTTTGTGTGGAATATAGTTATCAGCTTCGACATTAAATTCGAACAAATCTAGAACATCTACAGCATTTTTTTTTATTAAATAATAAAGTAAAAGGAAATTTCACAACACAATGCAATACATTCATAGCAGTAAATAACAAATGCTGAAAAAAACATAAGAAATTACACAAAGCAACTAAAGTGCGACACATTGAAATACGATCAATGACCTACTTTTGTTTGTACTGGTCTTTTGGTATTGTCGCTTTTTTTTTTTATACAATAAATAACATTTCCCAGTTAAGCATGTACGCACACACACGCTACAAAACACATTTACAATACATCAATAATAGTGTCCCACTAGAAAATATTCACATATTGAGACTGACTGAGCTTTGGAGGTTCCAAGTATACGCACGCCTCTTCGTCGTCCGAAATGTACATTAAAACAATCAGTGTGCTTGTGCGCATACATGTGCTTATAGACATGTGACCTACTGTTTTCAAATAGATTCTCAAAGTTACACAACATGTTCAGACTGCATTTTGAAAATTGCAGTCAGTGTTAATACCATTGCAATTTTTGTTTATTTTCAACTTTCAACCTTGCTTGTCATTTCACCATGTACTAATAAAACTGGAAATATACAAATTTTGCTTGGTTCTTTTTTTCTATGATTGCTAAACAAAATCACATGACAACGACTTATTAAAAGTGTAAATTCCTTGCAGTTTGTCTGATTGCAGAGACAAAATCCATTTCCACATCCTGGAGTTTTGCAGAATTTTAAACATTGCAAGTCATTTGTAAAACCTTTCCAAATAATGATCCATTAGGCGACTGTCGTAATATTTACAGTACACCTAAGTATTGACATTTTTGTTGTTGTTGATGATAGTTTTAAAAAATACAGAAAATTCCCATATTACAATGAACAAACAGTTCCTCTAGTGCTTTAAAGTAATTTTGGTAACATTTTACAATAGGTTTTCATCTGTTTACATTACTTATGTATACAGGTATCCATTTTACAGCATTTATTAATCCTGGTTATTGTTAATTACTACATTTACTAAAACATGTTAAATTATACATTGATAGCATAAAATATGTTGAACAAATAAATACATTTTTATGATGCCTAATTTAATGTTAACAAATTGTAAAACGTACTTGGAAAGAGAAAAAAAACTTACCTTAAGTGTTACTGTAATTGCATTTGCAAAAATATTTGAAAAGACAAATAAATAGATATAATAATAAAATAAAATGAAAAAAAGTGCAATTATTTTTGACATTCAAAGAACAGTGTCATATTTGGAACATATTCACAATCAAAAAGGCATAAATCAACTACTACGGTTGATTTATAACCAAGTTAAGACTAAAGTAGAGGATAAAGAAAAAGTAAAAATATAAAAATAAATCAGAATGACATCACACCCAATGCTACCCTCTCCAGTCAAGCTGCCGTTTCTATTTGACATCATCTATGAAGATTCTCAAACTGTAAATGAATGTTCATATACACTTTTTATATATACTTGTTTTGAGTATATGAAATTATATTGTATGTTGTTTACATGGATATACATCTAAATAAGACCTTTATGACGCTACATTCCTACATTTACCGTACGAGTGTACGATAAAACAAAATTACCATGTTAACGGAGGTTACACACACTCACACACACACAACAAAACAGAGTAGAAGGGCCCAAACACTTTTTTCCCCCACATTTGTATGTTTTCTTCTTAAATAAATGCGTACCTCAGACACAGAGTCAATGGGAAAAATCTGAAGTGTTTTAACTCAACACATCATCTCTACAGCAGGCCGTCCAGGTTCTTCTCGGCGGTCTCTTTTTCGCTGTCGGCGGTGCTCTCCTTGGGGCTGTAGGTGTTGTGATAGTCCTTCAGGATTGTTACGACATCATGATGGCCAAAATGAATGGCCTCGTCCATGGGAGTGTTGCCCCACCTGTACAGAGATAAAACCCCAAGTTTGGTTACCGTCAAGTCATTTTGATTGAAACCCCCCCCCCCCCCCCAGCTAATATGGAAGTCGAATGGGCGAATCAAGCGGCAACCTCCCTGTCTCTCTCTTGAAACCAACACGGAAGTGAATTAAACTGTAATTCATCGACTGACCACTTGAGGCAGGCTGCAGAAGTGAGTCAAATCTGCATCTCCCCCATGTTAAAGGGATACTCCACTTTTTTGGAAATAGGCTCATTTTACAACTCCCCCAGAGTTAAACTGTTGAGTTTTACCGTTTTTGAATCCATTCAGCCGATCTCCGGTTCTGGCGGTACCACTTTTAGCATAGCTTAGCATACATCATTGAAGTGGACAAGACCATTAGCATTTCTCAAAAAACAAAATGACCAAAGAGTTTCTATATTTTTACTATTTAAAACTTGACTCTTCTGTAGTTACATCGTGCACTAAGACCGACGGAAAATGTAAAGTTGCGATTTTCTAGGCTGATATGGCTAGGACCTATACTCTCATTCCTGCGTAATAATCAAGAAACTTTACTGCCGTACCATGAGTGCAGCAGGCGTAATGATATGACGCAGCGCCTGAAAATAGTCCCCAGCTCCGTAACTTCCAACGTGAGCGGGACTAAGTGTCTGCACCTGCTGCACTCATGGTACGGCAGTAAAGTTTCTTGATTATTACGCAGGAATGAGAGTATAATTCTTAGCCATATCAGCCTAGAAAATCGCAACGTTACATTTTCCGTCGGTCTTAGTGCACGATGTAACTATAGAATACTCAAGTTTTAAATAGGAAAAATATCGAAATATTAATAAAATATAAAATATCTCTTTGGTCATTTTTTTTTTGAGAAATGCTAATGGTCTTGTCCACTTCAATGATGTATGCTAAGCTATGCTAAAAGTGGTACCGCCAGAACCGGAGATCGGCTGAATGGATTCAAAAACGGTAAAACTCAACAGTTTAAAGCCTTTTTCCAAAAAAGTGGAGTAACCCTTTTAAAATGCCTTTAAAAACGTTACAGCAGAAAAAATACATGTTTACAGCCTGGAGCAAAAAGTGGGTTTGGTCTTTATAGCTTATTTTGCCCTTCATGACAACTGTGAGGGGGGTGAATTTTTTTACAACTCATCCGTTTAAATTATATTAAGCCTGCATAATTAAGGGTGTGGCCACTTGAGTGACAGGTGGATTGCGGCCGTTTGTCAGCTGTCTGTTAACGTCACTCTCAGCTAATTCCAGCAGCTGCTGTATCTCTGCCGTGTTTGTGCTTTTTTCGGGATTATTTCATACAATTTAATACACGCATTATACCTTCGCCCACGCCGTTGGATTCCGCCGTTGTCGAGTATGGAGAGAACAACCAGCGCTGTATTTCCAGTTGTTTTCCTCGCATGCACTAACATTAATGGATGTCTGACAATTTCCTTGCTAAAAACGTCTATAGATATAGAGACCACACTTGTTATGCGGTACTGTTGCTCTCACGGAACAGATATGCTTATTTAACTTTTTAGTGTTAAATAAAAAGTACCGTCAGATGAAATCCTGCAGGTGTCAGTGCTTTCTCTCCATCCATGCAGTAACGTTAAGTTAGATGCACACCCTTGAATGAGCGCGGATTTCTAGTTGCATTTACTTGAACTTCTGAGGTAATATCTTTGGTTTAACCCATTTGAGAAATTGAGAGGCGGCCAAAATCAGATTTTAAAATGGACTGAATAAAGCTCTTTACGAACTTGACGTAACTTGTCACACGCACAAGCTCAGAGCAATATTGTAAGTTACTGCATGATAATACATTTTTATAGCAGAATAATAATACATCACGATACACAGTCTCACTTTTAGTTACGTCTTTTAACTATTATAATATTTCGAAGGGCAAAAACATGAACTTTAACTATTGGCTTTAATTCTTCAATCAGCTGTCACTTTAACGCGAGGCCAGTAGCTCCACCCACGTCCTGCCTTTTTGCCCATTTTCTGTTATCCGGTAGTGACGAAAGGTGACGCGCTGCCAAGATGACGACGGCCGGCCCCGCCCACTTTAGGCTTCAAAAAACGCTTTTCAGAAACCTACGGGTGACGTCACGGACACTACGTCCATATTTTTTTACAGTCTATGGGGCGAATGTACAGCCCACACATTAAAAATAAACAGTTCATGACATTAAATTAAACTTCATAGATCAACAAATAAAACATTTTACTCGATTTATGTCATTTAAAAAACAAGATTTCGCTTTTAAACTCTCCAGTGCCCTTGCTCTGTAAATTTCCATTGTAAATGGCTTATTGTAAACATTGAAATAAAGCAGTATGAAATTTGGTAACACTCAGTAACAATCTATATTTATTAATAAACATTAATACGATTTTGAATAAGAAGTGTCCAAAATATTTTACTTGCCACCAGAAAGTGTTCCATCTGTAATTTCTATAAATATTAGTATTATTGCTAATAAATTAATGGTAAGTTTAAGCACAAGAAATTTACACAAATGCATTGAAATACAGTGGTATGAAAATTTGGTAAGTTCAATTCATTAACATTGTTAGTTTATGATCTACCTAATCTATATTTATTAACATTAACCTAATCAATCAAATCTGTGCAAATGGTTAATTATTAGTTTATAACTAATGTTAATAACTTAAAAACAAAAGTAACATCCAAAATATTTTTTTTACCAGCACCCACACAATCTTTTTTTGTTTTACTGAAGATAGTGTTCCAGTGATTTCTATAAATAATATTATTGCTAGTAAATTGACACATAAATGCATTGAAATAAAGTGGTATGAAATACAACCTTGTAGAGCAAACTTGAGAGCATACTATAAAATTGCATTTGTTTTGCAACTTTTGACTTTTGTGACATACCTTTCACATTTTGGTGGTTAAAGTGATTACGTTAAAGGTCTACGCTAGTAGTTTTTGAGATTCGTACCTGTCCTTGGGCACCGGGTTCACCTTACAGGCTTCTAGAAGAAAACGCACAACCTCAGCGTGACCTGAAAGCCACAGATTATACATTAGCATGATTTCCACACAGCGCGGAGAGAAAATAAGGTCAGTCACAGGAAACAAACAGCAAAAACAAGATATCGATACATTCAATAGATGAGTTGACTCTACCTTCAGCGGCTGCTACATGAAGAGCCGTCCTCGAGTCGTAATCTCTCTGCTCCATATCCATCGACGAGAGAGCAAACCTACGCAAACCCCCCACCCCAAAAACATTAAAGGGTTAGTTCACCCAAAAATGAAAATTAAGTCATTAATTACTCACCCCCATGCTGTACCAACCCCGTAAGACCTTCGTTCATCTTCGGAACACAAATGAAGATATTTATGATTAAATCTGAGAGGTTCATGACTGCTACATAGGCTCCCTAAGGGAATGACACTTGACGGCCCAGAAAGTCATTAAAGAAAATGTTTAAATATTCCATGTCGCAACAGTGGCTCAACTATAAGTTTATCAAGCGACGAGAATACTTTTGTGCGAAAAAACAAACAAAAATAACGACTTTATTCGACTATTCCTTTTCTTCCTTGTAGGCCTAAAACGAGACTTCAAGAGATTTCCACGACGCATGCGCGAGAATTGCGATCTCCTTCAACTACTTCAGTTAAGTTCGTGGAAATCTTGCGCGTCGTGGAAATCTCTTGAAGTCTCGTTTCAGGCCTACAAGGAAGAAAAGGAATAGTCGAATAAAGTCGTTATTTTTGTTTTATTTCCGCACAAAAAGTATTCTCGTCGCTTGATAAACTTATAGTTGAGCCACTGTTGTGACATGGAATATTTAAACATTTTCTTTAATGACTTTCTGGGCCGTCCGGTGTCATTCCCTTAGGGAGCCTATGTAGCAGTCATGAACCTCTTAGATTTAATCATAAATATCTTCATTTGTGTTCCGAAGATGAACGAAGGCCTTACGGGGTTGGTACAGCATGGGGGTGAGTAATTAATGACTTAATTTTCATTTTTGGGTGAACTAACCCTTTAAGTAGGCATAAAATCAAAATAATTGAGATAAACTCCGAACAATCTGCACAGTAAATGCAAAAAAAAAAAAACGATGGCGGTGCGGTTACGTTACCTCCTCAGAGCGGACACATCCCCTGTATAGGCCGCGAACAGCAGGTTGATAACGGACTTGACCTGAAAGAAAACAGACGAGTCGTTTTTGATAAATTAACGACATCAGGACGACATCAACGCGACAAATCGCCAAAATACCCCATACATGACTTGACCTGGAAGGGTCGAATTTACAAAAACAAAACGACAGTTTAACGAAACTATTATTGTATCGTTTTCAAAAAAGCAATAAAGAAAAACTACACACTAAGTAAAACAAAATTTGTTTTGATTTATTAAAACAGCAAACCACAATGACAAAATAAATAAAAATAAGTCTAGCTTGTTTAAAGAAGATAATCTTATTGGCACAAACAAATGGTTTTTAAATAGTTGTGCATATCAGTTCACATTCATATCGCAGAACCATTCCATAATGTCAATGTTAATACTTTGAATAAAAAAAACTGAAACAAATCATGTGACAGACATAAAAATCCCTTCCAACGGTTCAATAACAGAGCAAATGAAATGCCAGTCTCTTGAAATTCAGCAAATACATTCTTACAAATAAAATATTAAAACAAAACATCAAGTTCAAGTAGTCAGCTTTAAATAGTAGACAGTTTGTTCAATGGAAATTAACTTTTAATTCAGTAAGCACATTCCTGGATTTTAAGAGGCACAGTTTCTGAAATGATTCCCTAAACTGACAAAGTAATGACAAACTTTTCTGGTATCAATAAACCGTTACAGTAAATATTTAATTCAAATGAGAACTGGGTTACAGATGATTTGAATACAGGATGACATCAAGATAAACTTGCATTGTGAAGCCGCTAGTCACGCAATCTTTCCAGCCTGATCACGCTCTAGTTAGCGTTGATCACTTGTTTGGTTTTGAAACACAGTTTGGTTTGTACTTCTACAATGCTTTCCATTTATAAGTTACAAATAACACGATTTTTTGTATGTGTGTGCAAACAAACAAAATTAAACATTGTGGCTGCTGGATTGAACCCAGAGAACAGGAGGATTAAAGTAACACTTTAACAGTCTCAGATTTTACCAACACGTTCACCAAACTTTTAGACATCACATAAAAAAACGGGTGAATGAAAAAGAATAATGTAATAAATGTACAGATAAAAAAAAAAAAAAATATATATATATATATATATTTTTTTTTGTAATTTTTTGTCTCTAGCAGCAACAAACAGAATTGCACAACTGCTTGCTATCAAACCGGTTTCCTGAACACTCAAGAAGTCCAACCAAAACTCAATTCTGCCGTTTCGGGCAGGTTCAGGAAGTCAATGTACAAATGGTTTACTTCTAAATTAAGATCTCTCTTCACATTAAACTAGGATAGGAGAAAGTATTTTAGCTAGCAGTGGGGGAAAACAGTAAATATATGAATCAAGATACAATCAACAAATGCATCACAATATTATTGTATTGTTACCCAGATGCTGATATTGTATAGTTTGGTCCTTGCCGATACTCCAAAATGTCACAAAATAATTGCACATTGGGTTTAAGGTATTTAGCATGTTCAATAGTGTGCATTTCAAGCAAAAACCAGCAAATCCTCTGCAAAACTAAAAACAAAACAAAAAACAAAATCAAACAGAACAAAACAAAAATGAATCAAACAACACAAACAAAAATAAATAAAATAAAAATAAAAACAAGACAAACAACCTCTCTAATCCCAAAGATTTATAACCTCAAGAAAATGAATGGATGACAAAACGAGGAAGAGTGGTCACTGTTGTCTCTTCTAGTTTCTTTCCGCCACGCTCTCCATCCTATAGACTACAGAGGTGGAAGTGTCCTCGTCCGTGTCGGAAGGACAGACTTTTTTCCACACTTTGTCAGTGAGCGCTAGTTCCTTCTGAAGGCTCGTATAGTCCAGTGGTTCGAGATTCTGCTGCTGCTGCGGTTCAACCAATAGATGAATTGGTTATCATGCATAGATTATCAGATTAGATTATTTCATCATGAAATTTCCTGGTTGGATTAGTATGAATGGGAGAGAAAGAAGAAAACACGGAAACGGTGGAAACTTAAGCAAGCCAGTCGATCAGAACGGCACTGAGGTGTTATTTTCTAGTATAGAAATGTATAATTATCATATTATATTATATATTAGCAGGTGTATGCAATTCATGCAGTCAAATATTTAGCTTCCTCAATCAAGTCACATGGATGTTAGTGGTGGTTGAAAGCAGAGAGTACGCTGGTCCTCCAGAAGAGGGCAGACATTAAAGAGGAAAAGAAATACGCAATTGCCAAGAGAAGTGAAATGTCTGATAAGGTTAAGATTGCAGGACAGTTTGTCAGCAGCACACATACATGTTTGTAATGTATGTATATAACAATCACACACTCACACTATGTCAGGATCATTTGCATTAGTTCCATCTAGAGGTGGGATATACAGTGGATATATATATATATATATATATATATATATATATATATATATATATATATATATATATATATATATATATATATATATATATATATATATATATATATATATATTATACACACACACACACACACACACACACACACTATATATTTAAGTTAATCCAGATAATACTTAATTACATCAAATTAATTTACTCAATCTGATGATTGGTAGCAGCAAAGCAAGCACTAGTAGGAATGCTTAATACATATTAAGGTTCACATAGTTATTTTTATTTAATAAGCTCTTTCTCATTGTTGGTATGAATTTAATTCAATATTTGTTTAGTACAACAATATTCAACTAATAATGCCAGGTTATTGCCCACCCCTAGTTGCATGTTATATGTGGTTGAAAGGTTGAATCTGTCACTCACCCGTTGTTCTCCGCCCTCTCTGCGTGGATCCAGTTTCTTGGCAAAGTGGCGTAAATTATCATAATTGTGGAAATTGAAGAGCTGGACCAGATCCTACCAAAGGAAAGAACGAAAGATTTAAATGCAGTGAAAGAGCAGGAAATCGATCAATTCTTCTCAGTTAGCTGAGATTATGTAGATTTAGTACCGTGCAAAACTGGATTCCTCGCACACTGTTGCCCAATTTGTCAAGAGGAGGAGACCAACACATGATGCCCATCACGTTGGGCACTACCAGCAGGATGCCTCCGGCAACACCTGATTTAGCCGGGAGACCAACCTACAGCACAACACACAACTATAATTTGACGTAGATTGTGAATGCCTTTGTTTTTCGTTGAAACTACAACCGTTAGACATTTCCCAGGTGTGTTTACGTGCGAAACTCACATGGAAAGCGAACTGTCCGGAGAAGTCGTACATGCCGCAAGAGTGCATGAGACTCAGAGTGTCTCGTACGGCCTCGGGGTTCAGCACACGCTCGCCCGTGATTGGACAGAAGCCGCCATTCGCCAGGGTAGCTGCCATAACACTGGCACTTTCGCAGGTTACCTCAATGGAGCACAGCTAATTAAACAAAACAAAAACATGTTTAATTATAGGTTTTCTGATATTTAAATCTTAAAGGGGTCATATTATGCTTTTTTACATTTTCAACTTTTTTTAGTGTGGAGACTCCAAAGGGAGTTTTTCTCTATATCAGCAATTAGTTTCTGAACTGTGAGTGAAAATGGTTGTTTAACTTATACTAACCTGGAAGTAAAGGTCCAGGATGGAAATCATGTCTGTACCCTCCGGGAAACACTGCAAGTATGGAAAACAAAAATAAAAATTGATGTTTTTAGACGATTTTCAATGGTCTCTAAATACTGTAAAATGTTTAAACACGTACCTTCTTCTCCTTCAAGTAGTAACCAATGGCAAAATTTCTGTCACCTGACAATCGCTCTGACTGAAACCTGCCAAGAAAAAGAAAGAATGTTTAGGAATTGTGTTTTAAGTAGGAAAGTCCAAAGAAAAGGTAGTAAGTTTATACTAAAATAATAACTTTCTTTACATTTGATATCAATGTTGTGTTAAAAAGTGTTTGTGTCACTACTGTATGTCAATAATTGATTGCAGTGTGATATTAACGGTCCGTGTAACGCTTCACAATTCAATTTTCAGACCATACAATGCAAATGCAAAAATGTAAAATTGAAACCAGACGTTCATTTTTCTTGTTTTTCCAGTTACATTATCAATGGATAGTTGCCTTTTTCTCCCTTTTTTTTTCAATTTTCCTTGTGCTAAATTGTGACAGATACAAGCGAAACGTATCCAAGTTGGTCTTGGTCTTTTAAAAGTAACTCATAAACTATATAACTTATTCTCAGAAATATACCTCAACTTCAGTCAATAAAAGAGGGAACTATAGCAGAAGTATCTTCTTATGTGTTTAAATGAAGTGTAATTGTGTCGGTACCATTAGTACGGGGGTGTGGCCGTGGACTAACATTAGCTACTATCATTTCATTGATGCAACTGCTTTATTTACACTGCATGCACGTTGAGGAGAAGTTTAAAAGACGGAACACAGGACGACATTTTTCAGCCGAGGTGACAGTTTTTATTGATTATAACAGCACTGTTAACCCTTGCTGTAAAAAAGGGCCAAATTATGACAATATCATACCATTTTCCATTAAAACAGTGTTGCCAGTATTTTACTGTAAAAAAAAAATCTGGTAAGGTCTAACAGTGTGTGCTAAATGTAGAATTCAGGTCTGGCCATTGGGAGTAGCGGTAGAAACGGTGGCCTGGCTACTTATTTCGCCCGCTGGGTTGTATCTAGGCTAGCTTACTTATACATCTGATCACCACAAAGAGTTTTTTTGTTACACTATTTTACTTTAAAATAATGCTTTTACTTTCAACCTTTTTTGGGCATAGTTTACTGTTGGAAGTATTATTTCACATGACTTTTATAATAAATAATTTTACTTTATTGACATTGTCATTTCCGGATACTTGATTATGGTTTTCAGTATTTCTATTCATTAAAAATAAACAAGTTCTGATTTGCAAATGGGCTTACTGCACTAATAATTATTATGTTGTTTTTTTTTAACTTTGAGTGGCTAATTTTTTTTTCTTGTATAGACTGTCTTAGTGTTTTTGTACGATTTAATAGCTTTGCTACGATAGCTGGTGTTGCTATTGCAGCTTTCCGTGCATATACAGGTGGGGGATTTATTATGTAAAAAATAATGATAATCGAGTTACATTTTTAAAAGGGATTTAAAGGAATAAGAATGGTAAAAGGTAGGTCTGATTGTAGTTAAGTAATCTATTTAAACTATTTGCAAATAATTTAAGCAACACTGTTTTAATGGAAAATGGTATGATATTGTCATAATTTGGCCTTTTTTTACAGCAAGGGTTAACAGTGCAGTTATTATCAATAAAAACTGTCACCTCGGGTGAAAAATGTCGTCCTGTTCCGTCTTTTAAACTTCTCCTCAACGTGCATGCAGTGTAAATAAAGCAGTTGCATCAATGAAGTGATAGTAGCTAAAGTTAGTCCACGGCCACACCCCCGTACTAATGGTACCGCCCACGGCGCAAATTACAAGACGGAAATTAGAAAAACAGAAAATCAGTTCGATTTCATTTATTCAAATGTTTGTTTCTGAAGTCACAATTTAGCACAAGTAAAATTGAAAAAAGGGAGAAAAAGGCAACTATCCATTGATAATGTAACTGGAAAAACAAGAAAGATGAACGTCTGGTTTCAATGTTTTTGTTTTTGCATTTGCATTGTATGGTCTGAAAATTGAATTGTGAAGCGTTACACGGACCATTAGCATTTGCTTAGTTCTGAATTTTAAATTTCTGAATGTTAAATTGAATTTATGCTGCCGTTTAGATATTTAAAAATCTATTCTTCTATTGTTTGCAGTTGGATTCACTTGTTTATTTTATTACTGACTGTCTACTTGATAATTTAACTGTTTATTTAACTGAGAAAGTACTTTAAGTAGTATCAACATTTGTGTTGAGCATAGTGAAATTTCATTGTTATTAGTATCTGGAACACTTACGTAGCATTGCTGAAACCAACATACTCATTTCCGGCCAACTTCTTCATAAAGTTCATCACCTACATCAAAACAACGCATTAAACACAGCAGCTCTCATCATGATTAACAATAAAAATCAACAAAAAATAAATAAATAATTATATTGTATTATACTTACATAATCAAACTTCTCAGCGTTGCCTCCACCTTGCTGTAAATTTAAAATAAACCGATGAATGTGTTGTATAATTGAAGTATTTTGTATAGTTACAAACTTTTGAAAGCATAAGCATTCACTTAAAGGAAACATTATTAAACTACCACATTATTTAGACATACACATTGACACAGATATTCTATAAATTAGATTGACAATTGTAGTAAATTAATTTTTCTACAGCATTTCAAATGAAAGATGGGAAAAATTATGAGGATTTTGGCTCACTAGATTCGAGTAACATCACTCAAAGAAATGAAGGAAAACTGTTCAAGTAAGTATTATTATTGTTGTGGAATCACAAATGTAAGTTGTTAAAGGGGGTTTGGAAAAATCTGACAAAACTAAAAGATTAAAAGAACAATTTCAACACTAAATTGTTAAGTAATATTTGTTGTCTGTAAGTTTGTTTTATTAGAGTTCTAAACAAACTGTCGTGAGACATTGTACGTCTCATGCAATGCATTCATTTGAGGCTCTAATGTAAGTTAACTATTTTTTTTCCACATTGAAGAAATGTTTATTTACAAAGAAAAAGTACTGTATTAAACACTTGAATTTGTAAGTTGGGAAGTAACTAAAAAAAAAAAAAAAAAAAAAAAAAGCTTGATTCCATTTCCCACAGTAATTAAACAGAATCACATATGATTTTCATTCAAAGCAATGAATTTGTCAGACTTGTGCTAATGTAGCTGAGCATTAGCTTAGTTTGAAATTTGTTCAATGAGGAAAAACAAATAAATGAAAGGGAAATTACCAACGTCATTGACCTGTTGGAGGGTCAATATTTCCCACAGTTCCTAATGCTGTAAAATACGCAACAACAATAAAACCACAAAAAAGCCTTCACACAGATATCACACATTACCACCCCGACAGGCCTGAGAAAGATGCGCATCATGCAGTGTATTTACCTTAAACACCACAAATCTTCATCACAAATTTGTAAATTACAAAAAAAGTTATGTTGTTATAAATATCTGCTTAAACATTTTAGTTGGTAGCATTTTTTATCATTGTTTTAACTTATGTACATACAGTTGTAATCAAAATTATTCTAACTTGCAGTCAAAAGTGACACTCAACAACCCTAGCCAGTACAGATATTTCATGTGTTCTAGCTCAAGCACACCTGGTGCAACTATTGAAGCCCTTGATCTAGGGATGTCGACGATTAATCGACGATCGATTAATTGTCGATAATACATTTAATCGATAAAACTTATCGATCATCGATTAAGCAGGATCATGCGTGTGCGTGCTGCTCAACCGCGAAACATGTAAGCGAGCGCGCCGGTCTGGTGAAGTGTTGAGTCCCACTGAATGACACACACCGGAGTTGTTTGGGACTATTTTACACCCTCATCATGACTATAAGTTTGCGTGTGCATTCACAGCCTTTTGTTTTGTGCAAATGTAAGTTGTAATAGTTTAGTTTGTATACGCCTATCTATATCTGATTTATCTCATATTGGATGCATTTGGTTAAGAATTGACGTGATCTTTAGCGCGCTCAGCTCAAACGACAATGCACGACTAATAATGACTATTGGGACTGTCATATTACACAAGATTATAAAGAGAACAATATTGTAATAAAACATTGTGAATTGTTTGGGTTTAGATGCCATGTCGCGTTGTTCCAGGAAGACCGCGTCCACCACAACATGAGTCATTCTGAATGGCACGTAACTTAATTTAAGTTCACTTGTGCATTCACGTCATATAATTTTGTAATATTATGTTTATTTTGTATATATCTGATTAATATCAAATAGGATGCGTTTCTTTGAGTTATATAAACGCTAACAAAGTGCTCAACGGTTATTCATTCAGCGCGCGCCGCTCAAGCAGAATGCACGACTAATAATAACGATGGTTAATTTGGGACCTTCATATTACATAACATGAGAACACTATTTTATTAAATGGGTGTTAATTCATTGGGTTTAGTTGCCGTTTTCAGTGCGTTGTTCCAGTGCACGTCCTCAACAGTCACACATTCTGACAAGCATGCATCTGAGGCGGCGTTGGTGACACATTGTATTTGTCGTTATATTTATATATTAAATAATTAATTTAATTGATCAATCACATCAAAACATTTTACAATCCTACTAACCCTTTATTTAGATTAAAAAACATTCTTATTAATTTGGTGAGGAACATAGCTTTTTAAGCAGCATTTGCAGACCCTGTAATGCTGTTTGCCATTAATGCTAACGATTAATAGATTAATTGATCGTTAATTTAAACGACGATCGATCATGGGAATTTGTGAAAATTGACATCCCTACCTTGATCAGTTGCATCAGGTGTGCTTGAGACAACACCTGTTTTGCAGATTTGTGCTGTTGTGAGGCACTCTATTCAGGGGGTTGAATAATTTTGAGACTACAGAAGTCAATAAAAGTGGCATTTTCATTTGAATTTGGGGAAACCACCTGAAACATTTGTGTTTAGCCATTTCAATTACTTCTGTTTGATTTGTTCATTGCAAACAGCTGAAAGTCTGTACATTTTGCCAATAAACCTGATTTGCAATGGGGGTTGAATAGTTTTGATTACAACTAGTGTTTGAAACACTTTTTTTGGACTATTTAAATTCCTGACTATTATTCTCTTCCATCTGTGTGCTATTTTCCCCCTATCTTTCCCCATCCCATTTCCGTTTCCCTCTCTTCAATATAATCCTTTCAGCATGATTATTCATAACCTTAATCTGATGAGAGAGGGAAAGTAATCAGATTAAATCCATTCGTTCCCCTGATTGGTTCTCACGTCAAACATCCACAATCAAGCTAAATATTTGGCAAGGCAAATTTAGGCTATCAATTTAAGAAAAATAAAAAGGGAATTCTGCTGAACTTAACACATTGTGCAGGAACTACAGCTAATGGCAGTTTTGGGCCCCCATTTTTATCAAAACAGAACAAGGATGTGGAGAAAGAATGACATTTACCTTGAGAAGGGAAGTGCAAACTATAGCGCCAGCGTTTACCATGGGATTGTGAGGTTTATCTGGAAAAATAGATGAATGAATCAATAAATAAAGCCTATTTTTACTACAATTCTCTATTATTCTTATTTCTATAATTTCTATTTTTAGTTTTATAAGTATATAATTGTTTTATTTTAATTATTTATAAATGTAATACATTACAACAAATAATAAAGTATGAACAAATACTTTAAATATTAATATTATCGTTTTTTTTTTACAGTAATGAGAATTTTTTGCTTTATGGTAATAAGAATTATAGGGAACAATGTGCTTAATTGTCTTGAAAATAATGCGATAACACACACATTTTTTTTTTATCTAAGTGTTTAATTTCTTTCTTTTGATTTTGGAATTAAATAGAACAAGACCATTCATTTAGTTCTATCTATTTCCTCATGCAAAATAAGTTTCAGAAACATCTATCATAGAAATCCTTACCATCTTCGTCAAGGAAGAGCTTGTTGAAACGAAGGCCGCTGGGTTCCTTCCCTATAAAGCGGTGCACGTATTCGGTGCCGTGATCGTGAACCGCAATTGCGTATTTTAACGGTTTAACACACGACTGCAGACAAAATGGAACTTTCGTGTCACCCGCAGTGTATCTGTAACATACAACAAGTCCGGTTTGGAATTATGACAGGCCATAAATGTTTGATCAATCAAATTTTTTATCGAAATGTTTATCTACACCAGAAAACATTAACACAAATACAGCAAAATCGAAACAATGTGTCTATTTTACTAAAGACAGAAAGCTCACCGTTGGCCATCTACAGTGCAGAGGGAAACGGCCCACAGATTAGGACTGAATTTCGCTAGCTGAGGAATGTAATCTGCCACCTACACAAAAAAAGTGGCAAAACAGAATGTAAAAATGTTTGTAAACAAATAGCATCAGAAATTCACACTGTGTGTTATCTTCTAAGCGTACCTGGCCACCCGACATTGATTTAGCACCCTCGTAAATTTGATCGATGTGAGAGGTGAACGACTGAAAGTCGGGAATGACAAACTTTTTTCGGAAAGCCTGTGTTAGCAACACAATGTTGCTTTGCACACACCTGTAGGAAGAGAAAAGTGAAGATCGTGATTTATCTTTATCATTAGTACGTTCATGCAAATCAGTGTTATTATCATTAACTAGGCCTAAAGCTAAAACTATGAAAAACGTTTCTGTTAATTGAAATAAAGCTGAAAAAAATATATATTAGTTGATTTTTCAACTAATATTTTTTAAACTTAAACCTAAAATAATTCATTAATAATTAAATAATTAACTTAAATAATTAATTGGAAATGAATAAATTAATACTAAAATGACTATAGTTTTAGTTAATACTAAAGTTTTTGTGGAAAACTTAAAACAGAAGTTATTTAGTATTTTGTTCTGCAAACATTGAAATATTTGAAACTACTTCATAATTTCTATTTCTAATTATTATTTAATAGAAATAGAAATTTGTAATATAAATATTTTAGAATATATTCTAGCATTCCCATGGAATATAAAAGGCCCGAACTTGTAATATAAATAGCTGTATGATGTTATGTTCAAATCTTAGGCCTTTTTTTTTTTTAGCTATACTGAATAATTCATATACTGCAGGACTATCAAAAGGACCTTTAAAAAATAAAGGAAAAAAAAAAAGGAAAATTGCTGATCTATGAAAACTGAATCTAACAGTGACAGTAGCAACAGGACTTCAACAGACTGAAGACATACTCAGAATTCATGCGAGAACTGGGATAAACACACTACAGCACTACAATATATTCTTATTTTCTCAACTAAAACTGTTAGTTTTAACCTTTAAACAAAAACGGGTTTCGAATAATTACTTTTTGAAGAGATGTCGATCCAGAGCACCATCTGTAGTGGTCTTGAGGGTGACCTTTAACATCTCCATACACTCCCTAAGACGAGGGTCTCCAGTACGCAGACCTGTGGCCTTCAGTGCCTGAAAACCACAACATTCACCCTAAATTTACAACAAATCTTGAGTTTCATTTGACCCGCAGTTTTATTGCAGAACAAATCGAAGGATTCGTCATTCTAGACACAACTATTTGGAAACCAAGTTATGTGCTAAAAGAGATATGGTAGCAATAGCTGTGCTCTGCTTGGCCAGCAGGTGTGTTTTTACCGTGGTAAATTTGTGAGCTGGAATTTTCTCCTGGCCCTCTGCAATGGTGTAAAACAGCAGATCTTCCAGGCTGGGCAAAATGCCTGCCTTCCTTCTCCTGTGACGTGAACAGATACACAAAGAATCCAGTAAGAAGACAGACAACAAAAATATAATAAATATATTCAACAAAAAGGGTTTATCAGCAGCAGGAGAGGTCGTACTGAGATTTCATGTTTTTAGTTTCAGAATTACTCTCAAAATGACAGGAAGTAGGTATTTTGAATCAAATAAAACCAATTGCATTAGTCAAATACCCAAATCTTTGTAATTTGTAAAAAGGGCCAGGCCCAAAATATACTTGCTAACAAGTCTCATTCTCAGAGTCTGCCACTAGGGGCACTGTAGCAGGTTTTAGCATAAACGGTCTTCTTCTATGGCAATTTTTTAAACTGTCGAGGCAGTCAACAGTTTTAGGAGAATCTTGCTACGCAAGTTATTTAGAACTAGTTACATTTATTAATAGTTAGCTGTAACAAATATGTATTTGCGTAAAGCATTTCTTTATGAAGGATTTTTTTTTACCACTGACTGACATTTTGAGGTCATCTGAAAAAGGTTAGTCTGTTAGAAAAGGTAGTTGTGTGTAACATAATATGGGTTTGCAGAGGTTTACTATGTTAAGCAGAAGCTTAGTAAAGCATTTGGGAATAAAACTTCCAAGGACCTCCTACAGTAGATTCAGAAGTTTCAACAATGGATTGTATTCTGGGAAAGCTACAGGATCCCATATAAGGCCTTGAAAAAGAAGCACTTTGGTTTTTAAACCGACAACAAACCATCCCGAAATGAACTTAAGACACTAACTTCAGTACCGGTAAGTTGGTGGAAAAAATATTGTTCTTAAACCCAGTTGAAAAATTGTTTGTAGGTTGAAACAATAGTGACCAATAGCGACTCAAGGCCTTTGTGATGTCATTTCGGGATGATACATGTGGTTCTAGAACACTGAACGGGAATGGGAAAAGCAAGCATAACATTTTGCAGGAGTGAGAAACAATTGGAAGAGAAAAATAAATGACATCAAATAAAATGAACTTTAAAATGATACTTACACAAAAAAATGCCAAGTTCGCAGACCAACCAAAAGAGAGAGATATAAAACAGAAATGAACGACACATTCAGATAAAACACTGACTTAATAAATAAATATACACCCACTAAAATATATATAATGTATAAAAAAATAAAAAAATGATGTATACATAAAACATTTTCCATAATGTTTACTCAAAGTATTGATAAATATTTAAAAAAATATCCAATGTTGAGGTGGTAAATAGATTTTTAAAACTGACACAGGACACAAAACAGACAAATATTGGTTGATTGATCGGCCTTGTCAATATTGGCCTTTAGTACAGCCTATAGTCAAAACAATATCAGATGCAATTACTGTGTGCCAAACACAACCCGTGCTCTGATGCGACATTAAACTAGGACACGTAACCTGACGAGAGCAGCCGCTCCTCCCGTCCCGTACACTGATGCTGAGTTAAGCCTTCACTTCCTAGCAAGTTCTCAGTTCTGATCCTCGCTAATGCACGGGCACTGTGCCAAACGGACTCTCTGGCGTCGCTATTTTTACACACAACAACCGCACCGGAAATAATCCACTTGATGACACAGCTCAATAAAACATTGTTTGTTTGTTTTTATGATGGTTATTTAACATGTAACAGTCAAATGAGAAGAAAAGTTGGTAACAAAACAGGTTTAGCATGATTAGCATCCAAATTGGATTAGCCTACTTCCAAAATGTATAAACTCTTTTCCAGTAAATTTTATACTTTAATATAAATCACTATTTTTCAAAACATAACTTTGACTTCTTGTAAAAGCTTTTAAAAGACTTTCCAGTAAACTACACTTTACTTAAAAAATAAAGCTAAAGCTATCGTTTTCGTCACAGTCTTGAAGCAGTAGGGATGCATGATATATCGGCAACCATATCGGTATCGGCCGATATATGTTCATAAATAAATAAATAATGGATTATATAATAGGCACTTCAGATGCATGATAGTTAGCCATGATAGTTTTGAATGGCTTGAAATATGATTGGAAACACTTTAAAAAGGAAAATACAGTTAAGTGCATATGCGCAGCGCAAATGTGTCATTTAGACAACATAAAATTATTACATTATAATTGTTTGTTTGGGACATGGCGTTTAATGGTGAGACTTTTGTTTTTGTGATCAGGCTCTCAAAAATGATATATAGAAATTTGGATCTAAATTTATCCGCCAATATATCTGTTATCGGCTTTCAAATATAAATAATCATTGGTATCGGCTAAAATTTTCATATCATTGCATTGTGGTAATACCATAGTATTGAATGAATACCATTCTCATGTACCATGGTATTTACCTTATTTATATTATCAATATTTTAAGAAGAATGTGTGTTTGTGTGGAAGCAAAATGTAAAAAAGAGACTAAAAGACAAAGATAGTGTGTGTGTGAAGGTTTTGCTGTCCTTGTGGGGATTAAATTTCTGAAAATGCCTCATGAAGAATCGCAAACCCTCCCAAAACATTTTTGTGAGGACGGCTGTGTGTTTGTGAACACCTGGAAGTGGGATGATTAACTGTAACAATATCTTCATTATCTTCTTACACCTCAACGAGAATCAGTCAAACAACCAGAAAAACAGCTGACACTACCACAGAATCGCATGCTTAGAGATTCACTGCAACATATTTTGGCCTGCAGTGAAATAACACCAGAAAATGAACCAGCTGCCACTAACTGAAAAGTACCATAGTATTACCATGATTTTCTAATGTGATATTCCACTACATAAAAAAGAACAGGGTTTATATCATTTGCTTGAGGATGCTCGGGCATAATCTGGCATGATTTCAATGCAGCAATGGCATGCGGAGATGCCATCAATGCCAGTGTCACACACACACACACACACAGACACACACACACACACACACACACACACACAGTCAGCTGGTGCCTTCATGTCAGATTAATCTCAAAGACTAGCGAGTCTGCTGTGAGGTGATTCATTTGATACTCCCGTTAGTGTTCGCACTGCAGGATTTGCGTTAAATCCAACAAAACAACTAAAAGTCAAATTAGCCATTATTTTAGTATTAACAATCTTTGTTGACTATGAAAATTACATATACACAATATGGTCACTAGCTATATCTAACAGTTACATATGCATATTTTAAAATTATCGGTCGGAAACGGAAATTATCGGCCCATTCACATCTAGAGTGTTAACTATAACAGTAATTATATTAGCGTCCACACCGACAGACTGAGAACATTCTGTTTATTATGCTCTTTAAAGTCAGGTGGATTCTGATTGGCTGTCAAGGTTTTTATCGTTCATCCGCTGGAAAAATCATTCTGAAAGTGATTGTGTTGATATCACTGTGTTGTTATCGGTATAGTTGTGGTGTGGACCTCCATATTCTCATAGAACTAGAATGATTATTAAATGTATAGTTCTAGTAATTGTTTCAGTTTTCTTCCTTGATGCGGATGAGCCTTTAGAAGCCAATTTTGTTTTTACGTTTTATGTAAGGCTGCAAAAGTACTAGACAGCTACATCATTTCTACTACAAAAAGTGCGGTCACATTTCTTTGACATTTTGCTGGCAAAAAAGCGAAACTCCTAATCTCACATTCTCCTTTTGAAATTACTGGATTTTGATGCACCTCTTATTTAAAATGTATGATTCAAAATATAATAAAAAAAAACTGGTGCTTGCCTTCTTGAAACTCACCTGTTAAATACTTTAAAACTGGAAAAACTAGTTGAGGAACGACCTTGCTGAAAATGAACATTTGAACTCCCCCTCGTGCACTATTGAGACGAAGGTCTCACCTCCCTCATCCTAATCTACATTTCTTCCCCTCATCCTCCACTCTTGCAGAGATTACCCAAACTAACACAAGAATCTATATGGTTTAGTGTGATTAATTATCATCGAGTGTTACACATATTTAGTATCATTCGAAATGTCTAGAGAGTTTAGAGATATCTGGCACACAAACGAACGTGTTCTCTAGTCTAAACAAATGGTCTACTCCTACCCCCAAAAGGTGTAACCTCTGAATGCAAATATCCATTGTTAGCACATGTTTCCATGTGAGAGAAGTTTCTGTCTATATAATGAAATGTAGCAAGGGGCTCGGGCCCTTCTGTATGTCAGATCAGCCCGTGAATGCTGAGGGCCGCCGGGACTCTCAGCTTCATGTATTTCCTAATGTCGGGTTCACATCTCTTCTCTTTATTCCAGAGCATTTGATGTTATTGCATTGATTATATTTTGAATTGGTTATGAAATTGACATGATACATTTACCTGACATAATAAATTGTAAACATTTGATTTTATTCTAATCGACTCTGACATTATTTTCAGTAAAGAGTTCAACAGAATAGTCAAACATTCGCTCGCACATTTAATGATGCACAGATTAAAACCTTTTCATTATGGAGTCAGATGAAATAACATAATATGAGAAATGTATTTGATTTAATCAAAATCACTTTGCCACGCGGAAAGGCTGTAACAAGCAGAGACCTTCCGTGCTGGTCGGATGCCGGACTTTGGGCCGATCGAGCCCGAGTTTACAATACTAAGCTATTCTGATTGTTTGCCAGGGTGTTGCTATTTGGTTGGTAGTGTTTTGGGGATTAAATGTAAAGATGGAATTCGATTTTTGCCCAGTTTTTCGTGAAAAATCATAACACTAATTATCTGTAATGTGAATACCGGTATATCAGTATAAACACCCTCTTTGTTTGGTGTAAAAATGAAGAGGCCACATGCCTTGTTGTTGGGGACTCCCTCAGGACAGAGCACACGTGCCTCAGAAACCTGACACCACAAATTACAGTGCAGAGAAGAGCGAGGCCCTGATAACATGCTGAAGAGGATTATATGATGCTTATGAACACAATGAAAGCAAAAGAGTGATATTGAGAGACATTAAAAGAGTATTGGGTTCACCAATGCACTATTGGTGAGTTCAATTGAACCAATCAGCAGGGCTAAAAAAATTCAGCATTTGTCTGTTGGTTACCATTGACAACCAGCTTATGCCATCCTCTATTGCTAAACTACGACATGAAAAATGACTGGATGTGTTCCAAATCCTGGTGTGCTGACTGCATAGGCAGCATTTTAGGCACCATATGTATGATCCTGACAAAAACACTAAGATATTTTAACTGGCCCAATCTTATGTGGAAATACAAATTCCAGAATGCATTGCAATCCATTCAACATGGTGCACGTCACGATATATATCTCGTTTTTAATACCTTGAGAAGGTATTAAAAAACAAATAGTTCAACCTAATTAGAAATTGCTAAGCTGTTAGCAACATTCTAACAACAAACTCTAATCAAATCAATTACGAATTGTATATCTTGTGTGCTCTATACTTAGAGTATTATGCTGTTATCTTAACAACATCCTAACAACAAACGATTCATGTCTCCTGTGTGCTATTTACTTATTTCAGTATTATACTGTTAGCTTTGCAAAATGCTAACAACTCTGAAAACTATTTTTTAATAGCAAATTGTATTTCCTGTGTGCTACTTGACAAATTGTTGCTGCCCGTGTAGAGCTTTCAAAATGAATCACTAACTGTCTTAAAAGGCAGCAACCTATGAAGGTAACAGATAGGGCAGCTCACAACATTTTGGAACATGCATTGCATACTGGCAAAAACTTCAACAATGACAACATTTCCTCAAACAGAAACTTACAGATGTTACAATAAGCTGAGACCTGACCTTCACAACTCCTTGACAGACAGATGGAGAGAAAGGTCAATCTGTCTCTCCAAGGACAAACACTCACTCATACCAAAAGAATGAAAGCAGTGCACACTAAGATTTAAGCATAAGCTACTCGGACACATCCAGTGGATACTGAAATGTCAGCTGAAGAGCAGTAGATCTAGAGGAAATGTTTTTTGAGGAAACCCCGGAATCCGAGCTTTGAATGCCAGGGTTACGGGAAGAGGAAGTGGCTGATCTGGCCGTACAGGAACTAACATTTAACTATTTAAAAAAATAATATTAAACGATAACAATAAGTCTGAAAAAATCCTGGAAGTAAACAGAGATTTTACTCTTTTTTTTTTTTTTTTTACTTTTTCAAAGCTGTCAGTGGGTTTTAGAGTTGGACAAGGATCCTCGTGACAAATCAGTGATTAATCAGTCTACCATTAATTTTACTTACATTAAAATAATAAAGACAATCAAATTGCACATGTAATCGAATTTCTAACCTAGAATAATCAGTACAGGTTTATCAATTAGGCCTACTTATTTTTAACATTTAGGGCCCAAATATCTTAAATCACAATGAAAGAATCTAGAACCTTCTACACAACCGAATCATCCTGATTTGTACCAAAAAAAATCATCGTTTTTTGGGGGAAAAAATGCTTAAAATGTATCAAAACCCTCCTTTAAGCCCAACCTTTACGATTATTCACAGAGGCCCCTGAGAATTTTCCCCTCATCATTTATACAAGCTCTTTCTCTCTGTGCACGCTGACCTACACATCTTGTACACCTAAAAAATCTAGAAGGTTTAAAGCTGTAACTTAAATGTAGTAGAACAATCTTTCACATCCATCATCGTGATCAAGGTCTGGGATTAATTTGTCGGGATGCTGGACCCCCATGAATGAATGGATGGACGGATGGGTCAAATCCATTTCAAAAGTGAAACCAAAGCTGATATCTATTCTTCAATGACCCTGTAAAACCCCCGCATGGGTGATTGAGGTGTTGAGCTGGTTTGTTTTTCAGCACTACTCACTTCTCGTTGCTCGCATCTGTATGCGTGCACAGGGACCGTCTATATGAAGATACGCATCCCCCGGCGGTTGCTGTATGATCCGAATTATTTTTCCAAATGAGCCTTAGATTGGGTTTGCAAAACTCCTTTAACGCCCACGAGAACCTAAACGGTAACATTTCAAAATCGACAGGCCAAACAGAGTAATTTCCGACAATAGTACTAGTAATATTACAGTATTGTTTATGAGAATATTCGTTATTTTAGATAGTCGTGCCGGTTCCTTCCCTCGTCTCCCCTGCTTGGTGTTTTCACGCGAGTGACGACGACGACAGAATCGAAATGCTGCTCGCACTCTATTGGTCGCCGTCACGTCATGGCGAACGCTGATTGGCTCGGGCCTCCATCAATCATCATTATGACGTCCATCCCTTCCCTGCGACTGGTAAAGAAAGGCTGGCTGTGTGCGTCATGCGTCCTGCGTAGTGTGCAGTACACACTGCATACTGTATGTGAAAAAATAGTATGCCAAACAGTATATGTAACCCCACGTCACGTCATCACTACTACAGCTATGAGCTCGGAAACACACACATACACACAAATATTTATATGTGTGTATGACCTTCAAATGCTGGGAATTTTACCCATTATTTGTTTAATAGTTGGTCAGAGAGCCATTCTTACATTTGTGAGACAATATTATGCAACATTACAGCGGTACTGCCCTGTGTGTTCAGACCTTCTCAACGGATGACTGGCCTGCTATTATAAGCGCCAATGCAAACACAGTGAAAGTCTCAGCGAGGTTTCATACTGTAGGTTTAGACGTGAGATTGAGGAATTTGGCACTACAAATACGAGCTATTGTTCTGGATATCCTCAAATCCAACCTGCATAGTTGAATGTGGATTTGAAACCCTCATGAAAGCCTGCTTGGATCCAAAACGTCTGCTTTAATGTAGGCTACACCAGTCTAATCAGCTATCAAACTGATTCCTAACGAAAGTGTGTTTGTTTGCACCTCGTCTGTCAAAAGTTTATTATCAATACTTGTTTTTTTTTCTCTCACAGCAAAGACAATAATATGTATAATTATGTATAATGGAACATTATACACATATGTAATTAGATTAAATTACTGTGCACATATCATTACACACTCTTTTCATTTTACAAAAGCGTGCCAATAGGCCCTACATTAGGCTTTTTTGCCACCTTGTGGGCAATTTAAAAATGACCAGTCTTTTGTTTATACAGTCAAATGAGATCAGTGATATTAACACTATACATAACAATTATGCTGGTTTCAATATATATAAAATTATATCACAAAATTATATTATCAATAAGTTATGACAACATATGTTTTTACATTGCTTTAACTCATCAAGATAAGTTAAGCAGTTTAAAAAAGAAATGAGTTATACAAGATTCAACTTTTATTATCAGTTTAATATAATTTAAGTTGAAATTACTTTAAAATTGTACTTAAAAATTGTTATATATATACACATTAAAATATATAATAGTATTTAAATAGACAAAAATATAGTAACATTTTTATTAAGGTAGATATTTTGATTATATATATATATATATACATATACTATTCGCGTATATACATGTATACATACGTCTGTATTATATATCTTTTATTATTTAAATATTTAATATTTTAGTGTATATATAAAATATTAAATATATGAATTCATTATCTAGAAACATAAAAATATACAATTATATTTAGTTATACTTGCAATTTGATTTAATAAAAAATCCATATATATATATATATATATATATATATATATATATATATATATATATATATATATATATATATATATATATAATTATTCTAATTAATAATAACATTTATTTTACACATATATTATAATTATTATTTGCTGTTTTTATTTATATATTATATTACTGCACAAAGCAACTGAAGTAGATTTTAAAAGTATATTTAGAATGAGGCATGTTTCCACTATCCCATTGAGACAAGTAGATCTACATGGCCTTTAACAGAGTGAGATATCAGGAAACACACGTTCATGGTTAAACCCAATCATGTAGGAGATGCGTCATGGTAAATCCTGCACTGCCGAGCCAAAATAAAGGTTTCAGAAACCTTTACTAGTTTTTTTGTTTTGTTTTTTTGAAGAGATTATGTTTTGCACTGTTTACTGCTAATCCCGAGCCGTGAATCTTTAATAATAATACAAAAAAATAAACAAGCCAAGTGCACCTAACCCTATCCCACTACATCATCAAGACAAAAGCCTATGCTGTTCGAACTGTTTCCGCCCACATTCAGGCACCGCCCACACATCTGGGTCACCACAGGCGCACACGCAGAGATTCTGTTGGTGCTCACTCTCCCGAGGAACACCCGTGTCGGGCTTCTTTAGATCTAGATTAGCGACTGGTGAACACACACATTGTGTGTGTGTGTGTGTATAGAGCGTGGGTTTTAGCATTAACGTATGTGTGTGACATAAACAGAACAGGAAGCTGCATGGATCAACTCAATTTAAACTGCTTCCAGATTGAGCCGTGTTTTTCAGACCGCCTCTATAAATAAACTGTTTTTAAGTTGTTAGCTTGCTTATATAAAGTTTAATGGCAATCATAAATTAAAATGGGTTATTATATGTAAATATTAAAGTCAGCATAGGGAAGTCTTTCAGTGCCGACTTTAAATATTATATATCTATACATCTAAATTATATTATATCTAAAATTCTAAGTAAATGTATTGATATTTTATACTTACATTTTACATGGTGATGGAAAAAGATTAGATGGAAGGAAAAATAATTTCAATGCTTTTACCTTTGCTTCATAGGTTTTGCTTGCATAACTGTTGTGTTAGGCCTACCTGAAGAAAATTGGCATTAGTTAGCAAAAACATTTCTCTCGCAAAAGTAATATGGTTTCCTCCCAAAATTGTGTGAGCAAATGCACATTTTCAAGAAAACGTGAAAGCACTTAATTATAATTTTCCATTTTTCCTTCTCCATTAACATGTTTATGTTATTACTAACATGTATATTTTTTAGAACACTTAAAGTGAAGAGAAACATTTGTGAACTATATTTTTCCAGTTTGTTTTTTATTTGTAGAACGATTTCACAAAGACAAGACACAAAAGAGTGAAACACGACAAATGTGCATAGAAAAAGACACAACAGACTAGCATGGCAAACTAACAAAACACCCAGGTGTGAAGAAAGTTTGCAAACTTTTTTGCGGAAAAAAAAATCACAGTTACAATGTAACTGTTAACGTTTACTGACAGCGAAATACACAATATTGTATGTTGAGAATTAAGGCCTGTTCACCCCAAGGACGATAACTATAACAATAAAGATATAGTTCTAAAAATTGTTCTAAATATAAAAGAATAGCAGAGTTCACACACCGCAGCTATTACGATAACGGCACAGAGAAACGATATCGTTGCAATCACTTTCAGAACTATTTCTTCCCCAGCTGAAGAACAATAAAAACAATGACAGCCAATCAGAATCCACAAGATTTAAAGAACTCTAGAATTTAAAGTGGCAGACACAAAACTGCAGCATGCGCTTAGAATAAACGTAACGATATCGTCTGCTGGTGTGGATGCTAATATAGTTATCGATATATTTATAGTTATCGTTTTTGGTGTGAATGGGACTTGCTGGTTTCTGGTAACAAATATAGAACACAACTTTTTCTAGTACTAACATCTAAAGTGACGCAATCACAAAAACGCGCAAAGCTAATTCTACATATTCAGTATTCTTTTACGAAGTACGCGTTAAGTTCATCCTCACTGACAAACCGTTACGAACAGATGAATGTCATCATTTAACTTTAAAATTATCAACTAATCTAAGGACTACACAACCGTTTTCTAGGAAACTTCAGTTGGGGAGTGCTTCTGTTGAATAAGGAATAGTTTAAATAAAAATAGTTTACGAATAAGACATGCAATCAGATAAACGAACGCAGATTATTTACAAAAAGATGCACAGTCACAAATACGCTCTTAGACAATTTCTCTGTGTACACCGACTGCAAGACGTTCATGTTTTTTTGTTATATTATTAGAAATAAAAATAATTTTTAAAAACTAAAAATCAAAATAAATTGATCTCTGGGCATTTACAGTTCTTAAGGCCACACAGTTTCAGTACTATATCCACTGAGCAAACAAAACGCAGGTTTCATTCAGAGAATGAAGATGTTATCTGGAGTCCTCTGGTTCTGATTTGATGGTCTTCTTGTCCAGAAGCCTGAGCTCTTTTTGAGGCCCGTTTTCTGAAATAAAAAAGACAATGGATTACAATCAATGACTTTAGATATACAAAGATGGTGCACTCATATTACTATGATTAGGAGAAAGTGCAACGTGCAATATGGCAGAATAAGTCCCGCCTTCTAAATAAAAGAGCCAATCGCCAATTGGTAAAGTCATTGCGTCACTGCAGTTCCCTTTTGAAGATGGTCTAACCTGAAAAATTCATTTTTTTGTTATGATTTGAGCGTTTAGAAACAAAATTTATGAGACAATTGTCCGATTTAATTAGTGATTTCAAATCGTTTCAAATATGGCCGGTGAGTGACATGACAGTCACAATAAATTTGTTTAATATGTATCAATTGGTTAGCTTGCTTGCATAAAGTTAAATGGCTATGAAGAAATGTGTGGAATCGAGATTCAAGATGATTATGTGGAAATAAAAATAAAAAACGTCAAATTTCAAACTTCTAGAATGAGGCATTAGTCAAATCAAGCAAAATCATAAATATTTAGCTAAATAATACTTAATACGCACCAAAAAACAAATAATTCTCAACATTGATAAAACTTGAATGCATTAACTAACAATGAGCAATATATTTGCTACAATGTTTATTAATCTTTTTTTTTTTACATTAGTTAATAAAAAAACAAATGTTCATTGTTAGTTCACGTTAGCTCAGGTTCATTAACTATTACCATATATATATATATATATATATATATATATATATACATACAACTTTTGATTTGAATAAATGTTGAAATATTTTTCATTGTTAGTTCATGATAACAATACATTTAACTAATGTCAACTTACTGTAAAGTGTTAACAAAATAAATAAAAATACTGCAGAGACAACAACAGTACTAGGTGGAAACTTTTGCACTATAAAATAGTGAACCCTGAATTTATTTAGATTTAATTTGTTGGATGTATTGGGAAAGGTCTACTTAATATCTTTCAACAATTAGTCGTTTCTGTAATTTCTGTAGTTTTAAAAAAAGGTAAAAGTGCATAAAAAACACCTTAAACCTCACTGCCTCAATTCTCGCATCAGAACAGTTTCAATATGTTGGAATTTTCAATACATTTTAGCCATTTCCAGTAAACAAAAGCATATCGTGAGAGTTTACGCCAAAATAAAGGATGGTACTTTTTACTGTAATCTATATCACCGAATAGACAGTTGAGGGTATTAAATGTATTTTTCAAATATTCAAATCAGTTCAAACGACCAGTGTGCTCAGTAAATGACACTGATTGACATCAGGTTCTGCCCACATCGGGGCGGAAGAAAAAACCCGAAACGTCAAAAAGACGAGTAAATCCTCACCCCCTCCCTCACCTACTCGCGGCGCGCTAACGCAGCTTGCACAGGCAGGTAGGAGTTTCAGAGAGAAAGTGCTACCTTCATCGAGGACATTTGCATGCAAGAGATTGCATACATTACAAAAAGTTCTCTGAAGCCCTGCTGATTCGTTGACACATCAGGGTTTAATGGAGCGGTGTAGGTGTCAGTGTGACAGGATGATACTGAGATAAACAAGTGCCAATCCAGGCTACAACATGCATGCAAATACATGGTCCAACAAGACTCATTTTATTATGCACACCATTTTTGAGTTGGTTTTTTGAAGATTACAGCTCTACCTAGACAGCATTTGAAGGCTGTTCCAAAAGGTAGGCGGAAACGTTATGCTGCCTTCAGAAATCCCACATTTTGGCCAAATTATAAGGCAGAACCACATGTATCTTTTGTGAATAGTCTAGGAATCCCAGAATGCATTGCAACAAGAGAGAAGCTGCACGCGGTGTGTCGCAGGTCTTAGAATTTCTGCTTGTTTAGATGATATTATTGAACTGAATCAATTGAATGCATAAAAAGCAAAACTATTGCAATATTAACAGATTATATCTGCATATGCCTATAATTTTTTTTCCAGATTAGTCACTAAGGAGGATACATTTTAAATAAGATGTTGCTGAAGTTTGGGGCCAGTAAATTTTTTTAAATGTTTTTGAAAGAACTAATTTATGTTTACCAACGCTGCATTTATTTGATCAAATTGACACTTTTTTTATGATTTAAAGTAACTAAGAAAACTATCAAAGTTTTCTATTTGAATACGTTTTAAAATGTCATTTATTCCTGTGACGCAAAGCTGAATTTTCAGCATCATTACTCCAGATGTAATGTAATTACTACATTACTCCATTACTTCAGTCACATGACCGTTCAGAAATCATTCTAATATAATTTTTTTATGCTCAAGAAATATTTTTTTTAAATACATTTTAATGTTTAAAAAACACCTTAAACACACATTAAAAAGCTTAATATTTTTGTGGAAACAATGATGCATTTTGTTCAAGATTCTTTGGATTACAATGATGAATGATGAATAGAAAGTTTAAAAACAGCATTCACTTAAAATGGAAATTCTTTGTCAAAAAATCTTTACTGTCAATTTTGATCAATTTAATGCATCTTTGCTGAATAAAAGTATTCCTTCCTTAATTTTTTTTATCTTTCTGACCCAACTTTTGAATTGTAGTGTTTAGCAGCACACTAGGTTTTGGAATAGAACTTGGAAAGATGTTACAATGTTACAACATCATGTAAATAGATGGTTTTCTAAAGAACTAGAAAATAAAAAGTTCTTTGAGGAACTTCGAAAGGTTCTCCTATGACATCAGGCAGAAGAACACTTTTTAGTTCCAATTGGACCGTTAATTTCTCAAAGTAAAGTTAGACTACACAACAGGACAGATACATTTATTATGGGGTATTTTTCTTTTCTAGCTTCACTTAATAGTAATCGCTAGCTCAAAGTTGTGAAGAATCTGTCACTAACCTGTGGCTGCCGTCATTCTCTCTTCAGAGTTCTGCTGGTTATGATGTCGTTCCTCTGCGTTCTGTTTGTGATGTCGCTTCAGCTCATTGGCCAATTGCCTGCCCAGTGGAACATCGGTCAGACGCAAGTTTAGGGGTCTCTCGCCTGCATTTAAGCACAGAAAGGTACGTACACTCAAACCACTGATAAATCACTCAAACCACTGATACGAACAATTGCAACAGTTACAAAGTAATAGTACGCATATAAGGAGAAATGTACCAGAGAGATGTGAGAGACTGCTGTTGCAGTTCTGAGCGGTGGGAGCGAGGTATTTCAGTGCCGCTGTTGGAATCCGCCAGTCCAACGTTTTCAATCTCTCCTGGATGGCAGCATCACGCAAGAGCTCCACCTGCTTGGTCAGCAGAGAGTCCAGCTGTCCCTACACACACACAAACACTGAATGTGAACTGAACAGGAAAATGTTCACAAAAAGGTTTCAAAAAGGCAACGTTTTCAAACAACTTAAAAGCTAACATTTCAAACAAATATATATTCAAAATAAAGTTTCGAACAAAGTAAAAAAAAAACTTCAAAACAAACCTAAAACATTCAAACAAAAATTGTTTCCAAACATACTGAGGTTCAAGCGACTTTAAAACCAAACATTTACTAAAAACATTGTTTAAAACAACGAAGTTCAAACAAAAAAATAAACATTCAAAGCGCTTTCAAATAATGATTCTGTTGAAAAAAAGCTTTCAAAAAAATATTTCTAAAAACAAATTTCAAACAACATTAAAGGTGCAGTATGTAATATTGACAGTTAGTAGTTGAAATGGGTACTGGAGTCAAAAAAATGTTCTCCCGCCCCCTCCTTCTCAGACTCGACGCACTGGTTGCCAGATTGAGGACACGCAACAAAAATGAGCGCAATTAATGAGACTTACACACTGCAAGTTGATGAGTTGATTTATCCGCATTTTAATATGCCTCTGGATATAGAGCATTTTAGATGGATGCTGATGCTTTTTAGGTCGGGTAGAATCTGTGATTTCTGACGCAGTTTGTTTGCTGGCTTCCATCGCTATACGCAGCGTTTTCCGCCAACTGGCAACCTGAGATGTCGAAATACTATTGGGTAAATTGGCAGTGGGCGGGATCACACAGACCAAAACAAAAACAGACATTCCGACACGGAACTCACATTTCAAAGTAGATCAACAAGTATGTGAACTTAGAATATTTCTAAAATATCTGCAAACATATTATTTTTGCGCTTTAGAAAAAAAAAAAAAAGGTAATAAAAAATTACATACAGCACCTTTGAAACAAAGTTAAAATAACTTTGAAACCACCTTTCAAAAATATTAAACTAACTTTAAAAAAAATACTTTTAACATTGTTTCCAAACAGAGTTAAAGCAACTTTGAAACAAAAGACGTTAAAATGAAAAATAAACTTTTTCAAACAATGTAAAAAAAAAGTTCAAAGTCAAACAATATTGAAACTAACTTTAGTTTAGACAAACATTTAAACACTGAAACAAAAGTTTCAAACAAATCATTCAAACGACAGACACCATGTTTTGCGATACATCAACTCACGCAGACTCAAAGTACCTGCAGACTATGTCTGATCGTCTCGTCTCCTTTAGATTTGGCGATTGCGAGCTGCTCTCTCACAGCGTCCTGGCGCGTATGCAGAACGTGAAGGGCCTCCTGTAGATCGTAGACACCGTCCTAAGAGAAAGTGTGAAAGAGTGAAAGAGGGATGAGCTCTTGGGAAACTTTCATTAAAACTAGCCGACAGGAGTGAGAGAATCTCCATGATGGCTTGATGTATTTGCATCTCTGATGCAAACATGACATTTACACGAATGAAGAAAGCTGTTAGCACAAACTGAGTCATCACATCTGTAGTCCACAGTGACAGAGGTAAGTCATGCTGCTGGCGAGATGAACCATCCAAATAATCATATTTTACACTTTTGTAGCATCTACTTAAAACATATAGTTTATATATAAGTATAGTTTATATATAATTTTATTTTTAAATTGAAATTTGGTGATTAAACTTACTTTTTGGGTATTGGATACATAAAAGAAGACTGATACATTTGTGTAAATTGTTCATTAAACCCTTAAAAAAATAAAACGTCAAATATATCAAATATACTGTAAGAGGCATAGTGAACTTTTATTTTTCCATTTGGTATTAGCATTATTATATTTTTTTTCTTTTTGAGTGCTTAGATGCTAATTATGAAATTAATTTCTATTGTTTTTAGATGCTAATTATGAAAAAACAATCCATTGGTCCTTTTTTGAGTGTTTTAATCTTGGTGAAAACTTCAAATACACTTAAAAATACTAACGCAATAAACGCATAATAAAAAAATTCTGCCATGGCAACGTTCCGGTTTGTTTCACACCAGTATTTATCTTGTTATTCTAACAGATTGTCACCTTTGAACGAATTTTCACTTCGTGTCGCCCCTTGACAACCTCCGCATTTTCCTCTGAGGTCATCACGCATGTGTGTGTGTGCGTGTGTGTGTCCACGTATGACGTTAGACTCAGGCAGAGACAGCCACAGCGATGCGTGGGTAATTCAGTAAGCACCCACAGGATGATGTCAATTATGTGTTTCAGTCCACTGTGTACTTCTCCGCCTGTGTGGATGAATGATTGTGCGTCTGTGTACTAAGCTTTTCTTTATCCAGAGAACCCAACAAAACAACTTCCGTCAAAAACAAGCTTTTAAAAGTGAGCTAAAATTAATCACATAGAGTTTTAATTTGACGCCTTGAGAGTTTTGTTTGCTACCATTTTGTTGACTTAGAGGCCTCAAAGAGATACGAAAAACAGCGATATCATTTACTTTTAGATGTTCACCCAGAGGCGCAGAACGTCGCTCATGGGAAAAAGCTGTGAACGCGACACTTCGGAGTGAATCATGACAGTAATTACCCTCCTGAGATTATTAACAGAGAGAGTGCACACACAAACACAGCATTAATTCAAACACAATGGAAAGGCGGCTGGCAATTAATATCATGACAAGAATGCAAAACTAATAAAGAAGTCCCGAGAAACCACCTGGAGCTCGAAATGATTACAAAGCTCGGGCGTCTCATGCAAATAAAGCAATTTGTCGCAGTTGGGTTTATGAATATGACCTGAATCTACAGAACTTGTTTAAACTTACCTCAGATTTGATTCTCTTGGGAGATGGTTCATCTTCATCACCGCAGTGGGACCTAAAATAATTATTTATTTTCAGTTTCCCACTTATTTTTACACCATAAAAAATCATTGTTTTTCAAAAAAGTGGTGCTTGTATGAATAAATGAAAACCATGAAAATGTGCTCTAAACAGTTGACTCAAAGGCCCTGTTTACACCTGGTATTAAGATGCGTTTTGGTCGATCGGATCACAAGTGGGCGACGCTAAATACAGGTGTAATCTAAAACGTTTTGAGCTTGTCCACTTTAAACCACTTCAGAGGTAGTCAAAAACGCATTCGACCGGATTGCTTTCGTAGTGTAAACGCTTATGTGTTGAATGTGTTCAAACAGCCACAAAAGACCTCCTGTTGACCTAATTCGTAAACAATATGGGAAGCGCGCTAGCCTAGACAGGATTTAAATTTTGTCGGCTGAAGACCCAAGTTTGGTTTGAAGATGAATAAACATACCAAGCACAATGTTCTCTCACCATTCCTGATTTCTAACACACAGCAGAAACTAAAGCTGCTGTTCTCCGTATGTGTTTTGGTCGTATCCGGGCACGTTCGTATGTAAATTGCGTACGTTTATTTTGTCCGTTAGATCAAAAGAAAAAACCCATAAGATCTGAAAAAGCCCATGCATTTACCTGCCCATATACCCTCCCCTCGAGGAAATCATGACAGAAGTGGTTGAAAGTGGACAAAAGAGACAGATTAAAACCAATTGTAAACGGGTATGTCTCCCTCGTTTACTTGTGATCCGATCGACTTTAACGCATCTTAATATCAGGTGTAGACAGGGCAAAAAGCATTTAAAAATGAATACGGGACAACAGACAAGGTCACAAGGTCGTATGCAAATTTTTGTCCAATAAAATGCTCTTTAGAATGACAATGTAAAGGGAAGGGTTAATACACTATTTAAAAAAAAAAATCTGTAGAATCAAATGAGGAATTAAAGAAATTGTGCCTTACCTGCTGGTCTTGCGGGTGTATTTGTAGGTAACTTCGCGTGAAATCTGCCTGGCCAACGAGAAAAGCTCATCTCTTCGGGTGAGCAGCGATAGATCTTTCATGCACAGCTGAGCAGATGCTTCATTTACCGTTAGCTACACAATAAATGAAACAACAATGAAAACATCAAACGTTTAGAATCTTACGGAACAACAATTTCTGTTAATTGGCACAATTATCATCCGATGCGGCAATCCCAATATTTTAGCATTCACCCCAACCAGAGGAATCAAACCAACCTCGTGCATCGTAAGTTGCCGGCCGTCCCGCCTCTTGGAATCAAACCGCCCATAGATGGCGCTGTATTTCCGAATCTCCACCTCCTTCTGCGGATCGTCTTCGTTCATCTCGCAGATGTGGCCGATCATCTTGCTGAGCTTCTTATTGGCACGCACGTGTTCTTTGACTTCCGTGAGGTCGCTCTTGGGCAACGTTTGGGATAGTCGCTCTACACACTCCATCACGCACTGGACGGCGGTGGAATCGAGAGTTTCGAGAGCGTCATGTGGAGAACACGGGGAACAGGCTCCAGACGGAGATAGGCTGTGCTCGCTCTCGCTTCCCCAGAAACGACTCTCGCTAGCCCCTTGCAGTGGGGAGCAGCCTGGGGTCCCGTCCCTGCTGAGATCCAGCCTTCCAGGACTGGGGCTTGTGGGTAATAACGCCCTGGGAACCGCAAGCTGGTTCTGTTGCCCATTGCTGTGGATGCCCGGGGAACTTTCGGGTAGCTTGTACACCGGTATACTGCAAACGGGAAGAGATGTCAATGGTTGGTTGAAGAGGGAAGGGTTGGTGACCCAATCCCGTAGAGACTTCTGGAGCCTCCGAACATGGAGGGGTTTGGTCGCCATTCCAACAAGGGCCATGATCTCGAGGAACTCTTCCTCGCCAGCCTCGCAGAGCTGCTGCACATCGTCGCCGCCCTGCTGGATGAAGGCTTCGTAGTAGCAGAGCAAGTTTGCCTTCTGCAGGATCCGGTACAGTTGTAGCTCACCCAAGGAACGTGGCAGGACCACTGACATGGCTACACATGCAAACACACAGAGCAAAACATAGCATTGTCATTCCAAGCTGTGATTTATTTCCCAGGAAAGGTCTGTGAACTCATAGTACGACTGTCACAGTTCGTCTAAAGTGGTCATTCATAAAGCCGACGTGGTTCTGTTTGTAACGCCAGTAAAGAAGAATGACAACAAGAGCATTTACCCATTGCTTACTGACCATGGTGGGAAGAACTATTATTAAGCTACCCACAATGGACAAATGACCGCCAAAACAGTTGAAGGAAACATATGCTGCCCAAAGATAGAGTTAAACAATGTAACTAATAATTAAGAAAGATAAAAAGTAAAAAAAAAAAGATTAATAATTCTGATTCAGCGCACACAGTTTTAACTGGAATAGACCTTAGGGTAGCACGATATTACATTTTTGACAGGAATGAAAACTAAGCTGTCAGGGATAGCAGTATTGTGCGTTCAATGGATTGTACTGTTGTTTACCAACATGCCAATTATTTTGACTGATGAAACACCTTTCCAAAAAAACTTACAGTAGACAAAAGCTCAATTAAACCATTTTGAAAGTTGTGCATTTTGAAAATTAAAAAGCAGAGTTGGCGATTTGTTTCAGAAACATTTTTTTGTTGTTGTGCTGGTTGAAAGTCTCTTCACATCCTGATAGCAATCACTTAAAGGGTTAGTTCACCCAAAAATGAAAATTAAGTCATGAATTACTCACCCTCATGCTGTACCAACCCCGTAAGACCTTCGTTCGTCTTCGGAACACAAATGAAGATATTTTTGATTAAATGTGACAGCTGGATCACTCCTCCATAGGCTCCCTAAGGGATTGAATCCTGACGGCCCAGAAAGTCAATGAAGAAAATGTTTAAATATTCCATGTCACAACAGTGGCTCAACTATAAGTTTATCAAGCGACGAGAATACTTTTTGTGCGGAAATAAAACAAAAATAACGACTTTACTCGACTATTCCTTTTCTTCCTTGTAGGCCTGAAACGAGACTTCGAGAGATTTCCACGACGCACGCGCGAGAACTTAACTGAAGTAGTTGAAGGAGATCGCAATTCTCGCGCATGCGTCGTGGAAATCTCTTGAAGTCTCGTTTCAGGCCTACAAGGAAGAAAAGGAATAGTCGAATAAAGTCGTTATTTTTGTTTTATTTCCGCACAAAAAGTATTCTCGTCGCTTGATAAACTTATAGTTGAGCCACTGTTGTGACATGGAATATTTAAACATTTTCTTCTTTGACTTTCTGGGCCGTCAGGATTCATTCCCTTAGGGAGCCTATGGAGGAGTGATCCAGCTGTCACATTTAATCAAAAATATCTTCATTTGTGTTCCGAAGACGAACGAAGGTCTTACGGGGTTGGTACAGCATGGGGGGGGGGGGGGAGTAATTAATGACTTAATTTTCATTTTTGGGTGAACTAACCCTTTAAGTTAAGTGGTCTACAAGTTTTTTATATATACATCATCTGTGGAAGGCGTAGGACCATAAAATATTCATCCAATCATTGCATTCGGACCAAGTGCAATGATTGGACTGTCCATCCTGCCTGTTAACATATGTATTTTCATACCTCTGCTCACCCTGCTGTAAGTCAATCCCTCACAGCCTCGTTTTCATCCACGTAAAACTCTATATGACACCTGCCCTAAGGTCTGTACATAAAATCCAGTCGGATGGTCACATAATGTTTATTCACACAAGTTGCAAACCTTCAATGCATTTGAAGCTCAAATTGGATCTAAAAATCCTGCATCCGTAAAGAGCTCGAACTCAATGCAACCTCTGTCCTACTCTCAATCAGAAATGAATGACTTCAAATGGAAATTAATGACCAGTGTATCTTCTTTTGTTTATAGTAAGTGGTGAAAAGATGGCTAATTGTTGCTTTTTAACGTTAAATTTACATATTAACATTGAAAAACATCTAGGCTACACTTTACCTTTAAGTAGTTATTTAGCAGACGTTTTCATTCAAAATGAGTTATTATATGCTTATTACAGGTACAATCCACTTACAGGTGCTTTCAATACAGGTACAAGCACAGCCTGGACCAGATCTTTTATCATGACATCACATTAAAAATGTTGCAAGTAGGCTGTCACACAAGTTCATACTGATGCAAACACAACGGTGCATTACATTATTCTTCACACAAGCATAGACTGGTTCCTGCAAACTCTCCTGAGAAGATCTCAAACTAGTGCTTCACATGCACTTGGGAATCTCTAAGAGATCAATGCATGCAAATAACTCGGATACTGAGTTAACTCAAAACACGCTTTGACAGTCTACCCTCCCCATCTGAATGTTTATGTATGAAATGTTTATATTAGTCGGTCCTCAGGTTTACGTACCTCTCTTTCGGAGCTGGTGCGCGCGACTGCTCCCGGTGCTCGCCGCTGTCTCGAGGCAGTGCTCCGCCTCTCGCGCAGGAGAGAAAGTGCGTTGAAGACTCATCGGTGCTGTCTCCCTCTCGCGCTGTCTTTCTCTCTCTTGTGCGGGGATATTCCGATGTAAACTGCATTGCTCTCTCACTCCCACGCGCCGGCTTGACGCAAATCCTCGCGTGGGCGGCGCTGTGCGCGTGGGACGGAATACCGAGAGAGAGCGAGTGAGAGAGAGAGAGGACCTGAACGGTCACACACACGGTAAAATATTCACATTCATGATGACATATTGAGGAATATTAAGCGGTAATACAGTGTGTTTTTTCCGACACGAACCCACACAGCCTTCAGTAGGCCCACACCATATGAAGTTTTTTTGTGGTGTCCATGTTCGTACATGTAAATAAGGGAAACCTGGGCAGATTGTCGCACTTTTTACCACAGTGAATGTTTATCATGAGGTTTACTTTTGAAAGTCAGTATCTGTGAAAATAAATGCTTAAACGTTTTGTAACAATTTGTTGTAAATACATGCTTTAAAGTTTGGGCCGTACAAAAAAACGAATTAAAAAAAAAACGAATAAAATGTGGTTGAATATACGCGAAGAGAGTTAAATAGCGATTTCCAGCGAATAGTGATTCAACGATTTTCAACGAATAGCGATTTCAATTTTGACATTTAAACTCGTAAATAGCACCAACACAAAATATTTATTTTAAGTACTTATTCAATGTTATGACTGCTAGTGTAATGCCATTATGTCATGTAATGTGTGACTTTTATTTTAGTTTTCATAAACGAATGCTGTAATGTAAAAACCTTGCAACATTTTTGCAACTTACAATGCGGTCGGATTTCTGCATTAATGCATTGTGTGACAATTCTTCTTGTCCCCAGACAGTAAACCCCACAGGAAATTCACTCACACTCTATTGTGTGCAAAATCCCCCTGAAACCCACCTCGGTAAACTGCTATAGAAATGTAAAATGGTCAGAAAGTTTTTTCTCTCTTGCATCTCAGTAAAATTACAGCTTTAAATAAACACCTAAAATAACAACACAGCAGAATCTACCTATAAAGTTAAATGATGCTTTTTCTTTCTTCCCCCACACTGCCCTGGGGGGAAAAAAACCCGCACAAGCTGCATATTAAAATGAAATGTAATCATATATCTAAAAGGCTGGATCAGAGGGGTGCATCAGCAGCCTCCCATCTGCCAGAGCATCTTGAGCTATTTTAGGAAGGAGGTTGGGCACAGCGAACAGCCCCTGGGAGGAAGTGCGTGGTGGATGCTGTCATCCCCCAGTTTTGTGTTAGTCTATTCCTCAAAACAAAAGCTTTTCCAAGTCATTTTCCATCTTGTGTGACAAAAAAAATGACAAGCGACAGCACCTTGACTGCAATCACGGATCCTACTAGAGTTTTGTAAAGTGTATCTGCTCTCAAGGGAATGTGATGTGATATATATATATATATACACGTCCCTATAGTTATTATGTGTGTGTATCTACATATACACCATACATGATCTTGTTCCTTTTTATATAGGAAATAGCTGACCTCTAACATAAGCCTGAGAAACATAAGGAAAGAGAGGGAGAGGTAGAGAGAGAGAGAGATAGAGAGAGAAAGGGGGGTGGCGATAATAAAACTAAGATTCCTTTAATTTGCTGAGCCTATCCGAGTCAAGCGTGTCTTCCTACTCAAGCACGCCCACACACACTTGGCCGCCTACGCATATATGCACACACACATATACATAGGCACTCTGTGACGTGCAAACACATCTCGGTTTGTGTGTGTGTATAGGGGCCCCCTGCTCAGAGTGGGTGTTGTCATTGCAAGGTAGGGCTGTTGACAGGGTACGCGTGGGTTTGCGGTTTTTAATGGTTAAGCTGACAGTTACTCAGAAAATCCTCTTTCTTCCTCCTTTGGCATGCAACTTCACGCTCACTTTCAGATTTAATTAATTGACTCTAGTTTTAACACGCTGAAGACAGTTCTGTCTATAATGCTTTGGTAAACTTGTCTGAGAGAGTAAAACAGTAATGAAGTGATGGATTTCCTCACCGGAATAAACAAATAAAGGTTGTTTGCTATGAATCAGAGTTTAAAGCTGCAATATATATATACATATATATATAAAATGTACATAATTATATGCGTGTTTACATTTAGTAAATAAAATAATTCAATGTAAATAATAAATGTAATTTAAATTTTATGTAATTAAATTAATTGAGTTTTTTTATATTTAGAAAATAATAAAAACATATTTAAAATAGTTTAACCCTTGAATGCATACCTCAGGTTTTTATTGACCTGGGACGTCATTCACTAGCCTCCCCCGTCATTTAAGTTAGTCAACCTTCTTAGTAGAAAAAATATAATGGAAAAAAATACAAAAGAATGTCTGTATTCTAATTAATTTTTTGTAAAAGATGTGTAGGGTCGCTCGTGACCCAAGGTGTGTAAAAGTGTAAGTATATTTTTTCTGTGCAACAATAATTGAATCTCTGATATACAATCTCTGGCTGTGTCCGAAATATCCACTCAAACCACTACTCACTAACCCCTATGTAGGGGGTAGCGAGTAGAGCACTATATAGTGAGCTACCAGCATAATAGAAACACCACTTTCGGACACTACTCGATCGTCTCTCGGCGCCGTTGATTACGGCATTACTGTCGCACTATTTAAACGCGCCATCATCTGTCAGCTGGTGCCGAGCCAGCTCTGGGCTAAATAGATTTTTTTTTTATAAATACATTACATTATATTGAGCTTATTTCTCCAAAATTGTAAAATTTAAAGTCATTTCTGGGCGTTTCTGTTATAATGCGTCACTCCACACATGATTATAACTTATAAACATAAATAAAATTAATACACATTTTCATATATTTTCATTTTCGCATCACACCGTTTTCTCTTGCCTGTCGACATTAGAAAAAAAACAGATCTACATTATCAAATATCTTGCTCATAATACTCTTAATAAAACAGCTTTTAGACTCTGTGGAGATGCCACAAAATATTTCTCTTTTTTGTTTTGTTTTTGTTCTCGTGATTCAGAAGATTTCGCGGATTAGCAAAAGAAACAGGATTTCTAGACAGAAAACGAATATAACTTACATTTGTATGACAAATTCGTATTGTCGCGCTGCTCTCCTTGACGTCCATCCGCCTTTTTTACGATCAGCGCAATGCATGATGGTATGTAGGGCTTGGGTAAGTGACCATCGGTTGTACACTACTTTTCAAAATGCATTCTGGGATACATTGAGTGGACTATATAGGGTATAATAATCATCACTATTTCATTCGGACAGCACTACAAAATGGCGAGCTCACTTTATAGTCCACTATATAGTGAGTAATGGGAGATTTCGGACACAGCATCTGACTCATAAATGATACACAGTGATGAAGTGACGTTTCACTCAAATATGGTTAACCACAGGCAGAAAACAAAAAAAATAGGAAGTATCATCAGCAAAACTAGAAATGGCTCAACGATTTATTGCAGAGCAAGAACGAGGACAGTGACGATAGTAAAAGTATCTGCTCAAATTGAACACTTCAAATCAAGTCGAGTCACTTTTATTTCTATAGTGCTTTATACAATACAAATTGTTTCAAAGCAGCTTTACAGTGATAAACAGGAAAATAACGATTCAATGATGCAAACAGAATTCAATTCTGCTATAAAGCAGGTCTAAAAAGACAACGGTAAACAGTCATTACTCGAATCAGTTCAGTGTTGATTCATTTCAGTTCAATAACTGTAAAGTTAATCAATTATGAATTGAGTTCAGCTATAAAGCAGATAGCAGTGATGTCAGTTGCGTTCTTCATCCAAAAGGAAACGGAAATATGCTTTATTTTATTCTTTTGTAATTGTTATTAAAATATTAGGAGAGTTTTATACTATTGTGACAGGTTGAGATCCATCCATGTTAGATATAGATCCGGGTCGCTGAAGACCCAAATATGTAATAATGATTGTCGAAACATTCATTCATTTAAGGGTTAGGAAATGTTTTGTGTAACTTAAGTTTTGTTAATTGGAGATCTTTGTTTACTTCAAATGTTATTTAACAAAACTATATACAACCCTATAAAGATATTGTCCCTTAAAATACCGTTACGGTTCACATTTCATAACACAATTCAAGTATACGTTGCATTTTTAGAGTTGCCACAAGTGTTGCTTTAGCTGATGGAGCAGCCGTTTCAGTCAAAGTCAACTAGCTAATATAACATAGGTGTAACATATTCAACTAATAAGTTTTAGGACCAGAATATGCAGCAAAGTCACAATCTGTTTGTTCAGTTTAGACAGGGTATGGGCCTTCACATGAACCGAGATATGACGTCCCTTAACTGGGATGAATTTGTTTGTACTGAACAAAACAAAATATATAAACATAAGCAGTGACGTGTGTCAGATTACCATGGCGATGTCAGCGTTTCTGCAGTGCGTGGATCCTGTATACCGTGGCTTTATTTGGCAGGATTAGATGGCGTGCCGTTGGCGTGTTTTAAGATTGTGGATGCCACAAAATAACCCGAAGTGTGAAATGGATTACTGGCTGGAGCTTTAACCGCAGATTAGATGACAGCAGTTTACAAGCAGACACCCCATCAACACACGCACACTCATACAGACAGACAGACACACACACGCCTGGTTAATAGCTCCCTTGTATAATGCAAAAACACCTCCACTGACCTTCAGTGCCCGATGGCAACTAACTGGGGGAGATTGTGTGGGTGAAAGTGACAGACAGAGCGAGAGAGATCATCCTATCCTCTCTGAACTGTCAACGCCACAACAATGCCCACCTATTTCATATATCAGCCTATCAATCACACTTAGTGCTATGGGGTTGTTCAAATCACTAATCCTACATTTTAAACTAACACGATGATTTTCACCTGGCAGACAATACAAGAGGGGAAAGTCATAGATTTTTTTTTGAAGGTGTGACCCAAGCCATATCCAGGAGCCAGAATATCCAAAAGACTAGGGCCAAGTAACAGCAACACGCTAAACCACTCAGAACACCTTAGTGCATTGTGCCATTTCGCAGTGTTGCAGTTTGTTTTAAGTTAGGTTACATTCAGCATTTTAAAAACTAAAATTCTGAAATCGCATGTAAAAGTATAAAAAAAACGAAGTTGTACGTATTTTGGTTATCAAAAAAAATATCATGACCATACTGCAACTATAAAAAGTTACATTTTAGTTGCAAAAACATTTATACAGCATCATTTATAAATATAATTATAAATATTTTAGTGCTGTCAAGTCGCTTAATCAAATCTAAAATAAAAGTATGTATGTATGTATATATATATATATATATATACACATACATACATACACACACACACACAAAAAAAATATATACACACATATATATTTATAAACTTATGTTAGGTGTGGTTAATCACTAATATGTTTACTATAAAAACCAACCTGGAACGTTTGTGGAACATTTTGTTTAGGTTTGAAAATAACGTCATAATGTTTCAACGTTTCAAAGTTAAATAATAACATCAATAAGTACATAGAACAAAAATGATGGCTCAACTTTTTTTTTTTCCTTCAGGAAATGTAAAAGTCTAGATTCATCTTATTGTCATAAAGCCCCCTCAAGACTAATGAAGTGAATTTATCACTTGGAAAACATCAGGACTACCTGCCACAGTATTGACATTTCAAAGGTTTTATCTCAACATGAAAGATTCCGCATGCGACGTGAATAATGTGACATTTCTTCGTGAACAAAGAAACGAGAAAGGAACAATGGAAATTCTGAGATCTGAAAAACAAAGGACTCATTAGACAAGAGCAACATTATAGAAGATAATAAACTCAATCACCCCTTTGAAATGCAGTAAACACATCAGGCGTGATGATTATCATTTGGAGTCTTTGATGTTTGGCCCTTCAGCTTTGAAAAATGGGACCCATGAGAAATAGCCCCGCCCACAACCCCACCCACCACACTGGAGGAAATCCTGACTCATTCATCAGGACAAAATAGAGAAAATAAGCCATAAATTCAACATGACTCGAAACGAACTGAAACCCTAACAAGCATCTCTGAAGAAACCTTTTCCTGAATTTGGTGTTGTTTAAACCAACCACAACGGCAGCAAAATGCTAAAATCTCAAACTCAACAACCATAGTTTGACTAAAGAGTGTCTCCAACTAAATGATTCAAACAGTATTTGCAGTCCAATCCTCAGTAGTTCCAGTTTGCCTTTCACATACCAATGACTCACATTTCTTGTATTTCAGCTCAGTCTGCATAACAAACTCGTAATTTCTTATAAACCACCGTCTGTTTATATGACATCTTCTGTGGCCTCCATCTATTCAATGCATTTCACTGTTATTGTATCATATTCAGACAGCCATTTGTTGTTTTACTTGGCATTTTACTTCTCTTCAGAGGTCAGAGGTCAGGAGGGCTTTTCAGCGACCCCTCACAAGGACACGTTTGCCTACTTTTTAAACCATCCAATTGACTTCCCTAGTTTCCCAATAATCCCTTTCCTTTGGCTGGATGTTCGCTTTCGGAATTTCAGAATAGGCGGTGACTGCCCACACTTGGCTGCCGTGTGGGAACAGTGTTTAAGGGCCGCTGAAATTTTCACACAGAATGCCACAATATTCTCTGGATCTGCACAATCTCAGTTGGGGGTTAGAAACCTGCAGATATTTTTCAGAGAGAAATGGGGATTCAAATGAATTGTGAAACAAAGAAGTCTGTAAAGGCCAACTTACACTGCACCAACAGAAGCCAACCAATTCGGACAATCACCAGATTAAAAAGTCACTTCTCACGACCAGATAAACGGCAGACAAATTTGTCGAAAACAAGCGCAACCAACAGCAACAGACACAGGGGATCCAACAAAACCCGAAGAACTGTCGGTTGCCGTCTGTTGGTGCAGTGTGAATTGGCCTTGAGACAAGGTTGAGGAAAAAGATCACCTGGCAAACTTTATTGGATCCTACTTGTATTGTAGTAGCACTATGGTACAGAATGACATTCAAGTTTCGCTCAATTGAGAGTTTTATCTTCAATTCGTTCAAATGTTTTTGAATCTACAAAATTCCATAAGAAAAACTATCATGAAAAATATTTAATTTTAGTGAAATGTTTGCAAACATTTTGGTGCAAATTTACCACAAAAGGGTTTATGTGGTGGTTCGAGGTACTTTGAAAAAGTACTGTGGCATTATTGAATTAAAAATATTGGTACCCCTTTATTTTAAGGTGACGTAGTTACGTTACCACATGTGCTTGCTAATAACAGTAAACTATGCATAATTACAAGCAACTAACCCTAAACCAAACCTTAACACTAACCATAACTCTATAGTTAGTACATGTAGTTAATTAATATTACTCAGTTCTTATTTAGTATAGTAAGTACATATAGTACATATATATTAGTAAGTACAATGTTACCATGTCACCTTAAAATAAAATGTAGTAAAAAATATTACAATGGGAAATATCCAAAGAACAGGCAGAGAATCGCTGAGACAGCGAAGAGACTTAACTGGACAAAAAAAGCCAACATGAAACAAAGAAGAAAAAAAAACTAATTGAACTAAACAAAATAAATAAATTGATACTAAAACCAAAACCACAAAAAAAAAGAACAAAAAAAAAGAACCCAAGCCACACAAAAACCATACTAAACCGAAACATTCAGTAGGTAAAAGCAGCCAGAGAATCACTATTAATGGCTCTTTGATAATGTTTTTTTTCACCCCAATTTCCTGCAAGACTTGACTAAACAAACAAGCAACAAACAAACAAAAAAGCCAACATGAAACAAAGCAAAAAAAAACAAGACTTAACCAAACAAAACAAACAAAAACAGCCAACATGAAACAAAGCAAAAACACTTAAAGACTTAACTGAAACAAACAAAAAGGCAACATCAAAAAAGGAACAAATTAAAACCAAACCACAAAAAACAACCCAAACAAACCACAAAACTAAAACAACAAAACAATTTAGTAGGCAAAACCAACTAGAGAATCACTACTAAAGGCTCTTGGATAATGTTTTCTTCCCCCAAGTTATCTTCATGTGAAACTGTGTCAGGCAGTGCTTTCAGTATGTGAGTGTGGCAGCTGTCTACATTAATAAATTGGTCCGAGATCAGCTTTAGTCACCTGGAGTCTATTCACACACTGGATTTTGGCACTGGATTAGCAAACAAGCATTTTGTTGTCAGACTTTTTTTTTTTGTACATCTTTATCTCATTCAAACATTCTGATATCATAAATTGCATTGACGCGATTTCCGACACTTGGCAGAGCATTGTTGCAGGGCATATTGCGTTAGTGACAGCTAATCCCACCGGAGATGAAATCTGTGCTGTGAGTGGGTGTGTGCTGCAAATAAGGTGTTTGATTACACCGAAAGAAATGAATTCTGGGAATAAAATAAAAAAGTCGAATCCTTGTACACGGTGAGCAAACATTTTAGCAGGTAAATCAAGTCTATCTGATCATTACCAAGAAGCCACCTATTAAGCAAAGCACTATGGTCTGGTTTACATAGGAACAGGAGATGTCTGACATAATCATCCACCAGGTCAAGTGAGAAGAAAGCTGGTGTCTTTAATGGTGAGAGAGGTGCTCGCCGACACACGCAAAAATAAAAACAATAAAACCCCCTTGAAAAAATTTCTCCAACTCTTTTACACCTACAATACAAATCACAGGTGAAAGTGTGAAAGCAAATGTCCCCGTTATACACAATGCAATGATTAAGTAATAACGTCAGTGAGTTTAAGTAATTCACCTATTTAAGTTCACTTACATTTATAGCGTATCACAAGGAAGATCTCATAAACCTTATAAAGCTCAATTGTGTATGGGCAGAATGCGCAGGCGCTGCTGCCCTCTACAGGTCGAAGAAAGTGAAAACAGGCACACGTTACGGTTTAAAACCTGCCAGGCTTTATTTAAAGCTTGAGCAAAACAACTGGAAATAAGTTAAAAATTATACAAAGGCACTTATACAGCGAACTACATTCATCTTCCTTGTATTTCCCCAAGTAGTTCATAAAAAAAACGTCACAAAGAAAACAAAATTAAGTCAGTGTGAAAAGAAAATACCCGCGGGTTACTGAGTCAGTTTGTGGCATCAGCTCTAGCTCACAGGTTGTAATACAGACTGTGGTGGGAAGTTCAGCTGTGCAGTGGCCCCTGGGGGCCCGGGGTCCTCCTGGGACTGGAGAGCGCTGGGAAAGCTTTCCTGCCGCAAAGCATTGCTAAAGACTGCATGTGATAGGTCGTCTTCTCGAGAGTCTGAGAGGACCTCACCTGTGTCCTAGTTAGAGAAACAGTCAGTTTAACACATTTAATGAAGTTAATTCACATCTGATGACACCAAATAGAATACCTACTGAAAATAAAAAACAAAAATGCATCTTTGTAAAGTTGGGGAAAAAAAAACATGTGATTATTTTATTTAAGACTAGGTTAAATTTTAATTGTTCAGATGCTAATTGATTAAGGTAACTAAACATTTTTTTCCTGATAATAAAAGTTTGTCAGTGTAAATAGTTGGTAGAAGAAATTCTATCGTTACTTGCACGTGTGCTGATCCATCTCCCCCCCAGAGATTGTTTTATTGATGATGAAATAACAAAAATATGGACAATTTTGCTATGAAAAACCACCCTTAAGTATTTCTGGTTTTGGTTTTGGTGCAAATAGTCTCGGTGTAGAAAAAAATATTTACAAATAATTTACGGTGTTTAGTCCCACTGAACTTGTTGAAGTAAAAAACAATAAGCAAAAATTATGCTTTACCCTACTTTATATTTTATACTTTAAGTCGCATCAGACAACACTTGCGTTAAAATTTTGCCAGTTTTTTTAAATACTTTTATTCAGCAAAGATGCATTAAACTGATCAAAAGTGACAGTAAAGACATTTATAATGTTAAGATTTCTATTTAAAATAAAAGCTGTTCTTCTGAACTTTTCAATAATTAGAGAATCCTGATAAAAATGTATCAGTTTCCACAAAAATATTAAGCAGCACATCTGTTTTCAACATTGATAAAACGAAATGTTTCTAGAGCAGCAAATCATCATATTAGAATGATTTCTGAAGGATCATGTGACACTGAAGACTGGAGTAATGATGCTGAAAATATATACAGTTTATAATTTTCAACTAAATCTATGCACTCACCTTTCTGCCAAAGAATGCATAAAAAGAGAGAGAAAACACTCAACATACTATTTCATAAACATTTAGATTAATATTATTCATTATCATCCTACTATTTTCCCATGATCCTCTGTGCTACCTGAAGGGGCTGGACATCAACAGGGTGGTGTGTCTTTGCCATGATGACCATCTCTCTGACTTGGTAAAACAGTAGAACGACTGAAACCCACGGCGACCCGGAGGGAACCCAAGCAGGCTTGTTCAGATCCTCCTGGTCTTCCTGGTGCCTCGTTTTCCGAGCCGGAAGTTTGGGCTCGGGTCGAGATGGTGCCACCACGTCTGGCGTGTTCTGAACCAGGTGGATGGTCGCTATGGGAACAGGACTGAACGGGATAGGAATGTTCTCTGCTAGCATCTTGTCCTCTGTGGGGTAAAATATAAACAATTTAAGATTTAAAAGAAATAAAATATAAAAGGTTAAATGTTCTACATTTCATTCAAATGTGAATGAAAATACTTAAACTATATGTTGAAGCTGTAAAGCTTCTTGTAATTTGAATGCTAAAAACTGTTAAGAGGCTAGTAACAAATATTTTAGTTTTAAATTGTGCCACTTAGTTTACATTAATAAACTTTCGCAAAAAAAAGATTGTTGAACAGATGAATCAAAAAATAATTTAATATTTTAACAAACCATCCCAATGAATTGCTGAGCTAAACTTAATTGGACTTCCTGGAGAAGACATTTTAGGGGCCGTTTACACGACACCGTTCTCAACTAAAAGCGGGGGGGGGGGGGGGGAAGCATTTTGAGGGTCTGAAAACACATGTCAAAGTGCAAGTTTTTGAAAACGATACTGTTATTGTCTCTGTGTAAACTGCAAAAATGAGAATTTGTGAAAACGGCAACATCATGCGCATGTGTATTACGTGTTCAGTCAGGGGCAAAGTGTTTCTTTACAAAGTGACATCGCCATCTACTGGCCTGGCAGCAGAATACAGCTTTTTTGCTGTTTTCACAGATCCTTGTGAACGGGATTGTTTTGACAATGTTGTCGTCTGGACGGAAAAATGTGAAGGAAAAACGTTTCCTTTTTTTAGTACATCGTTGTTGTGTAAACGTACCCTCAGTTTGATTAACTTAGCTCACAATACACAATACAATGTCACATAATACATTTTTCACTATTTCGAAAAGATACTTTTTTTTTACTACAGATTTTAGAAAAAAGTGCTATTGTTATTCTACTGAAAATGTTTATTTTACTTATAATGAATTAGACAAAATGTAGTTAAGTTAGTAGTGTTACTACTTATAGTTAGTTACTCCCCAATAATTGTCAAAAAGTGTGATTTACTTTTTTCGGTTGTTCTGCAGCTGTTACTTCACAACAATAAACAATGAATAAGATTGTGCTCCTCACCTTTTTTCTCATTCTGGCCAGTGATGCACATAATTAATGAAAATAAGAGCAAAATTACAAGCGAGATCATTCCTATTCCTCTGAACGTTTTGGCAGCACCTGAAAAACGAGACAAACCCGTTTATACACACACAAACACACGGGCATTCTTAAATGTCATTAAATTATAAAAACAAATCACCAATGTTCATATACCAAAGTAGTTGACGAATATCCCGCCGACCATGGCCCCGCAGCCCCTGCCCAGGCCGAGGTGGAGACCCTGCAGGATACCCTGAGCTGACGTCCGAAGCGCCGGAGGTACGGCCGCGCTCAGATACGAGATACACGACGCCCAAACAGACGCGTGCGTTATTCCTGTGCAGGTACACAAAATTATATTATTATATAAAATTATACAACATAATATAAAGCTTAAGTGTCCAAAACAAATGAATAAAATAATTTAAAAAGAAAATACATAAAAATAAATCAAATTATAAATGTTTATATTTCTCACGTTTCTGGTGAAAAATTCGACTGATATAAAAAACACAATGCTGTTTAATTAAGGCAAGACACCCCTGATGAACAGGGTAAAACACTAACTAATAGATATCACCATACTTCCCCAGTTGACTGATTACATTAAAAATTGCAAACATTTTTGTATTTTTCTTAAATGTTATGTTTAAATATGCAATTGAGGCATTGTGTAATTAAATATGCACAAATTAGCATTTATTTTCAGAACAGAAATCTGAACATTGGATAGAGCCAGGTTCAAAATTCTTGTTTCGCTTTGTTGAGACAATAGATTCAAAAGTTTTTACAGAAGGGATTTTGGATATCTCTTTTTATCATGCCATATAAATTAGAAAATAGTCAACAACAACAGCCAGAAAAAAAAAAAAAAATTTTACCATGTTTTTAGGAATAAAATGTTAAAACCAGGTAACTGATATATCCTCAGTAACCCATTAGTAAAATCAATACCCATCAGTAAAACATTCAAAATATATGTATGTAAGTGCAGCTGAAGTGAAGCAAAACATATCTACAGACACAAATAGGTAAAGTGCAATACAATTAACACTTAGATATGTATTTTGGATGTTTACTTTCCACTGTTTGAAATAACATTTCTGTCAGGACCACTATCGCCAACTACGATTGACAATTTGCATACTGTTTGGATTGGCGGTATGTTTCTGTTCTGGGCGAGAACTGCATGCAGCCTAGCATGAATAAAAGCAGGGAGAGCAGCAATAACCCCTCAAAACAAAACTGAACAGAACCAACATGAATGTATGTATTGCATATATCATTAATTCAAGATTTTAAAGTACAACATAATTCGAGAATTTATTTTGATTCAAGGGGAGCTGATGCGAGCTTGACTAACGTGACCTGCCAGAACTGACGCTACGCTTGATGTTATCAAAACTGGCCAGTGTATGAAAAAAACAAGTGTTTTGACAAAGTTATTAAAGTTCAGCCTGTACCTGTATGTGCAAACACACAAATCTGTCTTATGACATGAAAAAACTTTTGTTATCACTTGGACTTCAAAGTACAAAGAAAGAGAAGGCGAATAATAAGTCTGTAACTGCTGACGTTTCTCTGAACAGACAAAATGGCGTCTGTGTTGAATGTAAACAGACTTGATCCAGGTCTTCATTCCAATGTATTCTCTCTGTAATGCGTCTACAAGCTTGCTTTTTTATTGATTGTTATGCCACAGGAAAGGGCGGTGAACCTGACAACGCCAAACTGACTTGATATCGTCTCCTGAAATGAAACCCGGCCTTTCTTTGTTCTGCACATCTCTCTACTTTTATTATGACTTAATTTGATGGTTTAAAACAGAACACATTTACACATTTTTATTATTGTAGTATTTGCTTTTTTTCCCCAGGATTGAGAGCTTGATGACTGCCATTCATACCTTGTAGCACTTCCATGGGCAGCACAGTCCAGGCATTCTCCAGGTATGAGATATACAGGTAGCGTGCCGTGTTGCAGGCCAGGCCGATGTACAAAACTCTGACAAAGAAGAAACACAATTTTATTCAAAATACTTGCATGAACCTCAAAAAATATGTAAGCTCATGTTTCACCCCAAAAATCGACAGGAAAAAATAGATGTATTTCAATTAAAGAAAATAAAGACTGTTTTTAATTAAGTGCACCCTATGAAAATAGGAGTTAAATGTAGCGTATATGTAAACTATTATTATTAAATAAATAAAATATACAAGTATAAATAAATGAATTCATAATAATACAGTAATTGTAGTTTATATTTGCAATTCAAAAATATTTGAATGGTCATACAACCAAGTTTCATTTTCTCCATGCAAATGATGACTCATTATCTAAACTTCCTCTGAATCTACTTTAGATTTAACTGCATAGTCATATCATCAAAATCTTTACACTCTGTGCAGCTCATCTTTTAAAGAAGAGTTTATAAAATATACAAATGTCGAACAGGAAATTCCTCAAATCTTTTACAGCCTCTTACAAGAAGTTGTATCGCCTGAACTTTTTTCAAATGTGAGATTAGTTATACATTTATATTGATCTGTCAATCATTCAGTCATATGGTTTTCTCTACAACTTAAGTAGTTATAGAGAAATAGTTAAAACACCAAGAGAGCATAAATGTTCCCTCTTTGAAAGGAGCCACACAGTGGACACTGTAGCTGCTGTGCAATGTATTCCAGAATTGGGCCACCGCTGAAAGAAAAAGGCTGTGTTCTTGAACCAGGCCTTTTGACCAAACAATGCCTCACTGATCTCAGTGCAGATCTACAGAGTTGCAAGACAGCACAACGCACAAAGGCTCACTGATTCAAGGTCAGGATCAAATGAGCTTGAGTCACAAGGTGCAGTGAGATGGTTTGGGTTACCTGGACAAGCCTCTGCTGTGACTGGACTAAACTACTACTGTATGATGGTTTGATTCAGAAGCAGTGGTAGATATGTGAAGTCAAATGAGTGGTCCTGTTCTGACCACTAGCGAGCTGCCTTGTGGCCTACATAAGTAGAAACCAACCAAAATATTTTCCTAACTGAAAGGGAACCTCATAAGTAAAGGTGCATCCCATTTCGCATACTTGTGCACTATTCAATGCCGTTTTGAAGTATAAATAGTGAGAGTAGTGTGTTCACACTGAACATTTAAAAATTGATTAAATTGATGAGTACAAAGTGCATAGTATGAGTGCGTATTGTATAGTGTATCATTTGGGATACAACTTAAGTCATTTGAAACCTTAAAAGTTGATTTCAAAAGAATTTGATGTTAGCATGTGGCTAAGCTAACAACCTGATACACAAACACTTTTTGATTCAGGCCAGTGAGCAGCCGCCTAGTAGCTACACAAACCAGTACAAAGGATACTTTATCCTTGAAATATACTGGCAATGCTACCTTAGATATTGTTGAAAACAAAAAAATATTTTTCAAGACAATTATAAATTCTTAATTTTTTACACATTTGCACCTGGAGTGAACCTGTAATAGTTAGAACTTTGTACCTTATGGAAAGTGTGTTACCATAAGAGATATTTATTGTCAATTAAAGAACAAATATTTATTGTCAATTAAAGAAATAAAATTTAACTTTAGCGAATCCAGATTAAAAACTTAACTGGTCATTCTAATTCTAAGATGACAAAGAATCACAGGATCCTCACCTGATGTGCCCCACCAGTTCAATGAATTTATGGCTGGTGAAATAGGCAGCAAGCTCTGACACGTGACTCAGGACAGAGCAAACACCAAACAGAGTTGTGGTTCCTGTCAGGTCCTGTAAATGCCAGTAAAGGAAAGTAAAAACAAACCCATAGCCGAAGCCCATGAACCACGCAACGAATAACACAGTGCCGTACTGTACGCCGCACAGCAGTCTCATCAAGTCCCAGAAGTGGAACTCCTCAGCTTGGACAATTGTTGAGATCTCGGAGTTAGCCATTCCAGGGGATCCTCTAGGTTGGGCGTGCTGGTTGCCAACCTCGTTTTCTTCACTGTTGCCTTGGTGCGAAACATTAAACTTAAACTGAGTGGCAATGATCAGAGCAACTGCCATTAATACTCCAAACACGATGAAGGCAATACGGTAGTTCTTGTAATTTTCCATGATGCATTCCATTTTGCCAATGACAAGGTTGGTGCTAGTGTGGTCGATCCAGATGCCGACGCAGAGCATGGCGATACCCCAGCCTAGAGATCCCCACATTCGCTGGAGACCGTAGCGGTCACGGTGTGGACCCAGGTACTGGAGCGTCACCTACAACAATCCAAATAGACATGCGCCTGTTTTAAACACAACACATACCTCTTTTTCACCGGAGGATCTAAGGGCCCGGAGGATCTAAGTTTCCTTGAGAGCTGAACAGCAATGTAATTCCTACATTCCCAGGGTACTAAATTCCCCAGAGTTATATGGCAAATAATGAATGTCTCAATGTTCCCAGGGTTAACTATGTTCCTATAACCCTAACAAACTTTCCTGGGAACAGAGATATGCTCCTAGTGAAACCAGCTTTGATTCTATGATTACAGTCATGGGCAAATGTTTAGCAAGTCTGACTGGTAATCCAAAGGTGCTTGACTGAGGTGCACTTGAGCAAGGCAACTAACCCCTAATCGCTGCCCGGGCGCCACACATAATGGCTGCCCATTGATCCGTGTGTGTATCAAGGTTTGCAGTTCACTACTCTGCTCCTAATGTGTGTGCACTAACGTGGATGGATAAAAAAAGAAGACAAATTCTGAGTATGGGTTACCATACATGGCCTTCACATGTCACTTTCTATATAACCTGGCCAAAAATAAACAAATTTTGACATAGAAAGCCTTCTTGAAATCTTGTTTTGTTTCACATCATCCAGATTGTTACTCTGCCAACTTTACTAGATATTACTCCACCCCACGGACACTGAAATTTGCTTCTGGTTTTAGGGACCAGCATGGAGCCGAATTTTCAATCCTAGAAGCACCTTTTCAGAAGTGGAAACACGCAGAGTGGTTCCAGATTGGAAAGTGGCTCAAGCACCAACACCCTAAAGTTCCTTTCACACTGGACGCGATTTTGACGCACAAATAATTAGAGCAATGGTTTTATTTTTTGATCAGATGTTTGTGTAACGAGTGGTTCCACACCGAACGCGAATGTGCTGCGGCGAAAAAACGACTTTTATTCATTTCGCTTCGATGTCGATTTTTTTTTTTACTTTTGAGGCGATAGAAAAGGTTTCAGCCAATCACATACAAGGAAACAAAGGTGACGTCACAGCAACAATGAAGGATCCTCTGATTGCTTGTGTGTCGAGTCGTCTGTGGATGAGAATCTGAAACAAGGACAGGAGGTACGTTGTCCTCATTCGGATCGAGCCTAACCGGGTGTTTACATGAAGGCTTTTCAGACCATTTGAGCCTTCAATCCGTTTACTAATGGAGTGTATTTTATTGCATGTAAACGCAAATACATTAAATTACAATTCTACAATAAAAAAAATGTAATAAGAAAACACAGAACATGAGCAGCACAGCCGTTATTGGTTCTAGCCATAGCGGGAAAACAAACAAACTCCTCTTCGTGGAGAGGGTGTTTTCTCTGATGACTGCTGCATGGACAGAGACAAGGAACCGCGCAACTGTGGACCTCTTAAAAAGTGAACTCCTGGTGAAAGTGAGCTACACCTGCCAGGAGTTACTGACATAGTATGTAATGTCCCATAATTAATGGCCCTACTCGAAGCAGCCAGATCAGACAAAAAAATATAAATTCAAGATGTACTGAATCCGGTAAGAACGCATTTGATCTTTAGACTTCTAATGGAATTTATGTGCTTATTTGGAAATGTGATTTTTAGCGATTGGGATATTTTTTTTACTTAATTATTTAGTTTGAATAGACAATAGTGATGTGCACAGCGCCGGTATTAACATTTTTATAAAGCCTATTAGCAATTTAAAGCATGTTAACATCACTGCAAAAAGACATCTAATATAAAATCTATATTTATTCACCTAGTATAATAATAGTATGTTCTTTCCCTTGTGTCCCGCAAAATCAGGTCTGCTGTCCTGCAACAGAGCAATAGCCAAGTGGTCACCAAAGTCAGCACGAATGTTTTGGAATGTTGAAGCTCTGAACGTCGCAAATTCGCGTTGGGGCTGATGTGAATGGTTTTGACGCCAACTATTCGCTTTTTCGTTACGCGTCCGGTGTGAAAGGGCCTTAACAGTGGAAAAAGGACTGTAGTTTAGTCTCATGTCTAAGTTCGTTTAAATACAAATGGAAGTTCATAGTCCTACATGGCCTATAAAATGGACTCTACTAACTGATATGGTTTAATATTGAGTTTATTTTGAGGAGAAAGAGTTACGTACCGTATCTACGATTGTAATAGCTGGAGCGCTGAAAAACTCGCCAACGATGATGACGAGTAGAATCAACAGGAAAATGTCATGAACCTGGTCCATGTTATATTCAGGAGGCGGCAGATTTGGTTTCAATGTGGTACTTTGAGTAGTGCTACTGGACGTTGTGTTTGTATTGTTGGGGGTTGACGTTGAGAAGGATGTACTTGGCTCAGGCTGCGTGGTCGTGGTTTGGTCAGATTCTGTCGTGTTAGCTGGTTCATCTGATGCCACAGTGAAACTCGTGTTGGAATCCCGTTTGAACCGGTGTTCAGAGCTGTAGCCTGAAGACTGAACAGACAAGAGGATCGTTCGCCAAGGGTAGTGTCTGTACAGATCCCTGCGCTGTCTCATCTGATTTGTTGTTAGGATAGAACTGGTGTTGAGGTACAATGTCTCGTTAGATGTGGTAGGATGGATGGTCGTTACCATTGTTGTGGTCGTTGGGAGGTTCTCTTTACACTTCATGTCTGGAGCCTGCACAAAGCCAATCCCAGAATTGAAGAAGAGCCAACATAACATTGAGAACAATAAGACCGCTTTACCTTTCCTGTAGCGATCTGCAACAATGCCCCAAAAAGGGGCACTACAGAACTCAATAAAATATCGGATTCCCACTAGGAGACCACTTTGGGTGGGATTCATCCCCAGCTGCTTGTAGAACAGAGCAAGAAGTGGATGGAGGGAACCATATGCAGCATAGAAGAATAAATAAAACACTTTTGACACAAGGAGGCGGCGGTTGACCCGTAGGCACAATCTTTCGCAACAGCCCATGTGGTGTTGAGGTGATGGAGTTGGTGCCGTATCATTAGGTACATTGTTCTCAGATGGTTGGGATGGTTGATCTGATTGAATCTCAAGCGACAGACGGTCAAAGCGCTCAAGGTGTCTCGTTTTCAGCTCTTCTTCATCATCAGTTAAGATGGCTATGCGGTCGTCTGCCATCTTTGCTGGGGTGCTTTGATGTTCCTAAGGTTGGGATAAAGATCATATTAACATAAATGTCTAAAATGCATTAAAAATAACATTTAAAATCAACATGAGAGACTGTTTGTAAATAGGATATTCACAAAATATTTGATGAAAATGTAACGCAAGTTAAGTTCAGTTTTGATTCCATGTCGACTTTAAACTCACCATGAAATCAAAATTGACAGTTATTTTTTTAAATCAATGTGCCCTCAAAATCTTTAATCCAAATAACTCCCCTTCCCTTTTGCGGCAACATTTCCACCCCCTGTTTTTTCTTGTTTGAGAAGCCATTTGCAATAAGGAAGCAATAAGGAAGAAGAGTCTAGCGCAACTTCCATTTCATGCTAACTTTAAAACTGAGAATAATGATGAAAAAAAAAAAAAAAAAAAAATACAGATCTTTACACAGCATTGACGGTTTTAGAAAAAGCTAACAAATCTGAAAACTTACCATCAGAACACTAATAATGGCATAAAGACTTATACATTAACATTGTTTTGCAAGGCTATGTTGAGTATAAACTATTATTATGCTGCAGTACAAGTAAACTAGTAAAAGTATGCAAAATAATCCCAAATAATAATGTGACAACAATGTATCATACTACTATATTATTAAAGTACTGGTGCATACTGGGCAGGGTTCACATTATATCAAAAGAGTAAGAAGCAGCATAGAGTGTATACTGTGCCGTATTCACTAAGTGGTAAACGAGTATTATATTCAAAGGTATAATATGAAGTTTTTTTTTTCTTGTGCAAGATACAGATAACATTTACAAGTACAAAGACAGAACAGAACAATGAGGGTTACATTACATTAACACAAAGCATATTATGTTAGATTATGTATTAGGCTACACCATTAAAGAGTCTTAGAAGCAATTGAATTTTTAGAATTCCTTTAAGAATTTAAATATAACGTAGGCCTATCTGAACATTGATCGTAATGTATATATTGCTCAATGACATAATGGAGGTTTCTGGCGCGCCTGTCTCAAGTTGACCCACTTTTACGGAAGTATCAGCACTTCCCTTTACTGAAATGTATTTTAATAAAGTATAAACCGTGTTCGTTAAAGTTTTTCAGCTATTTCTGGAAACTTCTTTGTACTTTTTCGACTAAAAGGGTCACAAACCCGTCTTATATCCAATAATTGCAGGAAACGGCGAAGAAAAGTCCATCAAGTCCAAATGTTGTGTATATAATTACATAATTAAAGTTAAATAACCGAATAACCATGAGAAAACAGTCACTGTGCATTTAACGTTACCTGTAGTCTCGGTACTTTCAGGTGAGTTGGCTACTTTGAAACCGACGAGTTTCGATGATGAAGTTGATTTTCTTCCATTTCCAATGATTGTTTTGTTTATTGGACCGTGTTTTGGTACTTTGGCTTCTCTGCCAGTCCAAACAGGCAATTTATCCCTTATTTATTGTCCTGTCAAGCCATTTTTGCTGCTTGGTGGCAAGAATCCAGCGTTCACCTGAGCACAAACCGACGGACTTGGGGCTTTCCTCATGAATATTAATTGGGTACTGACGTTGCTAGCTCAAATTCTTCCGGAGAAGGACGACTCTGGAGAAGGCAAGGCTTCTGAATAGCAAGTCAAACGTGCTGACGTTGCTAGATGGCCATATTAAGAAGGTCAAAAAAATAAGTTAAAAAAAAAAAAAAAATCGGCACCGAGACTGATATACTTTAAACTAGCTACATAATAATATTTCATAGCGTCCATTGTCCACATAGTATTTTAGATTTTCAAAGGTGCACTTTCACACACTGTCCCATGTTAAATATGGGAAAGTGGAAGCTTTTACATGAAGAAAAAAATAAAAAAAAATAAAAAAAAAATATATATATATATATATATATATATTTTTTTTTTTTTTTTTTTTTTTTTTCTTCATGTAAAAGCTTCTTTGATATAATGTTAAAGAAGCTCACTCCGTGACAGAAGCTCATTTATAACATGCATTAGCTTAAACTACTAAGACCCATCCTGGAACGGTAAAGTTAAGGTTTTCAACAACAATGTTTATCGTGATCAATGATAAAGTCACTTCACATTTCACATCATATACATTATCTAATATTTGTAGTCTCCAAATTCAGTGAGGTTTCTGATACTCACTGTGTAACGTTGATGAATGCAGTAACGCGTTTAATTCAGTTCTTGTGAATTAACATAAAATATCCGTCGTCAGAATGGAGTAGATATAATTTAAGCATCTGTTTTTAGCTAAATTGGTCATGTTTTGCGGCAGATTCGCCGTGCTGTCTCGTGATGATGACGTCCCAGCTCGTTTTCATTAAAAATGAATACGACGTAAACACAGATGAATTGACCACTCTTTTATTTGTTTAACAATATTATTATTGCAACTGCATGATGAGACACTCTTAGATAATATTATAAAAATACGTAATATGTAATAGATGAACACATGCATTTTTCATTTCGCACTGTTTTTGTTTGAGTGTTTCTCATTATTGTCGTGGTGTGAAAATGCATGCAGCCCAACCCGTTGACTTCCATAGTAGAAAAAAAATACTATGGAACTCAGTGGGCTCCATCAACTGTTTGGTTACTAAAATTCTTCAAAATACCTTTTTTTGTGTTTAGCAGAAGAAAGAAATTCATACAGGTTTGAAATAACTTGATGACAGAATTTTCATTTTTAAGTGAACTATTCCTTTAAGTCTAGTCCCAGACTAAAATGCATGTTTAAGATGTTTTGACCGAAAACAACTTGCACTCAGATATCTTAAAATATGTCAGTGTCATTGTTTTGTCTCAAGATGCTCACCAGTTGTTGTTGTTTTTTTCTTCTAAGGCACGTTTACAAAAGCTACTTAAATGTCCTTGTTGGACTTAATCTAAGACCTGTCTGTGAAACCAGGCCAAAAATAGCTATTTAGCGCCATCTTGTGTATAAATGATGTTCAGTTCAACATGTATGGTGAACACTGAACATATAGGCGTTCAATTCTTGTTTTGGAACTATTTCTCTTCACGGAAGCTTCATGTTCATTTCAAATGAGTGCATACTATATATATATCTGGCTGGTTCACATAGAGTTCACATGACATTTTATTAAATCTTTTTATAAATTAGTAAGACATTTGGGTATGAGCAAAGAGATATTGATGTTCCTTTTTACACTATCATCATTAGTTCAATTGTGCGATGCACAGGACAACTCGCTGGCTTCCGTCCAATGCTTTTCTTTGTTCCTATTCCCCCTTTTCTTCTCCGCCATGACAATGGCAGCCACAACGGTGATGACCACAGTGATCGTAATGACCAGGACAGTAACCATCTCGCCGATGCAGGGATCCAATTCATCCAAATTTGGGCAGATTTCGTTGTAGTCGTCCAGGAACAGCCGTTTGACGTTACAGAGCTTCTGTAAGACTCGCTGCAGATCACAGTCACGCTTCAATGGGTTATTTTCGAGCATTATGTGCGTGCTGTACGTATTGAGACTCAAGAAGGTCTTGAATTGAATAGTGGAAAGGCTGTTGTTGGTGAGGTCCAGTAGAGCAAGACTTGTCAATGGAGAAAGCACTCCGACGTCCAAGCTGTCTATCCGGTTGTGATGTAAATTTAGGATTTCAAGATTTCGTAGCATGGAGAAGATGCCATTTTTGAGAACCGTTATGTTGTTCCAAGCGAGGTGTATCTGGCGTAGGGTACTCATGGACCCAAACGCCCTCATCTTGATCGTTTCGATTGCGTTATTCGATAGGTTGAGTCTTTGCAATGAGTCCAAGTGGACGAAACAACTGCTGTTCAAGCTGGTCAACCTGTTCTCAGCCAATGACAGATCTCGAAGGGAACTGAGACCCTGTGAAAATCCTTCACTCAGAGATGAGATTCGGTTTCGGCTCAGGTCCAACCTCAACAGATCTTCCAGCAGATAAAACGCTCCATCGGCTAGCATGTAAATGGCGTTGTCGTTGAGGAACAGGACGCGAAGTCTTCGTGTGGTTTGGAAGGCTCTGGGCTGGATGGCACTCAGGTTGTTGTGGGACAGGTCCAGTTGCTCAGTGAATGGTGGAAGGGCGATGGGCAGGCGGGAGAAATTATTGTTTGTGCAGTTAGCGCTTTTGAGCTCCATGTGGCAGCTGCAGTCACAGGTGACATTGTGGTTCATGGAGATGGACTGGACCTCCAACACCAAGGGAAGAATGAATAACAGATGCATCCTGGAGGTTCTGTGGAAAAACAAATTGAGTTTGTGTAAAGCCACGCTTGTATCTGTCAAACTTTCAGATGTAATATCCCAGATCTTTATCAAGTGGTTAAATATCTGGGAGATTATATGCATTCTCATAGGTTCTTCATATTAATTAAGATATAATTATGTTATAAAAAATGTTTCTTTTCTTTCAAAAATATATATATTTTTTTTTAAACGCTGACTCTGAGCACTGTTGGGACTTGTTTGAATGTATGAATAGTATTATATTATTTATCATTATAATAATTAATTTCTATATAATCAAATATAACATATAGTATTAGTTTTGCATAATATATATAGTATATATATATATATATATATATATATATATATATATATATATATATATATATATATATATATATATATTGTTTTTTAAATAAATGATAATATATGCTTTAAACAAAAATAATAATCTATCTTATTAAATATTAAATCTAAAAATGTTAACTTATATATATATATTAACATTTTTAGATTTAATAGTATATATTAAATAACTAATAATAATTTAAATATTAAATACGTATTTAATAGTTATTATTATTATTTAATATTTTATTTACTTATTATTTTAAACACTTTTAAAAACTGAGAGCCTGTTTGGGACTTTTTTGAGTATATGCCATATATTATGTTTAGTATTTTATTAAAATCATTCATTAATTTCTTATAAATTAAATATAACATATTTTCTCCATAGTAATGATTATATATATATATATATATATATATATATATGTTTTATTATATATATATACATATATATAATACAAATTGAATATGTTTATTATATATAAACATTATTTTTAATAATACATATCTATAAAAATATGTCCTGTGTATATAGAGAAAAAAATTATAATAGCAATCATATCTAATATATCTAATCTAATCTATATTTTTATTTTCTGTATAACTTGTTTTTATTTCCATATTTATTGATCAAATTACATAAATTTGCCCAAACTCAACTATCAGTTCAGCATTGTTTAGGTTATATTTACAATAATGACTTGTGAAATCATTAATCAAATTCAATGCACCAGAATCGTTCATTATTATAATATAATTTGAATATGAAATTGTTCTTTTGATGCACTGGGATATAGTGTTTTCCAATATAAACGGTATAAATCAACAGGACAATTACATGGTGAGCTGCACTAGGTGTTTCCATACAGGTGAGCAAACAAACGTTCAAAGCCTGTTACACAATTACTGGTCAAGGACGGTTTAGTACTGAGCATTGAACTTGTTTATATGTGTACACAATGTTTTATTTGATCAAAATTATATTTTAGGTTCAAATTATAGGAAAAAATAATCACAGTTTGCGTAAACAGTCACTATTTTCTTTTTCCCCTTTTAACATGTACTAATCTGAACTTTAAATGGTCAAATATAATATCTAATTTATAATTTCAAAAGAACCGTGCAATTTATTAAATATAAATGCATAATAAACAATACAGAATTTCTACACACTGGTAAAGTTGTGTTGTGATACCTGTCGTATCTCACATCCTCTGTCAGGACACAGATCTTCTCGTGAAACCCCTGCCTGCTCGGTTTACTTAAGGAAAACTTAAGGTCAACTTA